>JAPVCG010000047.1:284074-453341 GCA_029606305.1 Paecilomyces fulvus
AGTCGCCGATAAGATCGCATGATCACGTGGATCTGTCAAGGAGCTGGAGGGGTGGTTTAGCTAGTTACTTAATATGGATTAGTCCAGTTTGTCCTCATCTTTAAGGCATTTGCGGATTTCCAATATAAGGATAGTTCTAGCTATATTGCGAGCATATAACACTCTGTTACAGATTGATACTCTGCAACGGATCTCGGATGAATCTGCGCCATCAAGTAAGGCTATATACATCCTGGCATTTAGTTATTGAATGACTATTGATAGTACAAAGGGAATCAGGGCCAATTTAGTCTACTATGCTTCATAATCGGATCTTATTATGGTATTAGGCAGTTATATGGGCACTGATCTAATGCGCAGCTACTATTAATAACCTACTGTCGAATCACAATAATTCCATCGGTACTTGTACGGCCGAACCCAGGGATTCAAAATCGACAGTTGTACATCTGGCAGACTAAAATAACTATGACCATATGCTATTTGGAATTGATAATTTAGATTATCCAGTGTATTTCTGGTTGATTCCCGCGTATACTAAACTACGTATGTCTAAAGTAAAATTCGGAGACTAAACTCCGAAGAGACAACAACACAATGGATCTATAGGCATATAATAATGTCAACTATGGTTTCACAGTAGACAAAGCCCCTAAAAAGTACCTGTATCTTTCTTCTTTTCCTTTGTTAGTTTCCCGGTGCAGTCGTTCTTTGGTTCCCTTCCCAGGCATCTACCAGCGGAATACAACTCCCAGTGCTCCGTCACTATGCTTTGTACCAGAACCAGAATTCCCTACCATGCCGTATAGAGGGAATATCAGGTCAACCTGACGTCAAAAGACACTTTGAACTTGACACTAGCTGCCTAGACATCACAGTTCTTGTCTCTCTGCTTGTCTTTTTTTTTTTTAATTTCTCTTCCTTCATCTCCTATACTACATAATATCAGCATATTAGACCATCATATCGAGATACTGTCTTTTTCAGAATTCAATCCACAGATACAATCCCAATTAAGGGCTCGTCTATTGTCTTCTCTTTGTGCTGTCCTATTGACAAGCTGGACTGTGTCTTTGAACCACTTTCAGACGCCGCCATTGTCTATTCAACAACGAGACGCATATTCAGACATTGACTTCTTCAAAGAGAACAGGCAAAAGGAGATAAAATATTAAGATATTCTTGGAGAACTCTACCTTCTTAGCTATATTTCCATAAGAATACCAAGGTATTACTCTATATTCCGGTGTCCATCGACATTTATTTTAACCATCCAACCAGCGACAGGAATCGCAGCGTCTGTACCCAGTCACAGTTTCTATACAAATACGAAGTCATTATTTATACATCTAGCTCGCAGCTCAACCTACCATATTGGACCTAAATTGCATCGCTACACAGTCGATCATACACCATGTGCAAACGATCTATGACCTTTTACGAATGGTGCCAGTGCGAGGAAGACATGGGCAAGACGAACTGTTCCGCGCGCATCCGAGGACGCTGTCCCGGTGTTATGACAGAGACCGTCCGTTTGCAATGCTTTTGTCGCCGACATGCAACTACCACTTGGGTCACAGAGAAAAAGGGTCGCAAGGAACTCTCCAAAACGAACAGAGACAAGGCAATTAGACGGTGGTGGCTGATGTGGAAGGCCACTATGAGGAGAGGTCTGTTGGGGTTGCATTGATTCGTATCACTTCTGAATGTGTTTTGGATGTACTAGTGTTGTTTAACATCTTTCGAGATCTGCAGGACAGGAAGCATTGCATTCTACGTTATTGCGTTATGTTTTCATACTTGCGTGGTTACAGCTGTGTTGGGAAGTTGTTTGCGTACGTATAATGGCCGAGAAATCTCCGATGCAGGACATACCAGTCTGAAGTCTGTCAAAGTTGATCAAATCAGATCCATCAGGAAGAATGTAGCCACTTATTTTGGCCCCTCTTGATGTTGATGTTTTCCTGCGTAGGGCTGCGCCAAGTGGAGAGAGCACGGGGGGAGCTTGGGCCGCGGACGCGACCCGCGCATCCCTTGTCTGTAGTCCCTCCAGAGTCTTTTGTTATGGATGCGCCACCTTCATGTTCCTATTGTTATAAACACCAAAAATTCACCAAGTGCGCCTGAGGGGAATCCTGCTGGTGCTGTTGGTTTTCCATCAGTCATGGATTCCAGCAAGCAGTATGATTTCCAGCGCTCTAACCCCTATCTTCAGGGGGCTTCACCTAGAGGGCGGCCTTCCCCTACAACCAACGATGCGACTGGTTTGTCTGATGGCCTGAATCGTCTGTCTATTGCTTCAGGGACTTCATTACCGATCTCTTCGCCTACATTGTCTCCCGCATTGTCACAAAGAAGGAGTTCGTCGCAGTTGCGACATCCGTCGCCATCTGGGAACTTGCCTACCCCGCGGAGGACTCCCAGCTCTACCTCCCTTCGAGATGATCGCAGGATGTCAACACCAAACCTGAAGAAGCGCCTGTCAGTGAGCTCCTTGCGATCAACCCACACTGGTGGTGGTTCAACCTCTCCGCGCCCCAGCTTATCTAGACGCGCATCCTCAAACTTCCTGGCATCGCCCTCCGCAGTCAACATGCGCCCCAAGACTCCTGTGGTCGAAGAGCCACCACCTACAGCTGCTTCTATCGCCGCTGAGCATTTTCAGAGGGAAGTTGGACTTCACCTTGCAGAGAACTTAGAGTCCAAAACCTTGGTTGTGATACAAGATGCTTGTTATGGACACAGATTCTCGCGCCCGAGGACCTCCCAGGCAGCGCTGAATACTATTGTTGAGCGTCCAGAGCGCATTCGCGCCAGTGTCCTTGGTCTCAGTGTTGCCTATGTGCGGATGGGCAAAAGGCATGCTGGCGGCCAATTTCCTCCTCACCCGGATCTAGACGTGAAGTTACTCCCTGTGCCGCCATTTCAGATTCGCAAAACGGTCAGGACACTACCTCTGAATTCGCCTGCTGTTACTCATATCCATGGGACCAAGTGGATGGACGATCTCAAAACCATGTGCGACGCGGCGGAATCGAAACTAGCTTTGAATGGCAGGGAACTGGTTCGGCCACGCAGTTCAGGGAAGGATGATGCGAAGGCTCCCAAGTTCCACGAAGGTGACCTGTATCTTTGCTCTGAGTCTCTGGACGCTTTTCAGGGTGCTCTAGGCGGGGTTTGTGAAGGCGTGGATGCCGTTTTTGGACCTGGTTCGACGAATCGTGCTTTTGTATGCATCCGCCCGCCAGGGCACCATTGTTCCTCGGGACATCCTTCAGGCTTCTGCTGGATCAACAATGTCCACGTTGGAATCAGTCATGCCGCTATGACCCATGGCCTCACCCATGCTGCGATTATCGATTTTGATCTACACCATGGGGACGGTTCGCAAGCAATTGCTTGGGAGCAGAATCGAAAAGCGATCTCTGCTGGGAAGAATGCTGCTCCATGGAAGAAAACTGCAATTGGGTACTTTAGTATGCACGACATCAATTCCTACCCTTGTGAATATGGGGAAGAGGATAAGGTCCGCAATGCAAGCGTGTGCATCGACAACGCACATGGACAGTCTATATGGAACGTTCACCTGGAACCATGGAAGACACCGGCGGAATTTTGGCAGCTGTACAACAATAAATATTCAATATTGCTCGAGAAGGCTCGCGACTTCTTACGTTTCCACACGGAACGACTAGCAAGTGTGTCCTCTGGACCCCTACCGAAAGCGGCCATATTCATCTCTGCCGGCTTTGATGCCAGTGAGTGGGAAGGAGTCGGCATGCAGAGGCACAAGGTCAATGTGCCTACTGATTTCTACGCTAAGTTCACGTCTGACATTGTCAGATTAGCTGGAGAAGAAGGCTTAGGGGTTGATGGTAGAATCATCAGTGTTCTCGAAGGAGGATACAGTGACCGGGCACTAACAAGCGGAGTGTTGAGTCACATCTCAGGCTTAGCAGATTCACGAAGCAATCTTTCTGATGACCAGCAAAGCCGCCTTGCGTTAGAAATGATGGGGCGCCTAGGACTCTCTGAAAGCTCCGGCGACGTCTCTCCTAGACACGTTGAGGGACCTGCTGCATTCGACCCCGAATGGTGGGCCCCTGAACTGCTGGAAGAATTAGAAGCTTTGGTATACCCGCCCCCTACGCCATCTAAGCCGCGTGACAAGACACCTACATTCTTCGCTCCCACAGCGGCATCTTCTGCAAAGGCTGTAACAACGACACGGGACCGAAGATCAGCTGGGGAATTGCATATCCCTCCTCCTCTTCCTGAGGTAGACTGGGCTACTGCTAGTCATGAGCTATCCAAGGTTCTCATCCCAGGAGATCGTCAGACGGTGAGTTGCCGTGCGGAAGACCTCAAGGTGCGTCGAGAACGCCAAACGGTGGTAGAAGGAATCCAGACTCAGCAAGGTCGGATGCAGCTTCGTGAGAGGAAACCGAAGACATCTGCGCCTTCCACACCCAGGCGGCCAGCACAGTCTAAGACAAATCGAAGGACTACTATTAGCGACGTTGCTGATCTCCCAGATCCGTCGCGTGGCAAGTCGTCAGCGGCAGGTGCCTCACTCAGCGGCCGCAGACAGAGCACTGCTAGTTTAGTATCAGACACTACCGAACTTCAGGTAGAACGGGTAAGGACCCCGTCCCGGGTATCCAGCAACGGCCGGCAGGTCAGTTCAAGGCCTGGGACTGCCACTGGCGCAAAGCAATCGGATACCTTGAGCCTCAAGAAGACTAGAGTCGCGAGCGGATCTCGCAGCTCAACACCGAAGCGATCAGCTAGCCCGAGGAAGGCCGTTCCTGCTGTGCCAAAAGTCCCGCCACCATTCTTGACTGGTGTTTCAGCAGCTTCCGTGACTGGCGAGTCTTCAACTTCAGACACCCAGAGGTCAGTTTCGGCGGGCGGAGAGGCGCAGAATCATGATATGGACAGTCTTACCGCGGGGGTGCGGAAGCTCAATATCAAATTGAAGGTTCCATCGCCGGAAGAGAATGCCACACGCGAGAAGAGAGCTGCAGAAGAGCGTAAGAAGGCTATGTCCAGGTCTCCCAAAAAGTCTGCAGCACCCAAACCGACCAAATCTATCGCCTCTAAATCTCAAACCAAGGCATCGTCAGTTACAGAGGCTCCCGGCCACCCTCCTCAGCATATTTCCTCGGAACAAATCAAACAGGAGCATACAGAGGTTAATCAGTCGCTACAGCCTGGAAGAGCACCACCCTCCCAGGGTCACAATATTTCTCCGTCGGGGCGCTCTTCTCCAGCGGTCTGTACTATATCAGAGTCAGCTGTGCCACATATCAACGCGGCGACTGCCAATACCAGGGATGTCATGAGAGGTAGTATGTCCGGCCTACCTCAGCAAGCTGTCTCAGATACCATGTCTCCGCCTCTTACTCCGGGCACTTCGCAAGGCATGCCACAGCCCCAGATATCGATACATTCACCACCTGCATCTGTGCCGCAACCCAAACAAAATCTTCCTGTTTTCACGTCCACTGGACCGATTCCATTCGCTAAACCTGCGGTGTCTGCTCCTCTTCAGGAAGATCAGAGCCATGTGGAAAACCAGCCCCCATTATCTCTGGAAGGCCCTCCTTCACACTAGTCATCACACACGGCAGTGACACTGATGGAGTCCATTATGCGGGGTCACAAATCAATGATAGGAGCACTTCCACCATCTCTTCTCGCTTATCTGTGCTGTCAGTGTCCATATTGGAACCTTGTTGACGTTCGAGTACGGCCGACTGTGTTATTATTCCCGCGTGTTCCCTTCGTTTACCTTGTTAATATACCCCAGTATGCATGTACAGAGTTGAGCTTTCCTCCTTAATATTGCTCTCTTTTTCTCACTTTACCTGCCATATGGCCTGTATCCTCGAGACTGAGTTGTTTTGAGTATTTCCATCGATTCAAATCAAGTTTCAGCAGTGATCGTTTCTTGCAATGTAGTCACCCTGACGGGCTTCTTTCGTTGAACTTAGTGTAATATACATTGACGTCTCTAGATCATGGTTCATCATTATCACCATACAACCTAATTGATTCAGGGTAGGAACTCCTCTATATTCCCATTATCGATCTTCCCCGCATAGTTCCACTACGACAGATAAGGACTAGCTCCCGCAACGGATCTATGTATTACGTAATCTGTCAAGATCGAGATCTAGATTAGATAAGCACCGCCACGACTGCGCCTCACGGAAGCTTCTCCACGTGTCTGGCCACTCCGCTCGATTAACATCTCCTAATGTACAGATACATCCACCGGTGGTTGCCACTCGCTGACGACGCCTACGGTTGCCTACCTGGCTTCCCTTTCTTTCTCTCTTTTTAATGACCTAACCACTCTCTTTTCGCTTGCATTGTTCTTATCTCCTCTTTCGCTTCCTCGAGAAACGCAGTACAACATGTCTCCAATAACGATAACGACTCGCCGGACACCATCCGATACGGATCTCAAGAGACCAGAATCCTTCAGCCAAATTCCAGAACACGACCTAGAGTCCATCGGTCGAAACTGCCAGTTCGAATACTGCCGCCAGCTCGATTTCCTCCCCTTCCGTTGCGAATCCTGCAAAGGCACATTCTGTCTTGACCACCGAACCGAAACGGCACATAAATGCGCTCACGCGGGAGAATGGGCACGACGAAGACAGGCCGCAAACGCTGGAACCACGACCGGTCTTCCTTTGCAGAAACCGACTATCTACAATTCTATACAATGCTCTCATCCGTCGTGCAAGACGCTCATTGACACAGCCAAGGATCCCGCTGTGCACTGCCAGAATTGCAATCGGAAGTACTGTCTGAAACATCGACTTCGAGAAGAGCATGATTGTTCGAAGTTAATTCCATTGGGAGCACGTCCAACCCCCAACGAGACGATCAAGTCGATGTTCTCTCGTATCCGGGCATGGGGAAATAACACCGCTTCGATGGGACCTAACGGAAAACCAAAACCGACATCAGCCGCATCCCGCATGGTACAAGTGAATACGATGAAGAAAACAGCGAAGGGTGACGCCAGTATTCCAGCTGATAGACGCATCTATCTACATGTCGTCGGGACCTCAGAAACGCAGAAACCGGATCCTCCAGCCGGTAACCTTTTCTTCGATAGCCGATGGAAGGTTGGACGAGTCCTGGACGATGCAGCTAGGAGACTAGGCGTTGAGAACCTGAATAACCGAGCGGATAGTGAGGAGGCGAAACTAAGGATTTTCCACGTGGAGTCAGGGGAGTTTCTCGAATTCTCGGAGGCACTTGGTGCTGGGAAGCTGAAGTCTGGAGATACGATTGTGCTTATGAGGGGAGCTGGAGTGCTGTTTGAGAAATAGATGTTTCTGAGTCGTGGCTCTCGGTGTTGAACTTTTGATTTGAATCTTGGATGCAAGCATGCGCCATCATATATACCCCGCAGCGTCTAGCTGCTACTTTGAACTCATTGCATTGGCGGTTCTTCTCTATCTATTTGTTGACATACGAGCTAGTTAGCGAATTGCATACAAAAAGGATTGTTCCATAAACTTCTGCATCCAATCTATCCATTCACGGCTAATAAGAAGAGCCCTAGCACTTTCGATATGCTCAACCCTGAGAGCACAGCCCCAAGCGCTACGTAGGTCGAGCGACATTTTCTTTCTTCTCTCGCCTTGAGCTTTGACCTCAAATGGTCAATTAGATTCCTTCTTTTAAAACCAAGAAGGGGATCTTATCTAAGGGGCGATCTTGTAGTTTCTTTCTTGACCTACCGACAAAACTGCACACAAGACTCAAGAAACAGATTCAACACGAAGATTGTCCGACATTAGTCGCATTCTTTCCATGTGCTCCCATCTGGAACCAGATAGGATAGGCTGAGGTGACGTATCCATGCGACTGAGGAACTCGGAGACGATCCTAACGGCCTAGATGCAGTCGAGGTAGGTTGCTCGAAGGAAATCCTGTAGATCATGAATCCAAACTCCCCAGATTCTAGTCTTCAAGCCAAGCATCAAGTGAGTAGCGGGCAGTTATCTAGCACTTCAGATAAGTCAATACAGTCGCTATGCTTCCGTGCCCTACGATTCGACAAAATTGAAGCCGATTTGTAGCTAGAGGGAGTCCGAGTAATATAATAATAATCTCTGATCACATTCCTTTCTCTTTCCCAATCTTGAACCAAAGTACATACATACAACAGCCATCTCTTTCATTGTATCGAATCTTTAGAGCCAGACGTATAATTCGCTGAATTCAAATCTTTCGCATTACCCTCTGCACGCCGTATCTTCGTTATCTCATGTCAAATCTTTCTTTGAACGCTTGCCAAGAGAATTATTCTATTCTGACAGCAGATCAACCCCAACGCCTCGTAATGCTCCCACGGCCCATTTTGGAATATCGGATTTGTCCTTATATAGTTTCCTAAAGAATTCGCGCAGGAAGTCTGGGAAGCGGTCCTCGATGATGGCCTGCCGAACGGAGCCCATCAAAGACAGCAAGTAGTACACATTATGGATCGTCAGTCTGAAGTTATGTGTCAGCAGATATGATCTAATAGGAAGAAGATTATGGGAGCTTACAGATGAGCACCAACGGTCTCCTTTGAAGCGAGATGATGGATATATGCCTTCGTTATACCGAGACCACCCTTTTCCGTAGGCCGGCAGCATACGCACCCGCATCCTTCTTCTATAGGCGAAAAATCTGCCGCATAAGAATAGTTGCGGAGGTTAATGGTTCCATAGCTGGTTACAGCATTGCCGAAACGCTGATATCTGAATTAGCTATGTTTGTTTCCTGGACAGTCTCCCTGATGAGGGACCTACCGCTGTCCTCGTCGGCCAAACGCAGTCAAACATGTCGGCACCCAGAGCTACAGACACAACGAGATCTTCTGGATATCCCTACAATCCGTTAGCTCTGTGGAGAGAGAGTATCGGGAATTGGCACGTACAACACCCATGACGTATCTCGGCTTCATTTCGGGAAGAAGTCCAGTGCAAGTATCCACCCTACGCAAACCTGTTAGTTGATTGATTCCATAAAGTATGGATGCCGAAATTAAGTAGGACGCACACTTTGCAGAATTCTTCCTTCGCCTCACCACCCGATAGTCCCCCAATTGCGATACCCGGCGTATCTCGAGCCACCATTTCCGCACAACATTTCCTCCTGAGCTCAAGATCTAGACCTCCCTGAATGATACAGAAGAGATTCTGGCGTTCAGGATATTTGTGAGCGGCAATACAGCGATCTAGCCATCGCACAGAGCGCTCCATGGCCTCCTTCATTCGAGCATGATCCGGGGACGTAGTTACAATCACATCATCCAGCTGCATAATGATGTCTGAACCGATCGAGTTTTGTAAGGAAATCGAGTGTTCCGGTGTTAGGAGCCTGTGTGAATTTTAAGTGTAAGTGGCATCGCAGTTGCAATAATCCGGAAGTGTCTCGGGAAACGTACATTGGCGTCCCGTCATGCGGACTGAGAAATCGAACACCTTCTTCTGTAATCTTCGCTAACTTCAGGAGGGAGACCATCTGGAACCTGTAGTAACCACTTATGAGTAACTCATCTTCCAATGGAGAGTCTTGCCCCGAATATTCTCCACAGCACCAACCACCGAAAATCCCCGCCCCCTTCTCATAAAAGAAATATGCACTTCATCACAGGGGAACGGAAATCAAACCCACCCACCACTATCTGTCAAGATATTCCGATCCCATCCCTGCAGCCTATGTGCACCTCCCACTTGATCCAACACCGCTTGGCCCGGCTTCAGTCCCAAATGATACGTATTATTCAAGCAGAGCATGCATCCAGTCTGCGCTAGTTGTTCTGGTGTAAGTCCCTTGAGAGACGCTTGCGTCGCAACGGGCATAAAGATCGGAAGTGGCACTGAGCCGTGTGGAAGGTGAAGGGTGCTGGCACGAGCTTTGGTGGTCTGGCAGATTGATGATATATTAGCTATCATGCTTCAACGGGATGAGTATCTAGATCCTTCATTGACATACTGAGCACTTGGCCACCAGATCAAAGGTCAATGCCGACGGCATCGCCTTGCGCGTCGCAGCTGTCGACATTTTCGCAATTGAGGGGCCCCGCGCGGGGCGCTGAGATTGGAAATGGAAGAACTAGAATTTGAAGGTCGCGAGTCTGGAATCCCGATAGCTATATATTTAAGCAGGTCGTCAATAATGAAGTCAAGAACAGAGAATCTCCAATCTCGCCTATCTATTTCATGCCGTTATCTCACCAAACTTGAATATTTCCCTCTTTCCCCGCGGACTTTGATAACGGAGATGTTTGGCGGACAGTTTGCTGTGTTTGCTCAAGTTTATTACATAATATGTGATATTTGTTCTGTGGAGAATTAAAGTGATAATACAATAATAATAATACCTAAACGGATCAATAATAGTTGCTTTGATTGAAATATCAAACGAATCAGTGGTATCAATTAATCAGCTATCATGAACTGGGTACTATCCTCATCATTAGACAAATTAGAGGCTTATATGCCTGTGCTCAAATTCCGCAGGTAAACAATTAGGCATCCATCATTTGCAATCAGTTGCTGGTAAAGTAGTTGGCAGCAATAACCGGTCCCAGCTTTGCCTTCGTCTCAAACGCGCTCAGATCATAGCGCATCCTCTGTCCGACACCGACCGGCTTGCCTCCGGCCGGCGCGTACTTAGACACGTCAAAGTCCTCAGGCTGCTCATAGAGCAGAAACACATAACGGTGCGGGCCGCTTCCGGGTGGGGGTCCGGGCCCGATATAGTTGACGATGACGGGAGTGTCGTGAGGCTTGAGCACCGAAGTACCGTCTTCCGCCGTCTCAGGCGTCAAGCCCGATTGCATCCAGTGGAGGATCGGGCTCAAAATGCTGAAAGACTGGAAAGGGGCATCGAGATCGACGTTGACCACGATATATGTGCCAGAGGTCACGTTGAAGGATAGTTCGGGAGGCGACTTGGCTTCTGGATAGGGCCAGTTAATATCATATACAAGAAGTGCGAGGAAAAAGCAGGACACATCTAGGATCACACCTACCAGCTTTTGGAACATGCTGTCCAGGCTCGATCTTCTTGCCGTTGATAGTCAACCCCAGAACCTTGGACTGATCGCTTTTGATGGCGGCCAGTGCAGCCTTGGCGCTCTTGCAAGGAGGCATCTTCGGTTTTCTTTGATGGAATCAAAGCAAGATATGTATCTTAGAGATAGTAGGTTGGTGGAAAGGAAGTGAGACGATGGTTCTTCTGGATGGTGCGAGTCAGATGATCACCTGCTTAACAGCTGTGTGCGACCTCGGATATTACAACTGGCCTTATTTCCGTTATGTTGTAGCCTGAGGAGAACCTTGGGATGGTGCAATTCGTACCAAGTAAGCAATGAATGATAATTAAGGATTAAGGTACCGCTAGTGAATCGCCTGCACATTCACGTAGCTATAACTATATCCTCCAGGTCATCATGAATACATACTAGAACATGAATAGGCCTTCAGTTCTAATAGACTTCTACGGAGAAGAAAATAAGCCGGGAACATGCTGGTCGACGATAATGTATAGACATTGTAGGCCTTGGCAGGTAATTGGTCGTTCAAAACTGACCAAATATTCGTTTCCATTGTAGGAAAGTGGAAATCGCCCTAGAAGACGTCGCAATAAGATTATCTTCCAGCGTATCTCTGAAATTAGTAGAATTCTGAAGGCAACAAACGCCCATAGAGCTTCACGTATAGAACTCTTCAGATTGCCTTTACTAGGACCTCTAGAGTTACTACACACATGATCTACCATCCTGTAAGACACGTACTTAATCCCAGTCACCCGAGATTATAGACTTCATAAATTTCTGGGGAGTTACAGACTAAAATGTGATTATGATTATTGGATGAGTAACCAACGAGAAATCCGGAGAAGATGTGGGGAAAGCATCGACCCGTTCCAGGGAATTTCTGGGGAAGCTATGGATAGTCACAAGAGTCAATATCGAAGTATTTCAATGTAAACAGAGACAAGACAATGGCCATTGGAAACATACTGAGGAAGCAAAGAAAAAGAAGTTCATCGTGGCATTAGTACCCCCCGCAACCTCGGTCATCGGAAACTCCCCAACTCAACAGATAAGACAAAAAGCGGTCAGGAACGGTAATCGATCCGACCAAATGTTAGGAACCTATTCCTATATAGGGATCAGAAAATACGCGCGTGTATCTCTTCAAGTTCGATGTACCAATCCTCGTTCAGTGTACGGGAAAGGGTATGACCATGCTACATGACGCTATATCCCGTGCGACAATATCCTCTGCTGGTCCGTCATGAATAGCCTCTATGACCAATGTCCTCATAGTATAACCAAAAGTACCCCGTGTCTAGCTAACACTCCCCGCACGGGGGACCCCCCACATTGATCTACTGGTTTAAAAAAGGGGATCTTCCCGCAGAATCTTTCCAAAATTCGTGATGTTCGACTCACTTTGGAACAGCTCGGTGGAGATGTCGGCGATAGAGGCTGTGAAAGTGCCTGAAAAGGCGGTCGAGGATCTCGAAGGGGGTATCTATGTACACTGATTCACATCCTTACAAGTCGAATTATGACAGAATCGAACATCAGCGCTGATATTTATCGAAGGAGAACTCTTCAAACTTGGAAGATGAGACTCGAGACCAAGGAGCCTTCGACGCTAGAGAGAAGGCGCTCATCTTGAAGCAAGATCTGCGCATTGTACCGCTGTCTGCGGGCATCTACATGCTTTGCTATCTAGATAGATCAAACATTGGTATCACAGCTACCTATGTTCTACCTTTCGACGGAGCATTCGTGCTGATTTCAGGTTCTCAGGCAACGCAAAAGTCCTTAATGCCGACACGCATAATGACCTCTTATCTGAGACGCATATGACCTCTTATGAATATACGTGAGTTCTGAGTCTTGGGGTCTCAAGATGGAGGACACGACTCATATCAACTGTTTAGGATCGCTTTGATGGTCTTCCTAATTGCCTATGCCCTCTTCGAAGTTCCTTCAAATTACTTTCTCAAGAAACTCAGACCCAGTGTACGGTTCCGCCGCATCTTTCTATCAAGACGTGACTAACATACTGACTCAAATCAGAGATGGATTGCTTTCCTGATGCTATCATGGGGTGCGATAACTATGGGACTCGGTGGTGCGCACACCTACGCCCAGGTCACCGGGATTCGGTTCCTCCTAGGCGTGATAGAAGCAGGACTCTTCCCAGGTTTAGTCTACTATTTGACCTTCTGGTATCGAACATCAGAACGATCAATGCGGGTCGCTCTAATTCTCGCATCTGCAACACTGGCTGGAGCCTTTGGCGGTGCTATCGCATACGGTGTGGGCCACATCAACGGTGACCGGGGACTCTCTGCGTGGCGCTGGCTGTTCATCATCGAGGGCGCACCATCCTGCGCATCTGCTGTTCTCGTCTGGTTCTTCCTGCCAGATTATCCGGAGACGGCAAGATGGCTTACCGCGGAGGAGCAAGAGCTTGCCAAAATAAGACTGAAAGATGAAGGTTCCAAGGGCAACGCAAAAGCGATGTCTTGGGAAGATGCTAAGGCCGTTCTAACCGACTGGAGATTATATGCACATTATGCTGTAAGCTTCTCCACCTTTGGGAATATTCCTTGGGGAAAATTGATAATAACACGATTTCCAACTTGACAGGTCTACTTTGGAATTTCCACCCCATTCTCAAGCCTCTCACTCTTCACACCTTCTATCACAGCAGGATTAGGATACTCCAACCTGCGCGCACAGCTGATGACCGTCCCACCATGGGCAGTGGCATATGTTGTAACAGTTGCTGCTTCGTGGTCAGCGGATCATTTCAATGCGTATGTTCTAACCATACATCTACTCTGATAAACTACTAAACGCGTGAGAGACTGACATCAAATTAAACTACAGGCGCGGCCTTCACTCTGCCGCATTCTCCTTCATCGGAGCAATGGGCTTTCTAGCATCCGCCGTCCTCCCCGCAGACGCCTACATCGTAAGTCCTCTCCCCACCCTCGGGATATACATACAAACTCACACTCAATCCCCCTCTCCAGCATCGCTACGGCTGCCTCATCGTCGCCACCAGCGGCGCCTTCGCCTGTATACCCCCTTTACTTGGCTGGCTATCCTCAAACATCCGATCAACCGCAGGAGCCGGCCTCGCGATAGCAATGAACGTCTCATTCGGTGCCCCGGGCCAGATCGTCGGTGTATGGATCTACAAAGCCAATGAGGCGAAGAGGGGATATCCGACGGGTCACTGGACGAATGCTGGTCTATTATTGTTCGTCTCGGCAGGTTGTGTGCTTCTTAGATTGTATTATGCATTTTTGAATGCGAAGAAGGGTGGAGGTGCGAATGGGAAGAGGTATGCATATTGATATCATGGGAGATTGGGTTTGAGACTAGGGTTGGTTTGAGTAATAAGATATTAGAGTTTTGAGCAGGGATCTTGGGATCGAATGCATGCGTATCTGATATGCATCTCAGGGATCATAATAAAGTTCAGAAAAAAAAAAGTAGTGTATTTTGCTGGAAACTAACTCTTTCTCAGTAATGAATAGGTTTCTTTTGGCCAAACTTTTGATAACATTGCCGATTGCGGAAAATGAAAGCTCTTGCATTCAGCAGCTCAAATGCAACCTGAGATGTTAAGATACATACATGACACCAGGGAGCGTGTGCAAAGAAAAACAAGACCGAGTGCAATGTAGTAGGAAACTGATGTCCCATGTGGTGCTCTTTTCGACTTCGACAAAGACAGAAACCATACAGAGAGCCACACGATATCTCGATAAAGCATTGTCGACCTTGAGGTCAAGATTGAGTGCCGATGTGGTATCATCCCAAGCAGACTTTGACAAGACTTAGCAGAGCAAATCCCCGTTTTCCAAGTATAACTCCAAACCTGGCTTCCAATAATGAACTGAGCTCATGGCCATGCTGGTTTCATATCGCGTGCTCGATTCCATGCGTGCCAACCCAATGCGAGTTGTGAAAATATCCCGAAGACAAAAAAAAAATGCAGCAAGTGATAGGTGAAACGAATACACAGGAAATAAGAAAGAGACTGACAGTACACGGCCACAGGTGCATAGTCATATAATGTTGTCATCACTAAGGTTATTTTGTCACTGGCCGCAAAGAACAGCTTGTGGGATGAAGAAGAGACCACGACGACAACCGTACAACACATTGATGTGAATTGGTACAAAGGCAGCCAGACCGAAAATAGCCACCGGTGAAAATCCGAATCGAAGGATCAAGAGGGTTGTAGAATGGTAAACAGCAGCGACGCCTATGACAGGATAACTCTCGCAGCCATAGTGTCTTCAGGGTGGCCAAATAGCATGTGGAGTTTGCTTGTTGTCGAACTCCTCTAAAAGGAGTTGTCGCTGTAATTGAAGAAAAAGGTCATCCCTTGCGCATCCTTGGAAGACACAAGAGTATTTGGAGCAACACGGTCGGTCGCCCAGAGTGAGTTTTTGTTTCAGAACCCCATGCGGCCGTATCCATTTGCCTGGGGAGACAACTGTCCAGCAAAGACCGTGGGAGGTCGTGTCTGGGCGTTCAATTGCATAAGAGCCACCTCTGCAGCGTCCTCCTTTGCATTGTTTATATACTGGCCATCGTACCAGTAGCGAGCAGCGATATTTTGCCCTTGAACAGTGACTGTGCTAGACCAGGCAGTACGTCCTCCTGAAAAACAAATAAACTGTTAGCATTCTTGTCTAACTTTTCTTTTCTTTTCTTTTTTCTTTTTTGCAGTGTTTTTGAAGATCCAAATGCCCTGAGCACCAAGGATTATAGATGATGTGGAATATAACGTCGGATTCATCCTGGCGGGGAATAAAAGAAAAGTAAACTGCACTGTACCTCGTCGATCCGAGACGATGTTGAAGACCGGAGGCTGCATTTTAGCTCTCCTACAGTGATCTTTGTTTAATCAGCAGAAGCGCACGGTCCACAAGAAACTACACAGACCTTCAAGCCTTTCTTGCCAACTGGGACGACCGCCACCATTACCTTGAGGGCTGGTTGGTGTTGACATCCTGGTATGGAAACAAGAAGAATATCACCACACGTGAGGCGTAATGCGAATAACAGGGAGTCCAAGGAACCGCTTCACTTTGGAAAAGTGATGCCGGTGCTGCAAGAAACGTCAGGCCTGCAATAGATTGGAATACTAAGACTTAAATATTGTTTTCCAGGAGTTCATTACCCCTCTGGATATCATGACAGATATGGGAGGTGGGGAGTCATATAAACCGGGGGGTAATCGGGATGCAGAGCGTATCTGTGAAAGCCACAGCATTTCGCGCAACATAGACTGCGACTAAACAGCAAACCGAAAGACGGGCTCATGCATGCTGTTGTGGGCAATTACATCGCGTCAGCGAATGCCCCTCCTTAACTATCCTCCACCCAGTGAACGCAGGGTGCACAGGGGGAGCAATGCGGATCATTTGAGGCTGCAAGCTGGGACGGCCCGCCGCACGCCTATTAGATAGAATCTTTTGGTGTCAAGAACGTCAAATCCTAAGAACCGATTCTAGTCTTTCTCTGTGTAGGCCTGGTGTTTCCGAGGGTGAGGGCTCGGCGGGACGAACTTCCAGGCGGCGGAAAGGGTGGACTGGCTCGAACATCCCCCCAAACAGCAAAAGGAACGTGGTTTTGGCTGGGTATGCATTGACCTCAAGTCTTCTCCGAAAGGTGGAGGTATTTGAGATGGGGGCCTCGTTGCCCAAAGCGGAGAGGGACCCATCACAGCAGCAACGAATTGAGAAAGTCTGGCAGTCAAAGGAAGCCAGTTGGGCCGCGTAAATTCAAAGCGGGCCCAGAAAAAAAAAATTGCCAGCTCAGCAGTGATTAAATAAGAACCATGGCCCAGAAAGACGCTGATGGGACAGAAGAGAAGCAAAAGGTATCTCCATTCCTGCGGCGACTGCTAGCGGAGGCAAACCGGATCGACTTGCATGAACGCCCCTCCCCCGAGCTGAGAACGGTGGTCCGAGGAAGACTCTTGATATCGCCAAAGTGACAGTTCAACATCCTGGCCTCCTCTGACTGACATGCAGCAGACGCAACGCCAGCAATGAAGGCAAGATAGACGTTGGAAATGGATGATTCTTCCTAGCCCGGCCGGAGCTGGGAATCTGTGTGATTCGCTGCTTTCCTGTGTTGGGCATTCATACCTGCATCATCAAGGCGGTCGTCG
The DNA here is from genome assembly GCA_029606305.1 of Paecilomyces fulvus. NCBI lineage: Eukaryota > Fungi > Ascomycota > Eurotiomycetes > Eurotiales > Thermoascaceae > Paecilomyces > Paecilomyces fulvus. Next base: position 301,327 of record JAPVCG010000047.1, read on the forward strand.
CGGGGTGCGAGGAAGAAATGAGATGAACCCCTTCATTAGATATTAAACAGGCTGATCAATCTCAGAAAGCCTCCAGTGCGGACAAGGTTGTCCGTTCAAGTTGGGTAGAATGAGTTGGAAGAACGGAAGGTCTTCCACGCGGAGCGAGTTAAGGTGCCGCTCCCTAAACAGGTGACCTAGTCTCTTGAACCATGTCGACAACACAACGGCGATTCATCAGATACAACGTGTACGTTCCAAAAATAGATCACAGCAAGCTGTATGGCACTTACAATCACTACGAGTCAATGCAAAAACTTAGTTTGAGAACATCATTTTGTATGTGATAAAGTGCAAGAGTTCAAGTTACGGTACACCTTCAGCACATATTCGGTATCGCCAGATGATGACTGTGATATCTCCAGGGCATCACTGAGATAGATCCCTCTACCATCAGGGCCATCACGGGTTGAAATAGGATACTAATAGTAATGTGGAAAAAAAAAATTCAACATCGGTTTAGAAATAACCTCGTGAAGCAAGCAACAGCCCCACCGAATCTAATGTACAAGCTAGATCGGGGTCTGTTTGATTCATAAACATAAGGGGGAGTCGTATCTCATAAGAATTGCTCGTCAGGAAAGCCAGGTGATATCTCCTTCAATCGTACATCTGCTGTCTCGGATGAGGAGAAAAATCTAAGTTGAGACCTGTTGCTGGGTTTCTTGCCGTGAATCGACTGATCCACGGCGATGGAAGACGCCATCAATGAGCTTTTTGGCATCCACATGATCTATAAAGGAAGCTTTTCTGGGGATACTTATGTGGAGATGTCGCTTCTTATGCCAACGGCGTCGGATCCAGTCGTCGACAACAGCGATCAATCCGGTAGCGACAAAGACACTAGACCTATCAGTACCACGACGAAGTTGACGATAGCTGCTAGACTTACTCTGCAATATCATGCATCTTCTCGTAGATAGACGAATCACTGATCCACAATGATGAAGGGGGGACCCAGCCGCCCTTACTTCGTTCCTCGATAATTTCCATTGGGGTTAAGGCTTCCGGCACGATATGCGCCACAGGCTTAGATGTTGTCATATCAAACAGGTGGAACGAGACCTCGCGGAACTCCCCATCTTTTTGAAACTCGCGTCGCCATTGGTATCTGGTACACCAGTACTCGAACTCGTATCGCCTCGACGACCCGTTACCTCGTCGCTTGACTTCAACATGAGCGTAGTTAGAAAATTCGAGCAAAGTAATGTTCTCGTCGCTTGTTGATTTCTCCGAGGCAGCTTTTCCAGACGTAGTTTCATCGTCGCATAGCGCTTGCTCCTCCATTCCTAATTTGTTGCCAGAATCTAGACGTTTCAAACCCGCTGTCGTGGCTGTACTGCTGCTCGATCCGCGTCGAAAACGTTCCAAGACGGTGCTCCACGATCTTTCTAGGACCGGGCGCTTCTCCACAGCGTGCAGATTGTGCTTCCTGCTTGAGTGGCAGATCTCCCTTCCAGAGTCTCTGCAATAGCGTCGAAAGGAAAACTTTCTTGCGTGGAGGTCATGCATGCGCAGATGGAACAAGATCACTTCTTGCTGATGGCCCGCCTTATCAGTTACCAAGGTGTCCACTCGAAGATTCATGTTACCATCGATAGTGCTGTCATCATGCCTGATGAGCAGCCGGCGCGTTGAGGGGAATAGAACGGAAAAGGTAGACGGATTTGAAGGAATGGCGTTCGATGGAAACACTTCATGCCTTTCCTCTGCCACTTCATAGGGCAGCTCATTGTCATCCTCGTTCAAAGATGGCACCGTGGAAGCATAGGTGGACACAGAATCACGAGGATCCACAACAGGATATGGCTCACAAGGGTCGAAATGCTTTAGGAAATGACGGTCGCTATAGACTGTTTGGGCGGTGCTTCTTGAGTGATCGGAGCCATCACTGTAAGTTGAACTGGAACTGCGGCTTTTACCAGGACGGCTGTGAGTGAATTTGCTGTGCGGAGCCATTGTGCAGACTATCTTCTTGAAATGAGAAGCCCTTGTAAAGATATGATGAAATGCGTGAATTATCACGTTTGAGATATTTCTTCAAGTCAATGTAAGTGCTGCAAGGGGGAGGATTGAATAAAGATGTGGGGACAGAAGATCGAGATGAAGCGATCTCAGAAGTGTCAGTCAGACTAAGGGCTCCATGGCTTTTCGGTGACAGTCAAGCACAGAGACACATAAACTAAGTGCGACAAATACGGTATAACGAGTCCTCGGGCTAAGCGGATGAGCGACAACTGCACGCTGGACAGGTTAGCCTTTAAAGATGCTAACAGACACAGCCTTGCGAAAGCCTTTCTAGGAGAGTGAAAGAAGATGATGACTGGACACGGGCGATGCCTCCGTGCCAGCGAGGGTCTGGTAATAATAGGCGGGATGAACGTAGCATCTGACACGGGTAGGAAGGTTTGGGAGAAGAAAGGCAAGTGAATGACAAGTGGGATTTCGCAACGTTGGAGGTCAGCCTTGGGGCTTTTTCCAGGTGGCGCGGTGAATGTGGAAGGGTGAAAATGGCCGAAGGTTGACTTGATCAATGATATGCCGTTGTTAGGGAGGGGAAGCAAGATGTCGAGGTTCGCGTCCGCCTTGATCCTCAGGAATTCCGACAACTCAGCGTGACCACCAACAACACAACACAAGACCAGCTCTGGCCCTGATCGGCCCTGTGTCCACAGCCCTGCACTCATTGCGACAGCTTCATCTCACAGCCGGGTGTTCCATCGCTTCTGGCATCTCAGTGCCTGGCCCTATCCAGGTCATATTGACTAGAGATGCATCCGGAATAACGCACCAACGTCCGTCCTGCCTCCGATAATACACTGAAGGCACCAACGCTTGATGATTCGCTTAAGAAACCAAGGCAGATGACAGCAGCACTAATGTCATTAGTTTCGGAAAGGTCACTTATGCTTAACGTCACACAACTGGCAGCGCCATTTGTCCAGGATGCTGGATGCAGCCTTGATGTCTACCTCAGGTATCAATGACAGTATACCCATATTGGCAGGGCTATGACAACGTCTCTCATCTCCCCGTTTCAACTGTCGACGGTGACTGGATGCATCTGTCTCATGATGATAGAACTTTCCACCGTGCGTGGCTTCAGGTGGTGGCCTTATGGCACTCATAGGGTGCTATCCCTGTACTTACAGATAAGCTCTTACCGGTTGCATTCAAAACCCCTTTCCTTTCTAACTTCTCCTTCGGATATTTGTGGAAAACCAGTCACTCGTCTCGGTAAAGAGGGATCATTATACCCACACAAATAGTAGTCGGAGTTCAAGACACCGTAATTACTCCGTCGCATAGCGGGCTGGTCGTCGCAATCCACGTACCCCGCCACAAACCACGCGGTTCGAATCATCTGCACCCTTTCCGCTCGTTCCATCATCCTGCATGAAAGCCTAAAAACGGTCGATCGTCCGGTCTTCCTGACCCGTTTCGTTCCTCTTTGCTCAATATGAAAAGCAGTCTTGAGGGCTTTTCTCTAGCACAGGTGGGGATCCCAACGCTACTTAGGTAACTACGTAGTTGACCCCGAAAATGTGTTTTCTGACTAAGCTCCCGCCGCTTTGCTCCCCCGCTAAAGTCCATACTCCTGTGTTGCTCCTGTTGACTCCCTCTTGACTCCTGCTGGCTTGTTATAGACCTTTGTATGAAGCCTGTACGGAAATATCTACGGTTACGCAATACCGCAAGGCAAACAACATCAAGAGGTTGAAGAAGAAACCATGGATAATCTACACAACTCTACACCCAGTGGAAGAGGACGACAAAGAGTTCTTCTTTTGGGGAGTCTGGATGAAAGCGGAACCTTGGATATTTGATGTTTTTGGGACTTCATGGGATGAAGACACGAATCTGGTAGACATAATTTCTGAGGCTGCTAGACGATCTTCTTAGGAAGAGGGAAAAGACACGGAACCCTCATTATCGCTCGAGATGGCTCACTTTGGAAGTCAAGAAAGACGTAGGCACCAGTAATGGAGTTCATTATATGTTCTGATTCAGTTTCGAAAACAAACTAGTAACATATGGTAATATTAACCATCTTTAACTCAGTATTTCCTTTACTTTCTAGTAAGAGAAGGAGCTTGCAGTGGAACATATTGCTTTGAATTCAACATCAAAAAGGTCGTACAAAGAAAGAAGCTCAAAATCTCAATCAATCTATGTGAGTTTCATCTTCTCTGTCGACTATGGGCTTCAATCCATGCTGTTTCTTTTTCAAAGTCTTCCTTTTCCTTCCCTACAATCGACTTTAGACCAGCTTCTCTCAATTCTGAACACCACCTAGTGAGCTTTTTTGGCATCCAGTTTCTCTAACGCAGCTTGCCTTCCCATTCTCTTCAGCCAAACCCTATTAATAACCTTGTTTTCGTCAGATGGGGGGACCTAGCTCTGGTTTACTTCCGTCACTAGAACCGACGAGTATGGAGTACAGTATAGTAGATCCAGAGCACGATTGCAAATCTGATCTCGTACCATGGTTCGACTCGCCCCTTCGGATCGGACCGAGACCGAAACTCGTGGCCCTTATTGGCTGTGAGAATCAATCGAAATCAAGATCTAACAGTTATCACGTGGTCCAGAATGCCTTGTCTCAGCTTTCCTCACCGCAAGAGATGTGCACGTACATGTGTCAAGTAAGGACAGTGCATTTCATGTATTCTTCTCTATGATGTGTTATATTACTCGGGCTTCCAGCATTGACGTACGTCAAACCACAGAAGTACTCAAGCTATGATGCAATATCATCTCTGCCGTTGGGCATCAGTCTCCAGAAGTAACCTGTACAACTGAGTTTTGAAGATCTCCTTGGCTTTCTTATTGTCTGTTTTCCCGGAAATTCCTATCATTCCAGGAAGAATGAGACTAACATGTTCCCAGTAACACAAAAGTGTCTGTTTCAGGCCTACGCCAAAGTTGTGCAGCTTTTGCGTACTGTCATCAATATGACCCCTAAGCCCAACGCTTTCACGACGATGACGAAGCTGGAACCGGATCAGGAATGTTCCTCTGCATTATGCGGCCTACTTCTAGAACTCCCTGCATTCGATATGGGTTCGGTGTCTATAGTCGTAGAATCTACATGCTTTGCGCTCCCGCTTTCTGGGATTTTTGGCTTTTAGTCCTCCAGGTCCAAGATGTGCTTCCCTTTCTATGCAATATGGTGACTTGCAAATGCTGATCATGGAATTACTAATATCGTCTCCGCAGCCAATGCGTCTTCGTCATTATCGAATGATTCAATGGTCACAACAGGAAGTGGACATCCAACACATTGCTAGGTGGATCTTGAAATCACCATTCCCCCGTTCGACAATGGAGATATTCGTTCAGATCAGCGAGGGTATATGTACCAAGTCATCCGAACTTGCACCTCTGTCCAGGCCTGAATCATCCCGCTGAAAAAAAAATAAAAAAATAAAAAAAGAATCTGGATGAGATGTCCGGAATTGAGCCGAACGCGGGGGTCGAACCCGCAGCCTTGCGGTAACCACAGCACTGGAAGTACTTGGAATTAAGAGCCGCACGCTCTACCGATTGAGCTAGCCCGGCGAGGCTTTAATGCTCCTCGATCTCTCAGACGCGGCGAGGAGCCGAATCAGTTGAGACCCAGGAGTTATCCTGTAGTAGCTGGAATCGTATAACTGCAGCTGGTGTTACCAACTGAGCTATCCGACTGCTACTTGGATGACTATCGGATCGAAATACTGATTCATAAGGTCCATGTGGGTTCTGTGGTTAAAATTTTTATTTTTTGCCCATCAAGTTATGTGATGTTGCCGCATCAGGTAATAGTCGACCGATGGGATTGGGCGGTCCGTTGTTAGGAGTGGGGATGTACTCTGAACCGTTGCCCTAAGGGAATGGCGCGGATATAGAAAATTTTATAGTATTGCTTTGTGGGACTTTTACGACACTTCTCTCCAGCAAAGAAAAAAGAAAAAAAAAAATATTATTATTGGATGTACGGTAGTAGTTAGTAATAATAAACACACCGGTAAATGTTCAACCAATATATCTTTTCTTTTTTTTTTCTCCACTTCAATATTCATAGTGGTCACACATGTTCGGAAAGGTCGAAGACGAGAAAAAAAAACGCATTCTCTAGACAAACTAGTCAAGTGAACTCTTTTCACGTAGAAGATCAATCGAGTAAACAAAAATCATGTAAGAGGTTCAAAGTCAGGCTACAAGGACGGATAATTTCTTCGAATATGAGGGTAGTGTTGATGTGCGGTCCATAATTATATACCTCTGCAGAAATATATATATTTTCATCCGTACAGACGCATTCCAAGTATTTAGTAGCATCCCGTCATAATGTCAGGAGCCCTGCTAGTTAGTTAAAAAGATAGCATAGGTAACCTATGATATCATAACCACATATTAGTTATGCATAAAGAAGATCCTTGATATAGCTACAAACTAGCTGTATAGCTTGGATTCGAAGACAACCCGCGCGGGGTTGAGAATAATGCTACAGAGTTAAAAATTAAAATAATAAAAAGACACTATTCCTCTATCTATCCCAGACTGACAAGTAATGTTGCCTAATTATATTAATTGAATACCCTGACGTGTTCCGCCTATTCCACCTAAAACGAATGGATGTATATAGTGCAGATCGCGCCTCTAACGTCTACTCGGCGCAAAGAAAGAACAAACCTCTACGGATTTAGATCTGGACCCAAAGGGGTCGAGGAAGTGGCTCTCCCGGCTTAATGGCAATTCCTCGGCGAGAAGTGGCCATCGAGGCCGGCGGGAGCGAAACCAGTTCGTCCCGCGTACTAGGCGGAGGAGGATTGAATCCAATGTAGGCCGCACGGCGGGCAGGGCTGCCCATCGTGACAGACCAGGTGTGAAGTCCGTAATAGGATGCAATGGAATGGACAAGCCAGCGCCTACAGCTATCGTTAGTCATGTACCGACCGCGAAATGTAGAGCCACGGAAGAGAAGTACCCAAATCCAGCCCCACGATCACCGGCGAGACTCTCAAAGACCATCTTCTCGCCATCTCGCTCCTGGTGCTGACTGAGGTCTTCCCGCATCTGCCGGAGCTTCCGCTTCCGCTCAGGGGAGTCATGCATCTGCCCATTCCTGCCCACGAAGACGATCTCATCCTCATCGTCAGATGCATCCGCAGACGATGGCGCATCAGCTAGACCTTCATCTTCGAGCATCAGCTGCTTCTCGTTCCACTTCTGGACAAAGTGTCTAATGTCTTCCTCAAGGTCCTGGAGTAGCCCACGTGCCGCACGCGCATGCTTGAGCTTCATACGGAGTCCCTTCGGGATCTGATGCTTCTCTTCCTCCCGCCTCGAAGAACGCTTGCCATGGACGCGGTCCTGGTGTGCATAGTGGGCATCCCACAGTGATGCGAGGTAGTAGGGCACAGTCTCGTGACGCGGGTAGGTTGGCTGGGGAAGCCAGTCGCTGGGATCAGGGGGTTGGGCCCAAGGATTATTCAGAAGACGGTCTTAGGATCACACAACAGTCAGCGTGTTCGTTCTCAACAGCAATGACCGAACAATATTCGATGCCAGTTTCCGTTGCCCAGCAGAGGATCAGTTGTGCCCATGTCAAGCAACTGCTCAGGACATACCATTCTCCCAGCGCTGCCTCCGCCGGCTGCCTTCCTTCCCCTTCAGCAGCGCCTCCCGTCTCTTGAGGCTGTCCCGCCGGCTGGGCTCGCGACGTCGGTAGGTGAGTGAGACGCGTTGCGGTCGCTCCCCATCAGCACCGTCGGCGAACCTTGCACGGGGAGTTGGATGTCCTTCGGTCGTAGAAGGATGGTCATCGAGGGGTATGGTCAGAGAGACACTGGTTCCTCGTAAAACCGTACCGGCTGCCACCGGGCGAGGCCCTGTGGTATCAGTTTCTCCCGCGGAAGCTTCCTGAGAAATGTTGAGATTCTGGAGCGAAGCCGCAGCCTGCTCTGTCCAAGCCGATATAGCCAGGGTCTGCTGTGTCGTCAAGGTACTCTGAGCGACCGGTCGAGGGTGTAGTGTAGGATGGATGGCCATTGTGGCTGATCTGTGCGGATGTCCGAATAGCGCGAGAGGACTGGCTGCGCGAGCTATATATTAGCGAAGGAAGCTCTCCTGCAGCTCTTGTTGAGGCTGTAGAAGTCTTAGAAATCCCGAAAAAGTTCCTCAGTGATCGGGATCGCGGAAGAGAAGAGGACAGATTCAATAGAATGAGGAGAGGCGCGATGCTGACCGCTTGGAGATATCTAGTGAGATCGCTGATAGCGTGCCAGGTGGTTCCGCTCGACGCGCTGGTTGGCGGGTTTGCCGGTTCTCGCTGCAGCCCTAAATTAGCCCTGCTTTACCCGCACTCTCAGGGTCTACAGTTAAGGAACATCTTTTTTTATGTTCTACTGCATGCGCCCGAGATCTTCGACGAGTCATCAGCCTCGATTACTGTCCCTCTGTACGGAGTAGGTATCATTGCTACGAACTTCGATGCATATCGATTTGACGAGAACGTGCAGATTTAGACAGGGGTTCTGCGTGGAGAGGACTAGTACGATCAACTATCAGACAATGAGACAGACTAGATGCGACTTTGATTGATGTTTGAACATGTCGTTTGAACACTAGAGGAAATTCGTACCGTAAACCCCTTCAAGCATGTCGATAGAGTATGAGGGCAAGTCTGGTGAGGCGGGTTTCGACCGTTATGAATGGATAACAAGGGCAGCCCTACTTCGACGGGTCTCTGCGTAAATGAGTGGCCGTGAATCATATTTACTAATCCCACGACGAGATTCTGGAGGGATGACTGTGTGGACCATAGTCCTACACAGCTTTGTTCCTTCCAGAGCAACCTCTACGAGGAGGATGGGCGTCCATTCGTTGCTTTTCGACCGAGGTCCTAGCAGTAGTCCTGGATTTGTTCTTTGTATGACCTTTGAATGATGCTTTGTGGGGAGGAGTCAATTTACTCCGTAGTTGGCTTTTGCCGTGTCGATCGGACCGAGCCATGGGCCTAGAGCGTTGATCTCACTGTTTCCCGCCATCAAGTGACCATTGGACTTGGAGATCAAGCTCTGAGCACACGGATGAGCTTCTGAAGGGCTTCGTTTGATATGATTCCATGAGCACTGCTGGACCTGCTAGGGCTGGTGGTCTAAAGCAAATTAAGGAGCTATAATGCAAAAAACCCAAACACTAAATACACCATGTCGCTTGGATGGACATCCTCCCGGCTACCGCTCCCGCGCCGTCCGTGGCCCAATAATTGACGGTCGCTGCTCCGCATCCCCAGTCTTTTTGTCTCAGTTGTGGTCGTTGCGTCAGGCAACGACATTGAGATAAGCACATCATCAGCGTGACACGTCCTGGTGTTCCATCTCTCATCTTTAGATCCTCGACCTAGCCAGTGGGTTTACCTCTACTTCACTCGGATCTTATCTTCATCTTTCGTTCATCACTCCCTAGGTATCTATTGTTAGCGAGATTCCGATAATCCCACGCCTCTGCAGCTGCCATCGCTGCCCTACAATCATTCCATCATGAAATTGCTCACCGCCGTCGCGTTGAGCGCTGCAGCGTCGACCACGGCGCTGGGTGCTGTCCTTCCACCGCAGCTTCCACTGTCTGGAGGCAAAGTCGAACATCAGGCCTCGACCACTACTGAAAAGTACCTCATCGAATTGGCGCCTTATGACACGCGATGGGTGACAGAAGAGGAGAAGTGGGCATTGAAACTGGTAACGTCCCTTAGTCGACATCATCTTGCAAAATCTAATGCCTGTTGCTACAGGATGGAGTCAACTTCATCGATGTCACCGCCGAAGTCAACAGCGCCTACCCGAAATTCCGCACCTATAATACCGTCCGATATCCAGTGAAGATGGCACATGAGACTGTAGTGAAGCCTCTGACAAAGAACCTGTCGAAGGACCACATGAAGAAGAACCTTGAACACTTCACATCCTTCCACACCCGCTACTACAAGTCGGAAACCGGCATTGAGTCCGCAACTTGGCTGTATGGCCAGGTCGAGCAGATCATCGAAGAATCCGGCGCTGCAGATTACGGTGCCACCGTGGAGAAGTTTAGCCACCCGTGGGGTCAGTTCAGTATCATTGCTCGGATTCCTGGTCAGAGCAACAACACTGTGGTTCTGGGAGCCCACCAGGACAGCATTAACTTGTTCCTGCCGTCCATCTTGGCTGCTCCAGGTGCAGATGATGATGGAAGCGGTACGGTGACTATCCTCGAAGCCCTCCGTGTTCTGCTGCAATCGGAGGAGGTTGTTCGCGGCAACGCAACCAACACCGTTGAGTTCCACTGGTACTCAGCCGAGGAAGGAGGCTTGCTGGGCTCTCAGGCCGTCTACTCTCAATACAGCCAGGAGAGAAGGAGTGTGAAGGCTATGCTGCAGCAGGATATGACAGGTTACGTCCAGGGTACCCTTGATGCAGGACTGGACGAGTCTGTGGGCGTCATTGTCGATTATGTTGACAAGGGCTTGACCGAGTTTATCAAGGAAGTCATCACTACGGTAAGATAGCCGAGCGCTGACATCGGATAAGAGAATCATTACTCATTATGGCATTAGTACTGTGACATTCCGTACGTTGAGACCAAGTGTGGTTACGCCTGCTCGGACCACGCATCTGCTAGCCGGTATGGCTATCCCTCTGCCTTCGTCATCGAGTCCGAATTCGAGAACTCCGACAAGAAGATCCACAGCACTGAGGACAAGATCAAGTACCTCAGTTTCGATCACATGCTGCAGCACGCAAAGATGAGCTTGTCGTTCGCCTATGAACTTGCTTTTGCTCCATTCTGAGACTGATAGACCCTGGATTGACTTTTCCTTGGTTGTTTAATGATGTGCCTTTGTTCTTTTTGGTATATGGTTGGTATGGATGTTTAGGATGCTAATGATTTGGATAATGCCTTGAAACTGAGCTCACGAGGGAGGGATCGAACGCTTTAAGCATTGACGGAACGTGATTCGATGCAGTGGATGCTGTGCCAGGCTTCGGTCGCATCTGAGATATCTATATTGATAATGCTATTCTTATGATCTGGACTGCACTCCCGAGATATGACAGTAGACATGAGGCTGAGAGTTCCCACTTTATAGATCTGTGGTAGCCTAGTGCCAATTATCGACGTTAATCGGCTGTTACCAATCAATTGTTCCAGTTCCTTCATTTACAATGCACCACTATATCATAAGTTAAGCATGACAGCTGGAACCTTTTTCCTTCGGAAAATCGCTGTTCCGAGGGACAACCGTCTGCCACGAGCGGAAATCCTCAAGCCTCTTACCCCACAAGGCAACAGGTTGTGGGTCCTGACGTCTTAGGACACATCGTCTGAACATTGTGCTTTGTAACGGGTAATCTCTTCATGATCAGTGTGGCATCGCTTTTCAAACTTGTTGTGTCCTATTGATTGAGTGTTTGCGTGTTTGTTTGTGTGTGTGTGTGTGTGTGTGTGTGTGTGTGACAACATTGAGAAGCTGGGTTTCCACTTGATTTCTGCCCGCTTGCATCTGCACGTGGCTGATTGCTCTACCACTTATGTGGCTGGATTGGTTTGCTTTTGATCTTATAAAATCCTCTATTTAAGGAGCCTTGTATTTTGTTTCTTCTTTAGTACTGTTGCGGTCTTTCTAAATCTCTGTGCTTTCTTTTCTGCTTCAATTATCGAATTGGGAAAGCGCGAAAGGCATTACCAGCAAGACTACATCCTCTGGGGTGGGAGATATCCTACACCATTCATTGCCAACTTTCAAAGATATTCAAGATGGATCTATCACTTCCATACGCCAAGGAGCTTAACATTGCTTCGCTGGCCGTACAGCGAGCGGCTCTTCTCACTAAAACCGTGCTTGCGGCTGTGGACAAGGGTGCTATGGACAAGCATGACTCCACACCGGTGACGGTGGCAGACTTCGCGGCTCAGGCCCTTATCATCAGCGCCCTACATCATACCTTTCCAAATGATGACTTTGTGGGCGAGGAATCCGCCCAGCCTCTTCGGAATGATCCTGAGCTCCTCGACCGCGTCTGGGAGCTTGTCTCTACCACGAGACTGGATGACCCCCAGATTGAATCTCTGCTGGCAGCCCCCGAGACGAAGGATGATATGCTCGATCTCATCGATCTTGGAGGCAAGGGTGATGGCGGACGTACCGGCCGTCTCTGGGTCCTCGATCCTGTTGACGGGACGGCGACTTTCATGAATGGCCAGCAATATGCGGTTTGCCTTGCATTCGTAGAAGATGGGAAGCAAAAGATCGGTGTGCTGGGCTGTCCGAATCTGAATTTGGAAAAGGGACATATCTTCGAGGACGTCGTTGATAAGGACGGCTACGGCCTTATGGTCTCCGCTGTTGTAGGACAGGGCGCTACTATTCGGCCGATGGGTCGCGGCGCGCTGGCCCCAGCAAAGCCGCTTGGAAAAATTTCCCCAGTTTCGAGTACCTCCGAGTTGCGCTTTGTTGACTGCTTAACCGCCAACTCCTCAGATTCTGAGAAACATCAGCAGCTGATCACTCGGTTGGGAGCGCCATGGCCTCCGACTACGGACCTCTGGTCGGCCCAGATGCGGTACATGGCCATTGCCGTTGGCGGGTGCAACGCCATGGTCAAGATCCCGAGAAAGAAGGGCTACCGTTCGAATCTCTGGGACCATGCCGGGGGGATGCTCATCGTGGAGGAGGTTGGCGCCAAGATCACCGACCTGGATGGCGCCTCGGTCGATTGCGGACTAGGAAGGACTATCGCCGGGTGTTATGGGATGGTAGTAGCGCCAGAAGGCATACACGGGAAGTTTTTGGAAGCCGTTCAACAATTCTTGAAGGAGGTTGATCCTTAGATGTACAGCGGCGTTCTGAATTACATGAAAACTCTACTTTTTTTTGGCGAAAATGCATAGAGTGGAATGAGCCAGGTAATAGACATAGACATTGGGAAGGTAATGATTAATAGAGTTACCCAATGAATTTAATTTCTTGCCAGACGTTGTGTTGTGTCTATGTGTCGAATCCTAGGGTACCGAAGCATAGCAGCTACGTATACTCCGTACAAAGTATTGACTATCTGAAGTGCTAGCTTTTTCTTGCTTGAAGACTAGATCTATGTATTTAACCCCCTAATCAGACAAAGAAGCTAGATCCTAGTGATCTAATAATAGAGTCTATGGTAGTACTCAAAGAATCTGCCGCAAACGGCGATATGAGGTAACCTCCTGGCGCTGATTCAAGCATCCACCCTATATTCCGGCTGACTCTCACAAACACAATGCACAACCTCATCTGTAAGTTACTCTAGGCATCCAGATATAAATTGTACGACATGCCGCATAGGGATTGGGTAACATACTCTAGCAGCAGGAAGTATATATATATATATATATATTGACTACATAACTGTGCCACTGGCCTTTGTGCATGCACATTACTCTCTAGGTTTTATATGGATAGCAGCCTCCGACTTCGGAGAAACGAATCCTTGACTTTTGAAGTATAGGACAACAAGCTTTGATCTAAATGATCTAAATGGTTAAAGAATGATTTTGGTGTGATCAGTTGTGTTGCACTCACATGCGGGGTAAAACGGCTGGAGGTCTCGTCAGGATGTCGTCATCGATTGAGTTTTGTTGCTTTGTTGCGTCTGGCATAGTAGCCCAGGACTTTTTGAGGTTCTGTTCTTTGGAATAGAAATAGTCTATTTTATCACTGGGTAAAAAGGGCTGAATATATAGCGCAGAGAGAAGCTAAATATCATATCTACTTAATAAACCATTTCCCGTCTCAAGCTATTCTATGCTGAGATACCAGCACGCGTATTCTTTTCCTGCTGCTTCCGTGGCCATAACTGGTCGGAAGCTTCACCACCCGATCACGCGGTAGGTCGATCCAGGTTTCTTGAAACAAATGCGAGAGGATAGCGTGTATGTGAGCAGCCTAGAGTAGAGGATTTTATGGGGCCAAACTGCTGGCTGCATGCAGTGGAGGTAAAAAAGAAGTGTCTTACGACATCCACGAGGCTTTGTCACATCCAAGTCCGGCTGTTCAACAGGTCCGGTACCGAGAGGAGAGATACAAAATGGTCATGAGTGCCGTTTCGAGTCCTTCTGTCCTTTTGAACTCTTTGGATCTTATTAGCTCTCAGCTACCATTGGTAGTGGTTTAGTATATATACTATTTGGATATTATCGCTGTCTAGGATACCTACTATTGAGCTTGCTTCTAAGGTAGCTGGATTTACTGGGAAGTGTTTCGGAGCTCTTCTCGCCATGGCAATCTGTAAGGAGCCTTTGCCAACCTATCGCAATTGAGTTATGGGAACTGACGTCGTGTAGATAATCCTTTCGCCATATACGATTCCCATAGCAGTAATGTCGTGGTCACCCATCGCGTCCTCGCTCTGGTGAGCTGGCTACTCGTGGTCATTGTTGGTGTATACTACACTTCGCATTCGCCGGATGATGTGGAGAATGGGCACAAGCTCTGGAGGCAGGGGGACAAGCATATTACTCCGTTTACGCAGAGTAGTGTCGTTACTGGTACTTACTGGTAAGTACTATATCTCCTTGATCTACACGCACAAGTGACATCGCGGAAAGAACTATGCTGACTCTGTTCAAGGATTCTGCTTCTACTATCCCAACTGGGCTACGTCTGGAATCTCTTCTCCGATGATGTGGTCATCGTGACCGCGGCGGCTAATGTTGCTGGACACTTCGTTCTCAACAATCTCTTCGTCCTCGCCTGGATTTTACTCTGGGTCCGCAGCTACTTCTGGGGAGCGGAGATCATTCTGATGGCACACTTCCTGAACCAGTCCATCGCCTACTGGAGACACCCGACTCTGCCGGCCTTTGTGCACCTGCCCGCTGTTGCAGGTCCGTATGCGTGGACGATAACAGCGCTGTTCTGGAACGGTGCCGTCGCGGTGGGAAGCAACAGTCTTCCGGCAAGACTCGTGGCCAATATCTTTATCTGGGCGATCTTCGTCTTCGGACAGTTCCATATCCTCGTGGCGAGGGATTATCTGTTGGGATACTGCATTAGTTTTCTAACTCTCTGTAAGTGAGGTCTTTTTCCACTTGGAGCGGTCTTGAAAGCTGAATACTAACGTTGATCAGCGCTGGCGTTGAAGCAATTTGCCATCAAGGCCTTCGGATTGCAATGGATCTTCGCGTTTGTCATATTTGGTGTCTTCTTGGTCGGCTCCCTCTACGTTTCCTCGGCCGTGTACGCCAATCGCACCGTTTCATGGATTCGCATCGAAGAGTCCGAAACTGCGGATCGCGAGAGAGCGCCCTTGCTCAACGAGAGCGCGTAAATCTGTCAAGGATTACGATGAGAAATCGAAAAGAATGATGGATAAATATGTCTCACACGTCGGGTAACAGATTATTCTAGCGACGGGTATGCCCCAAATTGTCTTCATTTTTGTCAGAATGCTCATTCATCTCGAGATCCTGCTTGTTTCTTCGCAGAGCTCCAGTGAGAAAACTCGCTGTGTACTAAGGACCACCTTTATTTAAGCATCCTAACCTTCTCGACTATTTTCGCGGGCATTTGATAGTTCTGTGGTTCATCCGATGTTTCTATCACGTACAGTTCGCCAGTTTTTCTCATCTTTGGCATCAAAATAAATGGATTAGCTCTACCACTCTCATCTTGCGATTCGTCACGGATCGGTGCCCACATGCCGCCATGGTTCGTAGCGCTTCACTAACGCTGGGTACTAATGTCCAATTTATCTCCATAGTTATGTTTCAAACATCACTGGGGGAGAAGTAAACAATGTAGAAAGGTATTTATTTTTCCAGCTTGAAGCCAAACTCTTCTGTAGCTTCAAGTTGGGATGCTAATTCAGTCCCGCAGGGTCATGTAAACAGAGTCATGTAAACAGACCCGTTCCACTCTGAAGTAGAGAGGCGCCCGAGCACCTTACATAAATAGAACCATGGGGCTTAACTAGTTAACTAAATCCTTTGATTCCGTGCGCTGTTGTAGGGCTGTGGATATAGGTCGCAGGGCGGCCCATGGGTGAACGCGCGGAAGATCGTCTGGTTGCCGTGGAGACATCGTTTCCCAACCCCACGCAAACTATTGTAAGTACTTCTCGAACTGACCATCAACGAAACATCGCTTGGACCCCGAAACAACAGTCTTCATGCATGGTGCATCTCTTTGATATATTCTATTGCATCGATTTTCAGGATTTGGATCCCATTCTTCTTTTTCTTCCCGTTGGAGTCAATTGTCTCGATCATTTCAATAGCTGTGATAAGTGGCGTTTTTGCAAGAAGAACGTGTTTGAAGGAAGGGATAGTGGTATGTGATATTGATTGTGCAACACCATGCAGAAAACCAATTTTGACGAGATGGTCGTGCAGTCGATTTGCATACAGCAGTGGTGATCAAACGACCAGGTCAGGCGGAATCCGATCAGATCAGCTCTGTGCCGTCTGGAGCTTGACGGGTCGTGTTTCCACATAGTGGAGGCAAACCTCGTCCTCTATCACATCGAGTGGAAGATTATGTGCTTTCTGAAGCTCGGAGATAACGGTAGATGAGCACCATGAATCCCTCGACCCCATCGAGGATGTATCCTCCTGCGCCGAGCTATGAGGAGGAGCCGCCCGCGTACCCTTACGCATCGTCCATCATATCCGACAATGATTCTCCCATTGTACCGCAGAGGGAATCGACGATGAGACTGCTGCCGGCAAGCACTGATCTTGACGACGATATGAGTGACCTAGGAAGCCCCACGCATTTCCACCACAGACATCCACTGCCGCAATCAAGACCGTATGTTGCTCCCGTCACCCAGAATCTGGTTTCTTCTGCTTCACTACCTTCCCTTTCGAGAGATCTACCAGATCGGTTTTCAGTCAAGAATAAGCCGTCTTTTGCGAGGACCCCGGTGTTTCCTGATTTTATCGTTCCTACACGTTTTCCTGTACTTTCGGAGATAAGCAAGAAGCCTTCTGCAGAGTCCCAAGCACAAAGTGATACCCAGGAAGAAGGTCGGAACAGCGACGATTTTACCCAGGAGATGGAGGCCATGAAAGAGCATATACCCCCAGTGGCTGTCCCCTTGCCTCTTTTTCATTCTGCAAAAGCACCGCCGAGCCCTGAAGGATGTTCGATATCCCATGCTACTGGAACCCCAGAGAGGAAATCGACCCGTGTTAAAGCGAGACTTACTTTTAAGAAACGCCAAACGCCACAGAAAATGGCTTCTGAAAAGACACGTGCTGACGAAGAAACCTCTAGTATATCCCCGACGAGACCTTCCTCGCGCTATCACCCTCTCAGCACGAGCTCTCGCCCAGGCTCTAGTCTTGGTAATACCCCCAACTTCCCACCGTCCCCTGCGGATGGTCCGACATTCCCACCTCGAGTCAGTTCTCCGACCAGGCCATGGACGCCCTCTCGAGCTTCAGAATGGGGTAGACCTCCGCCTCCGCCTTCCGTCTCAAGCGTCAGTTATGAGCCGCTAGATCTGAACGGAAGACCTCGCCCTGGAACGCCTGGCTCGAGATACGGAGGCAGTCCGAGAAGACCGCTTCCTCCTGCGCCATTGTTTGCTGCCCCAACGACAGGTGGTGATGGAATGGAGACAAGCATTGACATCGGGGATGGCCCTGATGATGACGATGATGTCTTTGGAGGAGGACGCAGAAGTGTCGACAAGAATGACGCTAGGGCCAGTGTGATGTCTTACGATACCTTTATGAGTGAATCAACGATGGTTACGGATGAAAAGGGAGAGATGAGCAAGGTCGATCTAGATTACGATGACGCGAGTGACCCGAACCTGCATTATGGACCGGCGCCCGAAAAGCAGAGTCGTCGCGGCGTCCGTCAGGCGCAGATGACGAAGAAAGAGGTCCAACTGATCAATGGTGAACTGGTCCTCGAGTGTAAGATCCCTACCATCTTGCACAGCTTTCTACCCCGGCGAGACGAACGTGAGTTTACACACATGAGATACACGGCCGTGACCTGCGACCCGGACGATTTCACCCTTAGAGGTTACAAGCTGCGCCAGCAGATCGGAAGCACTATGCGGGAAACCGAATTGTTGATCTGTGTGACGATGTATAACGAGAACGAAATCGACTTCACTCGGACAATGCATGGCATTATGCGGAACATCACCCACTTCTGTTCCCGCAGCAAGTCGCGTACCTGGGGTAAGGACGGATGGCAAAAGATCGTCGTCTGTATCATTGCAGATGGACGTCAGAAGGTCCATCCGCGCACCCTGAATGCTCTGGCCGCGATGGGTATCTACCAGGATGGTATCGCAAAGAACATTGTCAACCAGAAGGAGGTCACGGCTCACGTTTACGAGTACACCACACAGGTGTCGCTTGACTCCGATCTCAAGTTCAAGGGAGCTGAAAAGGGAATCGTTCCTTGCCAGGTTATTTTCTGCTTGAAAGAACGTAACCAGAAGAAGCTCAATTCGCACCGTTGGCTGTTCAATGCTTTCGGTCGCGCCCTGCAACCGAACGTCTGCATTTTACTCGATGTTGGTACCAAGCCTGCCCCAACTGCTTTGTACCATCTCTGGAAGGCTTTCGATCAGGACTCCAATGTCGCTGGTGCGGCCGGTGAGATCAAAGCCGGGAAGGGTAAGGGCTGGCTCGGTCTGTTTAACCCATTGGTGGCTTCTCAGAACTTCGAATATAAGATGTCTAACATTCTGGACAAGCCGCTTGAATCTGTCTTTGGGTATATCACTGTGTTGCCTGGTGCTCTGAGTGCCTATCGTTATTATGCTCTTCAGAATGACGCTACTGGCCACGGACCTCTGAGCCAGTACTTCAAGGGAGAAACCTTGCACGGCAAAGATGCAGATGTCTTCACCGCCAACATGTATCTGGCTGAGGATCGAATTCTTTGTTGGGAGTTGGTTGCCAAAAGAGAGGAGAGATGGGTCTTGAAGTTTGTCAAATCCGCTGTGGGAGAGACTGATGTACCAGGTATGTTTGCATTCATCCGCCTAAGCTGTGATACTGGGACTTTGCTGATTGGCATATAGACTCAATTCCGGAATTTATTTCTCAGCGTCGTCGATGGCTGAATGGTGCCTTTTTCGCTGCCGTGTACTCGATTGTCAACTGGCGCCAGATCTGGCAGACGGACCACACGCTTGTGCGAAAGATACTACTGCACATCGAGTTCGTCTACCAGTTCTTCCAGCTCCTGTTTACGTACTTTGGTTTGGTAAGTTTTCAGTTGTCCTCCAGCGCCACTGCAAGACCTTGCTAACAGGCTCTATCAGGCGAACTTCTACCTAGCATTCTACTTCATCGCGGGCTCTTTGAGCAATTCAGAAACCGATCCTTTCGGTCACAACATGGGGAAATACATATTCGTCTTCTTGCGATATGCGTGCGTCTTGCTCATGGCTCTCCAGTTTATTCTCTCTATGGGAAATCGACCTCAAGGGTGAGTTAATCATAGACTTCTATTAGGTAACTAATTACTGATATTCTCACAGTGCAAAAAAGATGTTCCTCTTTGGGATGGTTGTCTACAGTATCATCATGGCTTATACAACCTTTGCTGCCATATACATGGTCATTAAGGAGCTTATTGAACGAGGTGACGACAACTCCAGCTTAAAAATCGGCAACAATCTGTTCACGAACATCATTGTCTCGACTCTCTCTACTATCGGCCTTTACTTCTTCATGTCGTTCCTCTATCTCGATCCCTGGCACATGTTCACTTCGTCCGCGCAGTATTTCGCTCTCCTACCCAGTTACATTTGTACTTTACAGGTGTACGCATTCTGTAACACGCACGATGTGACATGGGGAACGAAGGGTGACAATGTGATCCGTAACGACCTAGGAGCTGCTAGAGCCACAGGTGGTTCCACTGTCGAACTCGAGATGCCATCCGAACAGCTCGATATTGATAGCGGATATGATGCTGCGCTGCGCAATCTGCGCGATCGCTTGGAAGTGCCGGCACCACCCGTGCCAGAAAGTCAGCTGCAGGAAGACTACTACCGCGCAGTGCGAACATACATGGTGTCTATTTGGATGGTCGCTAACACGGTCTTGGCGATGGCTGTTTCTGAAGCTTACGGAGTTAACCACACCGGTACCAACGTCTACCTGGCTATCATCCTCTGGTCCGTGGCAGCACTTGCAGTATTCCGAGCAATTGGATCCGGTACATTTGCAGTACTGAACGTGGTACACAAGATTGCCGAGGGCAAGATGAAGTTTACAGCCGGCAACATTGGATCTGGATCCCGCGCAAACGCCAGCACTGTCGGCGGCTCGACGACCTATGGCGGAAGAGCGGGCATCAAGGACAAATTCATGGACATGGGCTGGACCACGAAGAGAAAGATGGGAAGCCTGATGTTCTGGAAAAAATGATCTCTACGGAAACCTTTAATGTGTTGACTTGATCCATCCCTTCTGTTTGGAGTATATTGCTTTATTTTTGTTGCAAGGGATACCTAGTATGATCTTTGATGATTTGTGAATTGACGGGCATGGTGAAAGGTCCTCAGCGGTTCCCCTTTCCTGGACCATGTTCCGTCAGTTATGTATCTATGTCCGTTATGCCCGTATGTATGTATGAGTCTTCTGATGGATTTAATGATATCGGTCTGGTTTTGTTTTTGCATCTCAGGATTTGCATCCGAGTAACTATCTCACAGTCATCCTATCCTAACTGAATGTGGATATCCTTGAACCCTCTCTTTATGAACATTTCATTCACGATCAAAGGCTATCCATGTAAGACTACATATGTCTCAACAGCAATACTGATTATAAGTCTCTTCTGCTACTACTATCACATACGACCATAGGATGTGGAAAATAGGGCTTCCTGTCCGCTCAGCTGTTCAAACCACAATATACCATGTGGTTAATCTTATGAGCATGCTGGGTCTTTGGAGCTTCTAAAGTAATGAAGAGACCTTTATATCACCTCTTACAGATTCTGTGATAGGTTGACGATCACATGACACTAAGATGACCATGATTTCCAAACATCTCCAGAAGATATTGGAAGAATGCAAGAAATGGGCTGAATCCTGTGGCTGTGTGTGAGTATCAGGATGGGCAAGAGAAAAAACAAAATGTTATTTGTCATTGTGAGATTGCTGAGGCTACTCAGGATGAATATATTGAGCAGTGATGAACTGGGTGTTGTAAGTTCTCCAGCTTTCCGCGTCAATCATTACAAAAATCCACTCAAGCCATTCACAGTAATTCTTCGAGCGCACCAAACTGATAGATAAGGGAAACAGATATGATATCTGACCAATATTCTTCAGCGACAGCGTTGGGCTAACGTGAATCCCTCAAAACGTCAGATCCATTTCAGAACAGTCATCTCCAAGGGTACTTATCCACCTTTATCCATCAATATCAAATGGCCAGATTGACCTGAGAGTTCTTTCATCCCTCACTGGCTCATCAGCATCCATATCTGGGTTTGTTACGACAGCCTGCAACATCCCATGAAATAATTCCTTGTGGTTTAGCTTAGTCGCTTCCCAGTTTTCAGGAGGCATCCAACCATCTGATGCAGTGTCGAGCAAGTTGGATAAGCCACTTTTCAGATCTTGCGCCGCTTCAAAAAGTCGGTATTTCTTTTCGTGATCTGCTAGTTCTTTTGGAGCAGGTAAAGAATATGGGCATTGACCTTTTAATCCTAGGTCCTTCCAATGTCGGGCTGTTTGAATCAACTCATGGCGCAGGGCTACTGCGCCATCCCTCCATGTCCTGTAGCTGTAGCGAAATGGCCGAAAGAGGTTTTCATCCATCATTCTCGGGTCAGAGAGTTTAGGCGTCAGAAACTGTGAAGAGATTTCAAATGCTCTGGTGCATATTTCATGTTCCATTGCAAAGTCTGGCACATCATCTGTGTACCAAAAAGCTGGTTCGATGCTAGCTGCTTGCCAATCGATAATACATGTGATGATAGAAGGATCATTCTCTGAAACGAAAAGATTCCTCTTATGCAGATCTGGGTGGGATAACGATGGTGTTGCAGCCTGCTGGATCTGGGAATTGGACGACATTTGTTTGAGCACACTCCGGGCGTCTTCCAGAAGGTGTAAGTGCGTTTGGACCGACCCATGATAAACTGGTCTGTTTTCATACTCGTTGACGACTGGGGGGACTCGTGAGAGGCCCGCATCAATCAGGCCGTCACAATATGCATCCATGTTGAGCCCTATGAATTTGATAACGATGAGTAAATCCGCCTAATAATGTGAATCTTCATGGGAACTTACAGGGCCCATGGTTCGGTTTCGTGTAATGATAATACCTCCGTTCGCCAACATAGCAATCCCAATATCGAGGATTACAGTGCGGTCCAATACAAAAACCTTCATCCAAGGGTTGTTTATAGGCAGAATCAAATGGAGCATCAGTGAAGTATATGCTCCCGAAGGCTGGGAATTCCAAATCAACCATCTCTTTGATCCTCCGATTAACAGCATCTATACACCTGACTTTTTCATCACCAGCCATCTCTTGCCATTTCTCGCGCAACGGTACACCAGGTGCATGTTCCATGATGATATATTCGCTGCCAGTGGTGTTGCTTATGGCATCATCGCTCCAGTCAAGAATTGTAGGTAAGGGGATGCTTGTTTTCACTTGTACTACAAAGGTACACAACGATCTCAGCAGCTGCATAAGATCACCTGAAGGTAGACTCACAATATCTCATTGTGGCAACTTCAGAAGCTGTAGTAAGTCTTGCAGGTCCAGCAAATGGAAATGGAAGCCTTGCCACGATTCGCTTGCCGGTGTCTAAGGTAAAAATAAATACCCTATTGAAACCCCCTTCCACTTTGCTACAACTTGTGATAGTGTCTGCTCCAGAACAAAGCTCAATGACTCTCTGGCAAAGAGCGTCCAAGTCGAACTTGATGTAGCGTGAGTTACACTCCAGCTTGTCATGCCGAAGCCACCGACCGCTCGTATAAGCATAAGGGTTGACGCCTGGGATGGCATCAATATGCATCAAATCGGCATCTCTTATGAACAAAAACTCACTGAATCCTGATTTTTTATCCATTCTCTGCCCCATTGAAACCTGTGCGCTGTGGATAGGTCGGGAATGGAAAGCCAAATGAGATACCGGAGGCACAAAATGGGGAAGTTGAGCCCGCACCGAACGGAGAAGGGGTTGGTGCACAACCCGCAGCAGTTGTTTTGTGGTAATTAAACTCATAGAAAGGACTTCCATGGGATGATCATATGTCTAAGGACCGATAATGACGATATTCCATTCATTCTATCTCTCTTTTGCTCGTGGGTCGATCCGAGGATAGGTTGTTGCCAAGGGATAGCCGGTCAGTAGTCTCACCGCCACGCTGTCATCCCTACCCGATTTAACTACTAGTTACCCATTCATACAGAGAGAAGCTATTCTCACAGAAAAGCCTTCCTCCACTTGTTAGCTCTCCGCTACTCGTTGATTCCCGGCGCTGGCCATCCTCTAGATCGATGAATGGACTTCCCCCGCTCCCCATAACCCCAGGAACCTTTGAACGTGCAGAAGAATTAAGTATGACGGGCTAGATTAGTAGGTGTTCGGCCGGAAGATCAGGGAGTGTAAACAAGCTCAGCAGGTTGTGCCTGTGTATAGTCCTAAATTGAAGCTTAACAACCAGCATAGATACTTGGGCAGTATGATCACTAGACCAAACCACTTGTAACTTCACCAGAAGCAGTCTATATCAAACTTTAGAGTTGAATGTTTCCTTCTTAGAGTGAATCGTCACTAAGCCGGAGATCTCAAGTAGATTCATTAGCTGTCTGGGAAGAGGCGCTACTTAATTGGACCTGATGCCGCCAGTCTATTTTTCCATTCCGAGATTGACTCCAACTCAATCTGTCAGACTTCATCCACGCATAATCTGTAAACAGTGTTCATTGTGCATCTTTAATGCGATTAACTTCCTGAATCAAGTTTCAAACTCCAACAACTCAATCCTACAACTATGTTCCGCAGTGTTTATCAGTCCTTTCCCTCCCTGTGCAGCACCAGATGTACTTCTACCATATGGTATTTTCATCAGATCACAGCCGATTTCATCAACTATGACGCCAAGGGAAACTTAGTCGTTGAGAAGGTGCCAGTGGTTGTTGGTAACCCAAAAGAAGCTTATGTTCTCATCGACCCCAGTGTTGGCAATTCTCTCTGCGCTGCCAGTCCTCTTACCTCTACTTCTTCCACAAGTGTTGGAGATAGATGTCAACTTACATATTTCCATGACTCCCAGCACTTTGGATTTGGTAAGATGTCAGCAGAGTGTTATACAACCCATGTTAACAGTCTGTTCTCAATGTTAGAATCGCCGACTTATCCACGTCTCCATGTTCCAAGCCAAATCTCTCATCAAACAGAGTCAAATACAAGTCCTGCAACTTTATTCCCGACTGGAAAGATGCATGAGATAGTGCTAGATGGAACTCCTGATGGTAATAATCAGTCTCCAATCCTTCTAGTCTTGCAGTCACTGATCCCTAATGCCTGTATTAGCGAAGTTTGCTGAGCATGCAAGCGCCACTGGACGGACCCTGCAGCATGTACTTGACCAGTTGAAGGATATGTGATGTCAAAGCTGTTGTTATATTGGAGACTGGGGACTCTGGACTCTGGAAGGTGGGTTTTATAATGCCTAACATGAGTCAAGTGGTCTACGGACCCTGTGATACCGTCCTGGAAAATAAAAGCTTTCTTTTCAATCTACATACACCCTTGCTACGAGGCTAAGCAGAGCTCTAGGCTTTTAGAGATGTATTAATAATTGGTGTGTTCAAAATTATTAGGTTGAACAAGCACTAAATTCAACATGTGTTTAAAGTCCTTCCCACAAAGCAAGTATAGAGAACAAAAGTAGCAAGAAATTACAAAGATGAAAATTGCGAGTCATGATGAATCTGGATAAATCTCACAGGAGCTCACAGCAGTTCTAGACGAGATGTCGTTGGAACATCACACTGAGATTATCTAATACATTGACCCTCTTACTGAGATGCAGAAATCATGGAATATCGAAACTCGGCTACCGAGTACTAGTCACACATCCTTCATCAACACCAACTGCTACAGATTTGTAACAATCTCCCAACTGTTGAGCAGTCCACTGATTGGTAACAACAGCAACCTGAGCATTTGCCAGATCTCTGTTGTGCGCATCCTCTCCTAATGGCACTTTGTGAAGGTAGTAACCATTGATTTTCAAAAACATATCAGCTGCCAGCAATCCAGTGCGTTTGTTCCCATCCTGAAAGGCATGTTTTTCATTATCTTCTCCGCAAGGTTCGCAGCAAGCTGAAACTCATCTTGCTCGTTTGCATAGTGTTTCAGATTCATCGGCGAATGGACCGCAGACTCCAGCATGTCTGGCTGGGTTGGGGTAGCATGGGGGGCGATAAATCTCATATGAAGTCGCTGGATTTGAGGCAATGTGAGAAATTGAAGCGTTTTCGGAGCCATTCTGAGAGGTGGGAGGAAAATTCAAAATGGGCTTTGTTATTTTTAATAAGTATTGGACAGGTCTCATGGAGTTTTAAAGAAGGTGGTGTTCTGTTTGACTGGCTCTGTCTTCTGGGGGTGTTGCTATTATTTGTAAATCCAGTGTCTATCTGCATATTCCCATATGTTTTTCATTAGGCAGCAATTGGGAGCAGCTTATCCTAGCGAATAAGACGGCAGCACGGACAAGTCATGTGGACAACTGTTGAACAACGTCAAGATCCCGCATGTCAATATGCTTGCTCGCTTTTCTCAAGTCACACCAGCCATATCGCAAAGTTTGCGGACGAAGGAGAGAGATCTCTGGATACTTCAGTGGACGATGATGGCACCTCCACTACCAGTGAAGACAAAGATGAGCTAGTCTTGCACTTCGACGGTGAATTGGAAACGGAATCGATATATGAGGTGCAGACCGCAGCCAGGGACCCGCACACTTATTAGATATTGAGAACCATTCTTTGTTCGAGTGCTGACAATATAAGAGATGAACCAAAGCAGATCAACTCTATATATAGAGCTTTAGGTCCTTGGAAGCCTAGGCATCTAATTCCTACGTAGCGTTCTCTGTTGGATCCATTTCTTTCCTTGCTTTTATTTCTCAATCTTCGATCGCCAACTTGCGAAGCACAAGTTATAATTTGATCTTGTTTGTTTTACATGCAGCATGGGTTTTCTTGATGCCCTGACGGGTGAAAAGGATTGTGTGAAAGATTGCCAATATTGCCTGATTGTTCCGATCGACAGTATCCCTGTATCGGCGACGTGCGTGGCTGCGGCCTCATGGCGGAAGTAGAGATCATTTCAGATCGCGAGAGCAAGGGATCGAGTTGGGCAAGAAACTCGCAGATCGGATGTACGCATGTACGAGTTGGGACTGTCTGCTAAATTTGGCGGTGATGCCTGCGTTTGGGGGAGTGTTCCGGATTGCTCCGCCTATTACTATCACAGAGGAGGAAGTTGACGTTGGGGTTGGATATTATGGAGGAAGCCTGTAGGAGGACTCCTGGGACGGGTTTGGATGGGAAGTGATTTAAATAGCTTTGCCTGTGGCTGAAGATCCTAGTAGAATTTCTCAGGGGAGATAAGAGAGCTCGGAGAGTATTCTCTTGTTACGAATGGATAGATTTATTCTTTCTTCTGGGCTTTATCACAAACTACCCGTGAGATAAGATGGATGAAAAAAAAATAACCGATAATTATGCACAATGATAAAGATACGCTAAACCGATTTTTCTCCCGCAGGAGATAAATGACATGACAAGAGTTGAGTAATGAGAAATCAGAACTCGGCCGTATAAAACTCCATCAAAAAAAAAGAATGACATAAACTTCTCCGCCTCAATACGCCAACATGGACAAATTTTTTCATCTTATTGCCCCCCGTATAGACACGTTTCACTTCCTTCTCTCCTTCTCATCGCTTCTTCGCAGCAGCCCTCTGCTTACACTCATCATCGCTCGTTTGATGCAGCATGATCTTATTTTGATATTGCGGCGTATTGAACGAGAACCCCTGACTCCAATCGTAACTGACCGCGTACGAGAAGATGGTACCGTCCTTGTTAAATGCGGTGGCGGGAATAGAGCCGCCAACACTAGGGTAGCCCTTGAGTCGCGAATGGGCATCCTTGTCCCAGAAGTGGAACGTTCCGTCAGAGCCGGCGGTGCTGAAGGTGCCGTAGACGGGGTGGAAGGAGATGGCATTGACAGAGTAGACTTTGCTGCTGTTGTTGCTAGGCGGTTCGCGGTGGCATTTAAATGAGAAGTTTTGACTAGTGAGTTGAGTCAGTTTAAGCTCTTTCTTTCTTTTTTTTAGACCTCAGATGAATGGAAGATAGGACGAAAAAGGGAGACGGTCCGCATATATATGCCATACGGCTCTCTTAAAAAGAATATGTAGCTACATACCTTGAATTTTTCTCATCAATATAATGGAACGCACATCGTCCTTCAATACTTCCTACCGCGAAACCGGTCGCATCAAGGACACAACCGACCACTCTCGTTTGCTGCTTAAGCGGACTGGTAAGCGTCTTGAAGAAAGTGGTCGGACTATCCAAGTTGACGATATTGATATGTCGTTCTGCAGTTCCAATAACAAAGAGCTTGTCCCGGATGTCCATCGTGTACACTCTCTCGGGGCACTGCAGCGTCGCGACAGGAGACGATTGTCGAAGATCCCAATAGCGGACTGACTTGTCCCACGAACCAGTCGCGATCATGGGCGCATTTGAATTAGGTGCCTCGAAGAATTGCACACATTTAATAGGTGCATCATGCGCGGCGACTTGCTGGGCAGGTGCCCCATTGGCGGCCAGGTCGAGGAGTCGGGCTGTTTTGTCTGCGCCTGCACCGACGACTTTGGATCCATCCTGTTTTTATAGAGTTAATAATCAATTTGGATCAATGCTGACTTTGATCATGGAAATAACAGGCTTTGCTGAACACCAATACGTGTGTTGGTGTACGCTGCGCTGTACTCGATGTATGCAGATAAGATATCGGCACTTCGTACCACAGCAGATAACATCGGACCGCAATTACGGTCAAGTTTCGAGTCTTTCGATACTGTAAAGTGCTTTGCACATTAAATAAACTCACCTTAGACCAACGACAACTCAAAACCGGAGCATCAAAGGCGATCATCGCCTTGCCTTCTCCCGTTGCATTTTGCGTCACATCGTAGATCCTAACTTTACTGTCCCACGACGCGACGGCCAGATAGTTTCCCGCGGACGACCATGATAGGTCGGAGACACTATCCTCAGGCCCATTGGCAAGCTGGACATCTTTAGATAGATCCGAATTTCCAGTCATTCTGCCTCTTTGCGCTCTTTTCTGACCGGACCGCCCTTGTCCGGAGAACCTGCAACACGACCCTACGGACGATCTCGTAAAGGCCAGACCCCAAGCCTTTGCGCCTGGAAGTAGAAGGATAGATAGAGACTATGTACTAGTTAATCTGGGTATCTGGAAATGAGGCAGGCGACGCCCGGGTTACGTATGTAATCCTAGAGGGCATCAACACGAGATCTAGGACTACCAATCGGTATTAGTGCCCTTTTTTTTTTTCTTTGGCTGCTGGCGGACGAATTATTCTTTTTGTTTTCGTTTCTATGGCGTTACGGTTCACGCCATACCTATTACGGTTTAGATTTGAAGTCGCTCGGGCCCTTGGATCTCTTTAGCAGTCTGTCAACTGGTCAACTATTGGAGCTGAGAGGAGAGTAGATTATATAGAATGTACTGTGCAGGAAAAGAAGTCATACTGAATCCTCTTTTCACAAAGGAAGGGCAGCATTGACAGTTATCCGCGATTTCCCGCCATTTTTGCTTTCAAAGAGCAGTACCGCAACCTATCCGAGAACTCTAAGCATTCCCGCCTACGAGCCAAGGATCCTTCAAAAGCTCTTTGGCCGTGGGCCTTTCTTCGGGAATCCAAGCAAGAGCTCTTCGGAGAAATCGGAGGAAATGTGAGTTATCCCTCAACCGAGTTTCAAGCGCCTCTAGCGTGCGGGACTCTGGGATGAACGCAGGCCCTTTCCAGACCTCTAAGGAGACGTACTTAGCAGAGGCTAGCATTCGCGAGAGTAGATATCTTGGGGTTGGCGTTGTATAGTTCACCGTCAAAACAACATACCTTGTTCGTCCCAGAATTCAGCCGCTCTCTCTGGATTCCTCTGCAGAAATTCCATGGGTGGCGGGCCTAATGCTGCGATGAGCTGAGCCAAGTGGGCAGCATCATTGATCTCTCCATGCTCGTCGCGCCCTGTGAAGAGGGACTTTGGCTCCAGGAGCTCCCAAGCCTATTGCCGTAGCGCAGTCAGCTGGGAACAGTTAAGCGCAATCGATTCCTGCCAGATAAAACGCACAGTAAGGCCGACAGCCCAAATATCAACGGGATAGCTCCACTCAACATAAAGTAGTACTTCTGGTGCTCTATACTCTAAAGGCATAATGAATTCAGCGTAAGGTCCTGAGTCAGTTCTAGCCTCGCCAAAGTCAGATAATAACATCGGACCTGATTTCGGCATCATCATGCGCGAAAGGTAGATGGTTCGATTTGATGAAACTTGCTTTCGATGCACTGGACATCTGAACTCTTCGTCCTCAAGCTTCTTGAATAAGCTATTATCGTCTAGGCCCAGGAGCATGTTGCCAAAATGCACATCTGCAACATGTTAGTAAAGAACCAGAACAGAAGAGAGTAAATTGGAGTGAAATCAATATTTGAAGGCGCTATTACCAGTGTGTATGACTCCCGCATGGTCATGCAGGAAGTCTAAAGCCTGCAGAAGCTCAATTATGGCTTCTTTGACAAGGTCTTCGTCAAACCCGTCCCTTCGAAATACCACTTTCAGGTCACGCAGGCTCATCTGTGCGGGCTCCAAGACTAGGATGATATGTGTCCCATCTGGACCGGTGACTTCAAAGGAATCAAACAATCTCCGGATCTTCTTTTGCCCTGGGTGCGAAGTATCCGTCATGCGAGAAGCAATGTGCTGATAGAAAGGCAGCTCTCTATGAACCAACGATGTATGCACGTAGACTTTCAATGCGACATATCGATGCTCCCTAGAAAAGTTCATCAAGTTTGCAAGTCACTTTCAGTGATAGATGAAGTGTCAGACGATTTACAATGAATAGGCTCACCTCAGATCCCGAGCAAGCCAAGTAGTTGAAGAACTGCCGAAGCCTAACTTGGCAAGTACCTGATACCTGTCATTGAAAACCTCACCGAGTCTAACTGGATAGAATCGGTGCATTCGATAATCTGAAATTTCCTCCTCTTCCACAAGCTGATCGGCACTGACAGTTTCGAAGCCACTGGTAGGTAGTAATCGCGGCTGCTCAGGAACGTCTTGCTGGCAAGTCTGATTCGGGACCTTTGTTGAGAACCACTTTACAGAAAGACTGTTGACTCCACACGGTGAGAATATCTTGAATGCCGGGTCGATGAGAGAAATACATCGAGCTCTAACCCATTGGGGCCTGATACAGCTGCGAACCGTATCTGATCGCAGTTGAGCTGCCAACACACGGCCTACCGAAGATGCCATCGCGATTATAACAGCCCTAGCACCCCAGATATTCCATCAGCAAGAACAAAAAGTTTGTATTAGATATAGAATAGAATCTCTCTCTCTCCAATTTATGTCGAGGTCATTGCTCATCAGTCAAGCTGCCTAGAAAGAAAGACGACCAAACCAAAATCGGGCAATCACGGGACCACCACTAGTTACTACGGTGACTGGGAATCATCACCGCAGCTCTGTTTGTCCATATGTTGAGAATGATACTAAAGACACCATCAAGAGCCCAATAGCGGGAGAGAAAATACTATTCATCTAGGGGAACCCATCTGGATAGTTAGGTCGGATACATTGCTAAAGGCTAGTGTACGCGGAATGGCGGTAAAGAGTTTATGTCGATTTAGATTGACGACTCTCGAATTACGTGGATGGTGAATACCAGTTTTGAAATTTCTAAATGGCAGTCAGCCATGGTACTTTCTTTTCTCTCTATTAGTATATGCTTTATGATCATAAAAAGGAAAACTTCATAGCTCATGACGCAGCAGTTGTATGCTCAGACAACCAGGCGGGAGACTGCATGTTCAAGGATATGGGCCCCTGGATCTTGATCAGACATCGAAATGTAGTTGCTCCAGAACCGTGATCCCTCGATGCCCTCTTCTCTGCACAGGAAGCCTCTGTCTTCAGCCATCTCTAGTTCTTCAGCTGCTACACCCACACTCCATCCGAAACGGCAAGCAGCCTCCTGTGCGGTCACACCTCTGCCAAAAGTCTGCCAGTCCCAAGGAACCGGCTCGCTTGGTGGAGTGCGCCTGAGCTCTTCCATCCAAACTTGTATCTGCTTGATCGTCTTTTCATCACTCCAGTCATATCGTTGAACAACAAGAAGACCGCTCTTGAAACGGCGTAGACGAATTGGAAGCTTTAGTTTCTCCCACAGTTCAGCCGCTCGCTTGAAATCCGATGGGCTGACGAGCTCCACGCCATTTCTGCTGCGGTTGAAAATTGCCCAAAGATCGATCAGACTCATGATACCGCCCTCCCTTCGAAGTATTCCGTTTCGATCATCAGTGAGATACTCGGCCAAGTTCCGGGAAAGCTCCGAGAGATACAGGTTCTCAGAGCCAGAACTGAGCATATCCTTTGTGGTGACCATCCCGAGGGCATCAGCCGATTGCGAAAGCAACGTACTAGCTTCAGTAGAATCACCGGTGTTCGACGGACGATTTTCCCTAGCAAATGTTTCAGCAAGCGCGATCACCTCCTTAGCGGATGCCATGAGCGCCTCTAGGTCCTCGAATGCATTTCCAATGACAACTTCATTCTTCTTCCGCAACTCCGCACCCCGTCGCTCGAGTCCTGCAATGCCAACACCTGAGACACGAGGAGACGCCTGCTGAGAAGTACCGGCACTGATCGCACCGGCGGAGGTAGATGCTGATGGTCGCGAAGGCTCGGGCACTGGGGGAGCATTTTGTAAAAGCCATTTCCTCTGGACCAAAGCTCCCTTTAGTCTTTCATGAAAGATCTTCTCACCTCCCTCGCGAAACGAAAGCTTGACGCTGTCGGTGATCTCAGTGTTACTTATACTTGACTGTCCGGAGAGAGGTGCTGGGGATTCTGCACGATAGGCATTGCCATTCCTCAGACGAAGAGGACTCGCTGCAACCAACGAGGCACCACACATTTCACAGTCTATAAGAGACGGATGATTGACAAAGGTACATCGTGGACAAGCTACAGATTGCGAAGACGTCGGAGATGACAGAGCATTAACTGGTTCGGCACCGGCGACCGGAAACTGATCTTGGGTGCTGGATAGATCTGATTGTGCTGGGGGGTTATTGGAGCCTCTATTGGTAGCTGCGGCAATGGCAGCCTTCAACACAGTTGTAAAAGGAGGCTTTATACCACATGCCAGACAAGGTGGCAAGTCTGTCGACGGATTCGCGATCGCTGGATCGAAGTTCGACGGAACCGGGTTGGAAAATGAGCATATGGGACAAATCCAAGTCGCATTTATTGGAGTGGGAGCGTGTGATGCCCCAGGGGCAAGAAATGGACTAGATAGTCGGGAGACGGGAGAACTTGATGGGCCATATGAGGAACCAGAAGTCTTCCCAGCCGATATAACTCCATCTCCACCCGGTGATGATCCCAGCGCACGCCTCGGAGGTTTGGGGTATATGGTTATCTTCGGAGAAGACTTGAGGAACCCTGCCTTAGCCGGGTGAGTCGACAGCCAAAAGTTATTGCCAAGAAGTCCCTACCTGGTATTCCACTCGGTCTATATCTTTGAGGTCGAAGCTAACGGAATACCTCCGCGGATCGTCCACTGAAATATAGCATACTCGATGGGAAGTCAGATACGCATGGCCATTCTGATAGTTTGGGATCTTGTATTTCCTAAATACACGCCATCGATTATGTTAGAATTCAGACAAGAAACTTATATTGGCGCATACAGAAAAGAGCATATAGGAAGCGGTCTCACCCCTCATACAGCCCCACCGCATCCTGAACGAAGAGCAGAGTCTCATCTGGTAACAGTGACGGGCGGAGTGCAGTGGTTAGGTCCACTGGCTTGAATAACATCTATCCCTCTGTGATCACAAAGAAATTTGACATGTGTATCATCTTGATAGTGCCAAATCTCCTTTCTGTAGACCAGTCGTGAATTGGAGTTTTGCTTTTATACCTTGCGACAGTCTGTCTCCGTCACCTCCAGTCGTTACTGTCATGCTTGGCAACCATAAACTGCCAGGCACGCGACCGCCTGCTCCCCGCCACTAAGCGGGACATCCTAAAGAGGTAACTTAAGCGATCTTAACTTCGCTCTCCTGAACTGAGCTGGCTTTGCCCAAGGTTCTTCGCACCGTCTATCCTACAAACACAGCTGTCCAGCGTGAACTGTCCATCAGATTCAGTCAGTTTGTTTTCAACAATAGTGATCCCCAGGCTGCTGTGTCTGTTATTCCTTGCGACTTTGCTTTATCTTTTTTCCTGTGTCGTTGTGGAGGATGCTTCCTTAGTTTCCTGCACTCAATACCCTGTAGATCTTGTCAACCCACACACTATTTTCCTCTATTCTGTCTAAACCCATTTCAAAATGAGTTCCAGCGTTCCTCCATGGCGTGTTGGGGCGCCAGCCATGACTACGACCTCTTCCTACATCGGAAATGGTGAGTCCAATATTCTTAGCTGCGTAACACAGGATTGTCTGACTGTCTGGTAGCATCTCCCGCCTATATCCCTGTGCAAGCACGCCGTAACTTTGGTTATTCTGCCGATTCATCTCATCCAAGTACAGCCCCAAAGGCAGCCACCCAACCTCCGCCGCCTGGCACTCAACCTCCACCCCAAAAGAAAGTGCAATGGCCGCTTCCCGTCCGCATGTATGTGCAGCGCAGCTTCGTGCCGGAGTATCAGATTGCAGGAATCAGCAGGCAGGAGATGGAGGCGAAGTTGAAGCAAGTGATCACGGAGGCTGCTGAGAATAACAAGTTGGAGACAATCAACTGGGATGCGTTGCCTCTCCCACAGGTTATGATCCAGAATGAACGCAATAAGATACTGACAAACCCCGCTGTGTCAACATGGAGTGCCTCAACTGGGTTTGCTTCAAGATACGACACTGCTAGTGAGGATCGTGCGAAGAAGAGAAAGTCGACTGACTACTCTCATGAAGAGGCGGGCAACTCTCCACCCTGGAGGAAGACTAACAATCGCAATAACTTTGAAGATCGCATCAGTTTCTCCCCGACTGACAAGCGGCAACGAATAGATCACAGCCTAAATTCAAGTAAGTCCAAAGCTAATCTGGAGATCCGGAGGAAGCGGTTCGAGGATCCCCGTGGATATGGATCGCCACAGACCTCTTCCCGTGATGAGTCCCCTGCTGGGGGGCACCAAGGCCCTGTCGTGGGACGGTGTCAGAATCTGGAGAAGAACTACTTCCGCTTGACGTCGGCTCCTAACCCTGATACTGTCCGTCCGCTGCCGGTTTTGGAGAAGACCCTGGATCTACTCAAGAAGAAGTGGAGGAAAGAAAATAATTATGGTTACATCTGTGATCAGTTCAAGTCACTGCGACAAGACTTGACAGTACAACATATCCGGAACGAATTCACTGTCAATGTCTATGAGATCCATGCCCGGATCGCCCTGGAGAAAGGAGACCTTGGTGAGTATAACCAGTGTCAGACGCAGCTGCGGGCACTGTACGCCCAGAACTTGGGAGGGCATCCGACGGAATTCAAAGCGTACCGCATCCTCTATTTCATTCACACTCGCAACCCGACGGCCATGAACGACGCATTGGCAGATCTAACCCCAGCAGATAAATCCGACCCCGCTGTCAAGCATGCCCTTGAGGTCCGCTCAGCCCTTGCACTTGGGAATTACCATCGGTTCTTCCAGCTCTATCTGGACACGCCGAACATGGGAGCGTATCTTATGGACATGTTCGTTGACCGGGAGCGGCTCTCTGCCCTTGCGTGCATTTGTAAAGCGTACGTCATGCAACAGTAGTACGCGTATGGATGTTCGCTGATTTCTTGCAGGTACAAGCCGGATGTAAATATTCGTTTCATTACTGAAGAACTGGGCTTTGAGTCTGATGAGCAGAGCGCCCGCTTTATCCTTGACCACGCTCCAGAGGAGCTTCTCCAGGAGAAGGATGGCGGCGTGAAGCTCATGACGGGTAAAGCAGGTCGTACTTTCGAGGTGGCCAAAGCCGATGCCCACAGAGTCGTCGACATCAAGGGACAGATCTAAATCCGCCTATGGTCATTCCGATCTGCGGGGTCTATTCTTTTCGTTGGTTTTCGTATTCACCCTATAGCGACCCATCCGACGGTCATATGCGGAATTCCCCGCCATCGCTTTCGATTTTATTCACCATTTTTTTTTTTCTTTCATTGTTTGGTGACTACGATTTCCCCGGTCACTTCGCTTTCTTCCCCGTTCGAGCGTCTGGGCACTACCGGTATTATCGACGTACCGATGTCACTTCATGGCGTTGCATGCTCTGTGGATTCAGAGAGGTGTTGGCTGTGCCGTAATTTCCGCTTACGAGATTCCTGCCAGGAGGCCTGGCTAATGATACCACGCGAGCGGCTGCGGTTATGTTGGGTGACGTTCTTATTTCCCTTGATTTTACTAGATAGAGCATAGTAGCGTTTAGTTGAGCTCTTTTCAGTGAATATATTTGATCTGTGGACGAATTCGTCATTCGCACTCGCATATGTTCGTAAGTCCAAAGAACGGCTGCATCCGATTGCTCGATTGAAGCTCGGCCCCCCATAGGCTCCGAAACCATTCGTGTAGCTGAGTAGTAACTCATTCGCACAGCAGTACGTAGTAGGAAAGATTACGTATGCTCAAGATGACTGGTTGGTCGAGAAGTACAAAGTAACCGACCAAATGGCTGTCGTAGCGTCCAGGTTGCGTGGATGAGTAGCTATTTTCTCATAACCTGTATGAGATCTATATTGCAGTTTTCGGAATTCATACATTCTTTTTTAGTTATCTAAGGTTTGTCATTCTTAAACGCAAATCGTGGAACCTCTCGAGCCAAGACCACACCCAAGAAGATCGTCATGGTTAAGCTCTAGCTCATCCCCGTTCTTAAAACGTCCAGCTAAGACTGTCCCCCAGATCTACAGTCGAGTTGACGATGGCTCCTCGCCTAAGCCACCCTACTTTTCCTCAATTCAACAATCTGAAACGTCACCAGTGATAGACCAGTGTGGCAGATTTGCGTAGCGTATCTACGGTAATTCTCATTATTCACAGAAGATGGGGAATCCCGGACAGTTCCGTCTTCACCGTTGTGGACCTTGACCTTGATTCTTCGAGACGCGCACTTGCTGCTTCTCCCCTAATGCAGGAATTTGGTCTTTTTTTTTTCTCGTTTTTCTTCTTTGGGTGATTGAGAAAACCAACGTGAATCTGACTTGCATGTTGGATGATGTGCGCTGTCATATTGTGCATAAGTGACGAGTGACGTCTAGTTGGGATTCTTCGAGATGGCGCAGTGTAAGTACCCGTCGGGTTAATTTGCCCTTTTCTCCTCGTGCGGATGGTACCATATCATCCCTTTCTTTTCAGTTCCCTTTTATCGTCGTCGTACCTGAGAAACTTGGGCACGTCAGGAGAAGATTTAAGCGCCCAACGTCAGATTAAGTGTGGCGATTATCCTGCATTCGCCTCCTATTGGGTTCGAAGGGAGGTTAGAACAGGCAAGAGAAGCGCCGCAAGGGCGCCTGTGTAACATCATGCAGCGGCAGCACAGGAGATCCAGATCCCACTGGTGGACAGCGATGAAAGGAAGGGAGGAGAGATCATCAGAGCGTGACAGCCTAAAAGTACGAGTTGGCGCTTCCACGATACCCGAAACGTCGACAAGGAAATGATATGATTTACTCTAGTTAATTAATTAGTGGCGCTGGTGGTGCTGGTAAATTTAAAAACCAAAACACCTCCTTGGAAAAAGGATAGGCTAAGTTAGCCCTATGAGAAAAATGATCCAGTAGGAAATGTCCCGTGGAGGATCATCGGGGAATTTCCAGGCGCTTGGGTGCACCCTTATTACATCTTTTATTATTGCTTGTTATCGAGATTTTCGTGGCGCATGCTTTCGTTGGGCTGGTCCTGAGAGTAGTATTCTGGTGCGTGTGAGGTTGGAATGGATACGTAGAGTAGAAAATGAAACGCGATGAACACGGGATAGATAGTATTTGAAATTGGAAACTCCTTAGTTAGATACTGGGATCTCTGAATGCAAGAATCCGTACTAACTACTGATTGTGGAAGGTGATGTTCTTCGCGCTTTGATTATGTTGCATGACTCGTGGCTCATACTTCGCGCTCCTACGAGATGCAGATTATTATGGATACATTCCACTTACCTGTCCATAGCTTTTGAGAAATCACATTGATTCATTGATCGGCATAATCTTCCCATGTACTTGTTGGAAGATAGGGAACTCGAGAGTAGTATTGTTGTGGTGTTTTCCTCGGCACAGCAATTCTGGAACCCGATTAGTTTCAACGGGTCTCCGGATAAGAGTCTATAGTAATTCCAAAATTTGCCTCCAGAGCGCCGATTCGCCTTCGCGTGGATGCGAACCCTGGGACCGACTGGACGCTTCCCTAGATTGGTGGTATGTGACTGGTGTTTTTCCCTTCCCACCCGCTGGATAAGTGAAGGAGGGGTTCCCTTTCTCCCACTCCCCACAGAAAATTTCCCTATATTGGCACCTGGATGGCGATGTCACTCTAGATCTACAACTTGTGACAGACGGAGCGTCATCTGGTCACTTCTTTATTTTTTCTTCTTCTCTTTTCTTTTTTTGGTCACGGAAGGGATCTTCTGCTTCCCCGGGCTGGTGGTTCTAGTACATTCGGCCTTATCGATAGCTTAGTGGCACAGCCGGACAACAATCCATCAGCGTGGGCAGTCCAAAAAGTTAACTAACGACAGGGCTGGGTCCAATCCATCTTTTGCCCTTCTTCCACGCGTCTTAGTGTGCGTTGTTAGTGACTGTTTAACGCCCAGGCCACCGGTGCCCCTACAGGACTGACTCCGTTAACTGGTACTGCCAGGCACAACAACGTTGCTTTTCCCTACGTTCGCATATGAGATACTCTCATCGATCGACTCACCATCTCTCCACCCTTCACGCAGGGACCTGGTAGTATCTCGAATCTGGACTCCCCTGCGCTCAGTCCTGACTCTACACCTTGGGCAAAATCCCCCCCACAACTGAGACTGGGCATCAGTGCCAAAAAGTCACAGCCACAGCGAGACGACCGCGGACCCTCCCGTGGTCTGCCCCGTCCAGTCAGCCAATTCATTGTCCCTGGAACCGAAGGATCAACCTCAGGGGGCCACCCTGTGGTCGTCGCAATTCGGGTCTGCAAGCTGCTCACCCGGCAAGGGACCGTTCGAATTTAACTCTGCTGTCGCCCTCGACGTCGAAACTTCCTTTCTGCGTTGCCCCGTTCAACAAGAAAGAATTTCGAACCGGCGTTGGTTTTGCCGTGAGGAAGAAAAATGAAGGTGCGTTATCTTGACTCTCTACTTACTCCGTCGGCTCCGACGTGCGAGCCCCTCTTTTTTCTGTTTAATCTCGATCGTCGCTCGTTTGCGCACCCGACTAACGTTGCTGGAGGAAACAGGCCATCAGGCGGTCTCTCAAAGGGGAGAAGGGGCATAAGCCCCATCATATCTCAATTACGCCAAAGTCTGCCATCGCAATCCTACCGCCCAAGAAGGTGAGTTCACCGGTGCCATCCTTTTTTTTTCCCGAAGCATGCCCGTGCCCCAGCGCGCTAACGGCACGCGTGTACGCCCCTCCAGGTAATCAAAGCACTATATGACTACGAGCCGGAGCCTGGAAACACCCAGGAGCTAGCTTTCTCCAAGGGCGACTTCTTTCATGTTATTAGCCGCGAGGACGACCCTGATTGGTACGAAGCCTGCAATCCGCTGATTCCCAGCGCAAGGGGCCTGGTACCGGTGTCTTACTTCGAAATCATCGGCAAGAACGAGAGAGATAGTGGTGGCTCGGTCGACGGCCATAAACAGGACCTACACGACTCGGGCTTCTCCGATCGCACCTCGCCAACACGACCGGATTCCACCAACACCACGAAACAGAGAGCGCACGCTCGCATGTCAACCATGGGCAAGAACACAGGAGCGATGGTATATGGCATCGTCCAGTATGACTTCCAGGCTGAGCGCCCGGACGAGCTGGAAGCAAAAGCCGGAGAGGCCATCATAGTCATTGCCCAGTCGAACCCGGAGTGGTTTGTGGCAAAACCTATCGGCCGCCTGGGAGGTCCCGGACTGATTCCCGTATCGTTCATCGAGCTCAGGGACATGACGACCGGTCAAGCGGTGACAGACCCCCTGGAAGCCGTGAGAAAAGCCGGTGTCCCTAAGGTGGAGGAGTGGAAGAAGATGACGGCCGAGTACAAGAACAGCAGTATAACGCTCGGAAAACTCGATTCTACTGGTGCCCCCGCCGCACCTGGAGTGCAGTCCGTCACGGCCGGCATGCGGAAGATGTCCGTCACCCCTGACACCCCGGGTTACGCCAATGGAAACCAAAACGTGAGTACCGTGAATCTTGGGTATCCTGGTCGATGGAAACTAACAGTCCATAACCTTCAGGGTCATCATCATGATTCCAGCTTCGCGAGCGGGCAACAGACTCCGCAGTTCCGCCAGCCTTCCTATCAACAACCGCTCCTTGCTCCAGTATCTGCATCTATCCCTCGATACTGTTTCGACAACGACAAGTACTGGTATATCATTGAGGCCAAGATGGAAGATGGTCGGTGGTGGGAGCTGTCGCGATACTACCACGATTTCTACGACTTCCAGATCGCTCTACTCACCCAGTTCGAGGAGGAAGCGGGTAACCGCGGCAAGCCGCGGACATTGCCGTTCATGCCCGGACCCGTCACTCACGTCACGGACGCGATTTCGAACGGCCGGAGGCAGAATCTCGACGAGTACATCAAGAAGTTGCTGTCCATGCCCCCCCATATCTCTCGTTGCCAACTCGTGAGGCAGCTTTTTGCTCCCCGAGCGGGCGACTTCGAGATCGACCCCAACGCTCTGGGAGATGACTACAGGCACTCTGGTGGCTCCCAGCAGTCCAACTTGGATGCCTCGCGCACCGTGTCTCGACAGTCGTCCCAAGGACAGATCAATGCTGGTGCGGGTGCCTATCCCGGAGTCGGGAATGGCACCAATCGTATCAGTCATCAGCGATCCCAAGCCTCGATGTCGCAGGCAAATGGCGTCGCCCCGCAAACGCGCGCAGAGCTTCAGACGCAGTCCATGAACCGTCAGCCAAGCTCTCTCACTCAAGTATCCACATCTTCGAGTACCGGTGCTATGAAGGTCAAGGTCTACTTCCAGGATGATCTCATTGCGCTCCGCGTGCCCAATGATATCAATTTCCAGCAGCTGAAGGAGAGACTTGTGGATCGCCTAAAGGTCACCGAGGATATAATGATCCGATACAAGGATGAACCAACCGGAAGCTATGTGGAAATTATCAGCGACAATGACTTGGATACTGCTCTGCAACGAAACCCCAAGTTGACTCTTTTCGTTGGCCTGGCCTAAGCCACTCACAGGAAAAGACTCCACTTCTATCTTGGACAGCATATTGTGTAGCGGATATGGCGTCATCGGCGTTTCAATCGATAAAACGGGGTTCTCAAAACCATCCGCCTTCCCCAGCGCAAAGATCTTTGTTTTTGAATGTTTCGTACCCTTGGACGACGGATGATTGATGGAATGAACCTTGCTGTGATGTTTTATGTCTCTCAATTTTCCTTTGCCAGGATTCCCATCTACGGTTTCCATTTTATTTTGTTGGTTGTATTTTCTCTGTGTTTTGTGGTGATGTTGATCCTTCATACCCTACGTTGTATGTGCTATGCCATCATCTATTTTGGCATTTCTGTTTTGTTCTCTTTTTTTTTTATGCTCAGATGAGCATATGTACAGCACATTTCGGTGATGCTGGAGCGCTTCACTCGAAAGGACCTTTCAGGTCGTCATGTTCCTCTTTGTCGGAGACCCCAGTCTCCTGTACGCGACACCATCGCCCTTGTTCTATTCCAGTCACGATGTCTGAAAAAAGCAGATCACGATAATGACTCTTTGTCAAGAATAACGCTTCCTGCTTTCGAAGGATGATGATGCCATCTTGAATCCGTAATCTGCTCGGCAGATGGAGAAAAGAAAAAGTACCTTTCCATGAATCGCTGTCCTAGAATCAATTCCAAGTTGGCTTAGTTGGGAGAGGCAGCGATGGTAGGGGCGCACTGGAGAGTCAGCACCTTGCCCTATGCTTTGGACTGTGTTTGGTTGCACATGATGCCCTGGGTATCTACAGTTGATGAAATTGAATAATATCCTCCGGCTTATTCAAACTGTTTTGTATTCAAGTTTCTGGACGGTCAAGAGAGCAATCTGAGTAGTTGGCTGCTCGATTGACTATTAGTATGGAACTTCAACACCTGTTAGCCACAAATTGTTGCAACACCATGGGAAGTAATCTTGGCTAGTAATGAGATGTACCAGACGTTGAAATGTTAATTTGTCGTTGGTTGTGTCTTCTATTGCCATTAACATATAACTATCTTTGTACCCATTCCACCACGTGGCGGAGGATTTCCGGACCCTGACCCCAATCACATGACCGGGGTTTGCCCCCTCGGAGATGCGGAGAGATGCGGAGAGGCGCAGTTATTTTTGACCAGGATTATTCTCCGCTTTTCTTCCCTCCTTCTACCGACCAGAATCAGACGACACCAACATCGTCTTCCAGAGGTGTTGAGACTCCGTCCAAAGGACCGGGAATACCGGTACGTCCTCCCCTACGGACCGTCTTATCCGTCTGCGCTTCCGGTCTCCGCTCTAGCCCGAGCATCTGCCGAAAAGACCGAGAAGTTGTGTCGTGCGACGTCATTTTTATTGTCTTTTGCTGTTCGAGTTCGAGTATATACTCTGTACAGTCGCTCGTTTCGGACTGGGTGAGGTGTATATATCATATTATAAAATGAATCAATCGTCTGCCAGACTGTGCACGCAATGCGTGCGAGCTGCATCGAAGGCCGGTGGCGCGCTGAATGCCGTCGCGCGAGGATCGGGCAGATTACACGCGAGGGAGTCGAGACGATGCGTTCATTATGCTGGTGCGCACCAGCTACGGGACCTGGTTGGTTATGGTCCGTCCGTGTTGGATACACGCCGTGAATCCGGTGTTGGAGCGTTGGAGAAGCAGCGTATTTGCCATTATGCGACTGCCAGTCAGGGTGTTGTCATTAAGGAGGATATGGAAGAGGAGCCAAGAAAACCGGCATCTGATGGTCCAATACCGGAGTATAATACAAGAGTGCAGGCAGGGACTCTGCGGGATGATCCTCACCAGAGAGGTATGGCTTCTTTGTGTTGCAAATTAAACACTCTATGTGTTCGAGGGAAGACTAATTGTTCAACCACTGCAGCAATCACTCAGCACCTGCAAGACCTCCACGAGATGCTGAGAGGATATACTCCTCCCAAAGTCGTTCATCCGACTGTTGAATCCTTGAACCCGCAACCTAAGTCTCTTCTCGGTTCTCTGTTTAGCCGTCGCAGCGCTGTTCCCTCCAGGCCAACCATCTCTGCCGACCTTCCTAAGGGTCTATACATGTACGGAGACGTTGGATGTGGAAAGACAATGCTGATGGATCTATTCTTCGATACCCTGCCGCCGAACATCACTTCCAAGACGAGAATCCATTTCCATAATTTCATGCAGGATGTACACAAGCGGTTGCATGCAGCCAAGGTGCGGTATGGAACTGAATTCGATGCGTTGCCCATGGTAGCTGCGGATATTGCGGAGAAGTCGAGCGTTCTGTGCTTCGATGAGTTCCAGTGTACGGATGTCGCGGATGCTATGATTCTGAGAAGGTATGCTGCCGCAACATCCTACGGACGAATGTTCCGTGGCTTTGGATATATAACTGACAAATTGACAGACTTATCGAATTGCTCATGTCTCAAGGTGTGGTCATTGTGACCACTTCCAACAGACATCCGGATGAGCTGTACAAGAACGGCATCCAGCGAGAGTCTTTCATCCCGTGTATCCATCTCCTCAAGACCGAGTTGACCGTTCTGAACCTCAATTCCGATACCGACTATCGGAAGATCCCTCGTCCTCCGTCTGGCGTCTATCACCACCCATTGGACTTGGCTGCCTCGAGACATGCCGACAAATGGTTCGAATATCTCGGCGACTTTGGCAACGACCCTCCGCATCCCGCCACGCACGAGGTCTGGGGTCGTACCATCGAGATCCCGCTGGCGAGTGGGACAGCAGCGAGATTCACCTTCCAGCAGCTACTTGGACGAGCGACCGGTGCCGCAGATTACCTTGAATTGGTCCGACACTATGACGCCTTCATCGTGACTGACGTCCCGGCCATGACGCTCAGCCAGCGCGATCTCGCGCGCAGATTCATCACGTTCGTGGACGCGGTGTATGAGAGCAGAGTAAGTCCAGCTGCCCCCATCCTCCTCCGTATTGCTAGACAGCAACTGACATATCTTTCTAGGCCAAACTCGTCCTCACCACCGAAGTACCCCTACAAAAGCTCTTCCTCCCCGAACTCGACACCACAAATATTCCCTCCAAATCCGACCCCTCCAACAATGACCACATTCCCGAGGGCATGCGCAGCGCCATGAACGATCTCGGTCTATCCATGTCACTGCTCAAATCCACCGACATGTTCAGTGGCGACGAAGAGCTATTCGCCTTCGCTCGTGCGCTATCCCGTCTCGCGGAAATGGGTAGCAAGCAGTGGGTGGAGCGCGGATTGGGAATCGGTATGAATGTCACGGAAGGAAAAGGTGACAGAGACGCATATCAGAAGACGAGGAGTAGGTGGAGCGAGGATAGCATGTAGAGTGCTGCGCTTCGCGTTTCTGGTTTAGGATTTTTTTTTTTTTTGGATCTTGATTGTTTGGAGACGACTAGCGTTTTGCATATCGTCGTTGGTTGTGCAGAGTCAGATGAGGGAGACGTTGTCATCCCCGCCTGGTTGGTATAGTATATAGCATGACGTTGGAGATGTCATTCCTCTGCCCTTTTCCTGATGAGGCCATTTTG
Source organism: Paecilomyces fulvus (assembly GCA_029606305.1). Classification (NCBI taxonomy): domain Eukaryota; kingdom Fungi; phylum Ascomycota; class Eurotiomycetes; order Eurotiales; family Thermoascaceae; genus Paecilomyces; species Paecilomyces fulvus. The sequence goes on from JAPVCG010000047.1 coordinate 345,654, forward strand.
CGCCCTGTTTTGGTTCCAATGTCTATGCTCTTTTCTTTTTCCTTCCTTCCTTTTGGCCTGTGAATAGAGTGGTACCTTGGATATAAAATTCTGCATTTTGATAAGTCACGATAAGAATGAGCTCTGCAGCGATGATATAAGCATTCAAACCAGTCTATGTGAGATTGAACAGAGAAACCAAGTTGTGGCTATTGTATTACCGCAGAATTGAGGAAATGTCACACTTGCATTGTGACGACTATGAGTAACTATACTTTGTCTTGATAGTTATCTCTGTTGGTCTAAGCTAATGTATGGTTAGTTTGACCCCTAACTCATGCAGGATCCATCGATAAGTAGACCTAACTAGTTATTTAGTGAGGATGGTATACAGACTCTAGTCAGGTCATCCATGTCTCTGTCATTATTAGTCTGCTGCCCGGTACAGGACTTGGGACTCCACTGTGTCAGTTTGTCGGGTGCATCGACCCTATTCCCTGGGTTTGGATCCAGTCACTGGATTCCCTTCTCCAGGCTTAGCTATGCATGGAGGTCAGCAAGGGTGTCACACCCATGACCATATTCAGGCCAGGTCGGCGGTCACAGTGTTGCTTGCTATGAATCAGCTATTTTCACCGTAGGGATGTGATGTGATTCCTTTCGTTTCTATTTCTCCTTTTCTCCCTTCGCCCTGTGGCCTGTTAAGGGTCTTAAGCATGTTTCATCCTTTCCCGACTCGCCACGTTTGTAGAATGCCTTTCGTGCGTTGGACCAGAAGTCCCGACACCCGGGATCACGCAAAATCATTGAGGAACTGCAGCTAGATCGTCGTAGGTCTGCACCTAAAGCGCTAGCTCTTTGATGATATGTCTTCGTGGCTCGTGCAGCTGACTGTTCATATGCAGGGTGGTCTTCGGTCTGCGTAGATTGGCAGCAACAGGCCCTAAGGATCGATGCATCCGCAGTTGCAAAACGCAAAGCCAAGAGTTCCGAAGTCATGCTAACTAGTTACCATGCATGCCTTGCCTGTTCCCTCTTGGTGCCGGGAAACGTCCGAGCATAGTTAAACGATCGGGTCTCGAGTACAGAAATGTAATGATCCAGGGGTTAGAGCTCGACCTTGGTGGATCATCTCCATCGTTAGCTTTTCGGATCTGGAGTTAGTCTTCGGATTGCCTGGTGAATATGGATGGCAACACGATCATATTTCCCCGCCGTCAGGCAGCTATTTCCGACTCTCTGTACAAGAACAGAAGGAGACAGCTAACTAGACCTGCTGCTTTTTTGAGGGCCGCTCAACTACTGAAGCCAAGTAGCCGCAGTACATCTTCTAACGCAGATCTCTTTTTGAGACGTCTGCGCTGATCCAATGAAAGTTGAATGCGCAGAAAATAAGGTTGCCCTAGCACAGGGCCCAAAAACAAGTCGTCCCAAATATCTGATATTTCGATTCTTGCGAAGGGGAAATGCATGGAAAAATTCTTCGTTTCAGGTGAATCCCTTATTAGCACAGATAGACCATGGTGCGATTGCGGTGTTCTCCATACCGTTGCGCTAAGATTCGACTCGTTTGCTTGAACTGTAGAGTAAGTACTGTCCTAAGAAGATCTAGTCCCAGCTAACTATATCAGTGTGCTTTAAGAAGATTATCGTCTAAGGAGAATATATCGGGGTCGGTCCATTGGCTAAATCCCTTTTGCTGCTTATTCTTGAAGGGAGATGGTGACGCGACAGCATGAAGTAGGTCTGCCAAAAGGACGCAATAACTGGCGAATAGCACGGCCATGATAATGAAAGTCCAGTCTGACTTTTTGTTCGCTTTCCCAAGTTTGGGATTTGTGGCTCTTTTTGTCTCCACACCTCGTTGCTTTTCTCCACGATAACTGCAGTCGCATTTAATGGAAGGCCCGAGCGCGTATAAAGTAGCGTATAAATCGCAACTCGGTTCGACTGACTGATGTGGCTCACACAATTCTTTGCATCTGCCGCCAAGCCTGATCTATAAGATGACTAGAAGTTAGGGGGCGCAACCCGGACAGCAAGAGCGAGACTAATCTATCTTTGTCAGTACCTGTATGCATTGATTTGCCTCTTCATACGGTCTATGAAAAGGACGTGGCAATCCACGCACTGTAGAGAATGGCGCAGTCAAGACCACCAGATGTCGATATCCCGCTGCAGGCTGACGAAGTAAGTTTGATCTCATTTTATCTCTTCACCCAGTAGAGGCATTGACCTCGAATTCCAGGACATGTCGGATGCAGACTCCACGTTCGGGTCAATCGCCAGTTCGAATAGCACTTCGATCTCGTCGTCGGTCTTCAACTACAAATATGAGAACGGCCGCCGGTACCATGCGTATCGGGAAGGCGCGTACCTCTTGCCCAACGATGACATGGAACAGAACCGCCTTGATCTTGGACATCATATCTTTCGACTGGTCCTTGGTGGACATCTATACCGCGCACCTATTACACAAAGTCCGCAACGCGTCCTAGATTTTGGCACGGGAACAGGTATCTGGGCCATCGACATGGCGGACGAGTTCCCCAGCGCGGTGATTATCGGAACCGATCTCAGTCCCATACAACCAACCTGGGTACCTCCAAATTGCAGATTCTATGTCGACGACGTGGAGAGCGACTGGACATTTTCTCCTGATCAGAAGTTTGATTTCATCCACGGCCGGGGAATGGCGGGAGGGATCGGAGACTGGTCGCGTCTTTATCGACAGGCATACGAGCATCTTGCTCCGGGTGGATGGATTGAGATGCAAGAGTACGAAACGGAGGCTCACTCGGACGACGGGACATTGGAGACAACTCAATTCATCCGGAACTGGCAAGATATGATCAACGGTGCGAGTAAACGGGCTGGCAAGAATTTCAACGAGGCGCAGTCTCAGAAACAAAGGTTGATCGATGCGGGATTTGTCGATGTGAGGGATGATATCTACAAGGTTCGCCCTTTACCTTCTCTTTACCGCTCCTAAGCGTCGAGACAACCATTACTGACCACAGAATGGTCTATAGGTCCCCATCGGTTCCTGGCCCAAAGAAGTCCAACTGAAAGAGATTGGCCAATACAACCTCCTATGTATGCTTCAAGCCGTCGAGCCTTTCACACTTGCTGTTGCTACGCGTGTGATGAAACTGCCCGTGGAAGATGTGCAGCGCTTGATTGCAGGTGTCAGAGCTGAATTCCAAATGAGGAAGCATCATCTATACTCCAAGTACCACTTTGTCTATGGCAGAAAACCGCTATGATATGAGACTATCAGGCCGTAAGGTGAGAAAGCGGCGAACAGGGGCTAATTGTCTAATCCTTACGATGATTCATGATTTTTCACAATTTGTGTATGAATTCGATAGAGCAGACCATCTTTCCTCTTAATATGCAACAAGGAAGAAATACGAAGAGACGAAATACCCAATTATGGAACGATCCTCTAAAGTACAAGCATCATGAAAGAATAGAAATGTACAATAGGTGGATTATCCGGAAGTACAGTGTTGTACTCCACGCATATGACATGTCTGACTATGGCCTTGAAGCTGAAGGATGAAGTAACAATTATCCTGCTACGCAACACCGCATGAGTCGAGCGCAGGGTATATATCCCTACTAAATAAATTACTAGATAGTACAAGATCCATAAGCAGTGGAACCTATCGGTTTTAGACCCTTTTCTCATTGTCATAGCCTCATGTAAATGAAAACTCGCTAGTCAGGACGGCACTGTGAACAGTTCCTGACTAATTGTTTCACCTTTTTTTTAGTGCATACTGTATGCAGCGCGACGTAGTCCAACAGTCAGGGAGATCTTGCTGATCTGAGACACCCGGAGTATTATTATCGTGGGGATCTAGAGCTATCTCTAGGACACTCGGAGGTCGGCCATACTTATAGAAACCGACAAGGATAGGTGTGGCACAAGAGGAATTCCAGAAACACTTCGAAAAGAAGAAGAAAACTGTTGTGACGACGAACAGATGTTGTACCGTGTAACTGGACCGGCCGGTTGTACAGAATTAAAGGACCCCCTTTAGGTAGGGTCTTCCCTTCAAGGTGCGGATAGATTCACTGCTACCAATTGTCTGAGATCATGTCATTTCACAATTCATACACCAATGTGTATATTAAATCCTTGTGATATTCTTCCTTCTTGATTTTAGCTTGATGTCTCTCACAACCCCGATTTACTCACCTCATCCGTTCCTTAAACGCTAGTATTCTTCAACAGTTCTGCGCAAGAAAAATGGCTCTGAAGACGAAGATGTCGCGGTCGCATCGCCTGATGCTAGTGATTGCAGTGTCACTATCGTTCTTCATCGTTGAGATATCCGGTATGGATATGAGGATATACATAGATGGAATGGTGTTAGAGGAAATGTTAAACTGACAATTACCTGCGCGTCACAGTTGGCTTCTATACACATTCTCTCGCCTTGGTGGCCGATGCCTTTCACTACGTACGCCCAGTCCTTACGTCTTTGGTATAGAATTAGAGGCTGATCTGCCAGCTGTCATAGTTGAACGATCTGGTCGGGTTTATTGTAGCCTTGACTGCGATCAAAGTGAGTGACCTCAATGCTCTCTTGGATGAGAAGCAATTGTTGATATCTATACTAGATCTCGTCGAAAAGTGATTTACCCAAGGAACTGTCATTTGGCTGGCAACGAGCGCAACTGCTCGGCGCATTCTTCAATGGAGTTTTCCTCCTGGCTCTGGGAATCAGCATCTTCTTGCAGTCCTTGGAACGGTTCATCTCTTTGCGACGTGCGCTTTCCTACCCCAGCCTCGTCAGCATACAGACCGCTTTCTATGCTGACTTTGCAAAACAGGAGTGGAAAATCCGAAGCTCATATTGATTGTTGGCTGTGTGGGACTTGGGCTCAACCTCATAAGTGCTTCCTTTCTACACGGTTAGTTTGTCTATCACATACTTGTACACTGCTGGGTATTTGATCATGCAGCTGATTTTGAAGAACATGACCATGATCATGGTCCACCTGTTCCTCCCAAACCGGTAGAGGGTACAATTGATGAAGGAGAATCGTATGACCTTGAGGTCGGCTCCTGAACCTTTTCCCGCAGTGCCTACAATATCCTAACGAACCCTTCACAGTCGATCCAGTCCGAACACCATGAACATCGTCATCATACTTTTCAGCTCGCCTCTCACGGCCATGATCTTGGGATGGCGGGGGTGCTGATCCACCTTTTGGGTGATGCTGCGAATAACGTGGGAGTCATAATTTCAGCATTAGTGATCTGGCTTGCTCACTACGATGGTCGATACTATGCGGACCCAGCTGTGGGAATGGGTATCGCAATGATGATCTTGATCTCATCCATATCTCTTAGTACGTGCACTCGGTTCATACACGCATTGTGTCATCGATGAATATGGGTATTGACAAACAATCCAGTACGACGTTCTGGTCTTATCCTTCTCGAATGCGTACCCAATGGTGTTGACCTCGGAGACGTGCAACATGACCTTGAAAAGGTTGGTAGCAGATACCATCACCCCATCTCTCAGAGAGTAGAACGTCATCTCCTGAAGGAGAAGTGTCCATACTAACTCCCATGCACTACAGATCCCAGGCGTCCTCTCTATCCACGAACTCCATGTCTGGCGTCTCAATCAGCAAAAATCCCTTGCTTCTGTTCATGTTGTGATATCAGACCGCTCCGTATCCAATTTCCTTGCGCTGGCAAAGATCATCAATGAATGCTTCCATGCATATGGTATTCATTCGGCAACACTTCAGCCGGAGCTCGTGAGTGCACCAGCGACGGTACAGAACGAGAGAGACGGGGCTAGCTTGCGACAGAGACCCAACGCGAAATGCCAGATTATTTGTGGCACTCTATGCGAGCAGCTGACGTGTTGCGGATGATGGTGTTTATCCATTTGGGGGACCTGGTAAGGTTGGTTTTAGGGCTGGGCCTCTTGGGGAGCCTTCTTTTATTTACCAGTATTTGTGGTGACCTAGTGTCATTAGACGGCATAGGACCAATTAATAATTATTGGAGGACCATGACTCTTGGATTTCACTAGATACAGATTGATAGAACTGTCTGGCAATGAAGCTAGATGTTAACCCATGTTAATTAATCAGGCATCGCCGTGGCTCGGGATGCATATGGATTTTACTTTGGCTTTCATATAATTCGCTAGCCTTCAAAACTCATCATCTTTAGCATTCAAATATGAAGAGCTATGCAATATTCACATCTAGTTTGTCCATTCCCCCAACTGCCGCAACAACTCTATCGAATCTCTCACGAACTCGAACTACTCGACTGACACTCCACACCAATATCTCCCTCAAGACCATTACAAACAATAACCGGCGGACTACCCGCCGGACTCGTCAAGTCGATATCCTCAAGATGGATCCCCGAACAGACCGCCTGAGGCGAGCACGTCAGATCAGCAACTACTTTCCCTTCCTTCCCCGACGAAGATCCAGACACGTTCTCGAACGTGATATTGGTGAAATTGACACGCGATGGGTAAGCTGCACATTCAGTCGCGTTAAGATCGAAGTAGCATTGATCGAGGACGATGGGGTTATCGGTGTTTTCGACGTGGATGTCTTTGTATGTGACGTTGTTGATGCGGCCATAGCCGACATCCTGTCCTGCCCAGGCTTTGAGACGGGCTCCATTCTAGGAAGTAGTTAGTTTGATTTTATTTTTCACCTTGTAATGCTAAAGAAATGTTAAGAGGCGCAATGTACTTGTCCGTTCAGCAATGTGACATTCTCGATGTAGACGTTTTCGATGATATCCTCAACGCCAGGGTATTGTCCGATACTGCCCATGCTAACGCCATGGGTGTTATTGCACCACAGATTCTGGACGAAGACGTTGGTGGTGTTTGGCTTGGGAGAGAAGCAATCATCACCAACATCAACTCGGGTATTAGTGACGGTCAGCCCGTCCGTGCTGATCGAGTCGAATCCGTCAGTGTTCTTTGGTTGGGCCTGTAAGGGGCTTCATCAGCCAGGCTGACTTTTGGTCTGTCCTTATATTGGGGAGACTAACTTACCGAGGCATTTGTCGAAAACGCATGGATGAAAACATTGTCAAATGATATATCCTTTGAACCAATGAAGAAATTGTTCCAGCATGGCGAGTTCAGCAGCGTTATGCCTTCTACGGAGACACGGGTCGCATTTTCAGTCACGAATAGAATTGGGCGGTAGAACGTATTATTCGGATCCTGGAGAAGGTTTCAAAATAAGCATTGTACTCAAACATCCAAATTCAAACTCAGTCTGTCAATCGCTTAGTTACCAGAATCGCTTGCCCGGAAAACTCATTATACCATCGCTGACCATTACCATTCAAGATACCCTGGCCGAAGACCTTGATATCTTGACCACCCCATCGCCAGAAGGAAATCGAGTCCTGGAAATCGTAGTAGAAGTTGTTCGCTTGCCAGTAAGTAATGTCGTTCGTGAACTGCCAAGCACCATAAATAAGCAATCTGTTGCTGGCATCTGTGGAAAACACACCTTCAGTTCACCGTCTAGCTGCACTTCGATATCATCCAAGAAGCCGAGATCGAGTTTCTTTCCGATTATATATGTTTCTCCTTTCTTCAACAGTAGTCTGCCACCCTGATTGGCCCATTTCATTCCCCATAGAAAGTCATTGGAGACATCATCATCGTCATCCCTTGAGGGTCTTATTGTCACTGTTCGCCGGTTAGGGTGTCCTCGATACTGAGCGCCTATTCTGCTCAGAGCGGCAGTATCAGTGGCTGCAATAACTTCTGCGCCAGGGACTATCCTGTTGATAGCCAGACAGCTCGCTGCAGCTATAAAAAACAGACCTGAACTGAGGATCTTCATGGTTTAATCTGTACAGTCGTAGGACCCTGCGGGAGATGGATGGATACCCTCTAGTATCCCGGCCTCATTTTTATAGAACAAGACACCAACAGGCTTTCTCCCGCCATGGAAAATATTATTATTTTCGAAAACTTGAATAGTCCCCTACCCTAACTTTCCCCGGATTCCACGGATCATATTTCTGGAACGTCATAGCGACTTGCGGGGAATAGGTAGGAGTTTCTCCGCCTGTAGGATCTCACGGTTTCGATAAAAACGAAACAAAACCCCGGCTCTATTGGATTTGATTATCCTTGCTGTATCATAATATTGAGAGCCATCGAAAACATGAAAATTCACATTGATTGAACAGTACATTTTATACCCTGTTCCCCAGCAGATGGCCTGCCGCTGGAAAGCAATAGTTCGCAAATTGGATTTACACCAAGGATGCTACTGAAATAGGAAAGACATTACTTCTTAGTATTTCCATGATCCGTATTATTCTCGTCTCTAGGATTCTTGATCAATAGTCCGAGGCAAAACTTAACTAATTGGTCGTGCATACTTTCGAGTACTTTGTCGTGGGCAGGAATCCCGACGCAAAGACGTTGTAGCTTTTTCCACCAATCATAAGAAGATGACTGAGGATAATAGAAGCATACAATGCATAATTTATACAATATAGGAAAGAGTCTGTCTGACGAGGAAGGTTTACGAGAATGGTCAGGCGCGGACAGTCAGGCAAAGACTCTAGAAAACTATTCAGTCAATATCACTAGAGAATTGAAAAAAAGGCAGATCACCAAGAGCGAAATGTTGTGTATCATGAAGAAAAGTAAGTTTTGATCGATCCCTTGTATGGACAATCAATCATGAAAAACCACTGAATACAGGGAATGCACCCTCCCCTTTCCAACCCACACCTACCTACATTCACAACCAACCGAACAGACAAATTCCAACCACTGAAAGAAGGGAATGAAAATGCAAGCAAGGGAATGCAAAACCGCGCACCATGGCAAGGGGGTACATAAGGACCCATCTTGAGAGGAGGGCAATCTTTCTTCCTCTTCTTTTGCTTCTTCTGTACTGTGCTCTGATGAGTGGCCTGATGTATATGAGCTTGTCTATAGATCCAGAGATGTATATAGAAAAGAAAGAGGCTCAAATACACTTCAGAATTATACTATGAATAGATTTTAGGGAAGAAGAAGGACTCTGCACAGTGTCAATTTCTTCTCTCTTCTCTTGTCTCTTTAGTTTTGATTCTGATTCTGAGTTTTGATCAGGTCTCAGTGCCTCGCTTTCCCTCTGGTCTGGGAGTCATTTCTGCAAGATTGTGTATAAAAAGCAGACACCAAGGGCCATTATGCATGTCTCTGCTTTGTCTTGTCCACTTCTTTTGATGAAATATGTGTCTTTCTGACATCTGAATTCACACTGCCTATCTTCATCCTATCTGCTTGTGTGTCATGACAGGCGTAGGCAAGGAAATAGGCTACCTATCCAGGAAGATGTTGTCCCTTCAGCTGGATACAATAGTATGGGAGTATTACTTACTGCGCTAATCCAGGCACCTGGACATAACACTCCTCTGCAAAAAAACATTCTCACCTCTCATCCACACTACTCAGCTTTTCTCAACCAGCTCCTCATGGTCTTGTCACCTTGCATACTATTCAGCTGTGTTGTATTGTTTACTTTGAAAATGTCAGCTGCAGAGGAGCTTGAGGATCCAGAACAGATCACATTAATTGAAACTCTCAGCCAAGCCATAGCTAAGATACATGTTGATTGGGCAACTTGAGCTTGCTTGTGGTTTGCAGATCTAGAGTAGCTTCAAAGTTACTTGATTGTGCCAAGGTCAAACCACTTGCTGTTATTTACAACTTCAAAGTAGATGATGTTAGTGAGCTCAGGAAATGTGAGTCTTGCTTGTCAGCAGAAGAACTTAATTATCTCTTCTCTTATCATGTCAGTACTATGCTAAATATAATGACTACATCATTAGGAACTGCTCCTTGTGCTACTCAATCAATCCCTGGTGTGAGTGAGCTGTTTTCTGTCAATGCCACTGCCTCATATTTAATCTTCCTTTGTGTCACTATTGGACTCTCATCAGAAACTTCTGTGACAAACACTGATAATGTGTAGTGTGCTGAGAGAGACAGTGGTTCTTACCTGATTGGAAAGATTGCAGACTCTGTCAGTGTGTGTGTACTTGTCTGTTACAGACCAACCATGGAGAGGCACAACTGTGACACCCTGATAAGATGAGACTCTACAGCATAGCACTAGAGCAAGGCAGACTCAAGAGACAATCACAAGATCATGTGATGATTCAATATACCAACCCAGTGGAATGCACAGACTGGTATACAGAATGATATACAGTATAGCAACAAGTATAGCAAGGCAAGTGGTATATGGAATGGTATACAGAGGACTGAATATATAAGGAAGCTCATTCCCACCCAGCAGATGTATTTAGTTCTTCACATTCAATCTGATTATATTATCTACTATCTACTACAGGTCAGTAAAAACAGTACTGGAAAAATCACAATTTAATCAGACTCTACTTCTGACTTAGCTATTGTTATTCAGTTGAGACCCACTGAGTTCCTCAACATACAAAGCTTTATCTAACAGACTGTGGTAAGCAGGCTACATTAACTGTCTATGGACAAGACCTAAACAGGTTTAGATCATCAAAAAGAAACCAGATAAAGTATTCTGTTGAGCCTTCCCTAACAAACAGTACAATAGAATAGCTAAAAAAAATCCTGAGGTGATAACACATTAAATGCTTTTGACTCTGTTACTGAAGGCTCAAGTATTATAACCAATAACAGTAAGTCATTATGTCAGCATTCAAGATAGTAGAAAAGCAATCAGCTGTGGGATTAGCAACTTCAGCACAGCCACCACCAGTGATAACATTTGAAGATGATAACAAACTGGACAATTTGAAATTGATGAAAAAGATTGAATGATTGCACACAATGATACAAAAAAACAACATAAAAGATATTGAAGAAAGACTTGAACAGCTTCAAGAAATGATTCAAAAACTTAATAAATTACAACACACACAACAAATCATTACAACTTAACTCAAATCATTTGATAAGCAATCTCACTGTTTACAGGCATTTCTCACTCAGCTTAAATTGTATTTCAAGATGATGAAGATTATTAGAGATTACAACAAAATCATACTAGCAATATTCTACATGAGAGAATTAGCATTTAATTGAATCAACTTCATTGTGAAGAACAGAAAAGAAAATTAAAATAAGATCACCAAGCAAATATTCAGTGGATACATAGGTTTCACCACAGAATTGAATAAGGCCTTTGAAGTAATCAACTAGACCAAAGTCATAAAACAAAAACTGCAATGACTCTGACAGACTAAATCAGCCAGATAGTATGCAACACAGTACCAACAAATTATATCTCACTTGCAATGAGAAAACAAAGTGCAGATTGTAACATATAAACAAGAACTAAGAGAAAAAGTCCAAAACAAATTAGTCAGAGAAAAACTGATTACTAACATCAACAAATTGATTGAATGATTTATATAAATTGACAACAGAATTTATAAGAGAAAGTTAGCCAAGCAACAAGTGAAACAATGGAGAAATGATGGACAGTCTACATAGCACTTATAGTGCACCAATCAAGAACAATGGTAAAGAGAACTTAGAATGAACTCTTACAGGCCACAACTAATGAAATTGAATGCAACACAACAGAAAGACAAGGCCAAGACTAAGCTGGAGAATAAGCAAAAGAAAGAGATTATATGCTATAACTATCAGAAGAAAAAGCATATAGTTAAACACTGCAAATCACTCAAGAGAGAGACACAATGGCTTAACACAACAAGCAACAAAATCAATAACAATGACTTTTCAAAGATCAACTTTAGTAACAAACTTAAAAGCCAAGAATGAGCACAATATGAAAAGTTACAGCATTCAGAATATAAAGAAAGAAACTGAGAACTAATTGAGATATCTGAAGAAACAACAAGACCACATAAAATCATAATACAAATTGAAGATGAAATAAATGAAGTATTTTAAAAGACACTTAAAGAACTCAACCATAATAACAGCATCAAAAAGCAATGAATTGTGAGATGCATGAGAACTAAAATAAACTTCATGGTTGAGACTATCATCAACACAGTGAAAATAGCAGTGATAGAACTAGACAAAAACACAAGTGACACTTTAGAAAATGTTAAGATAATCATAAACTAAATTATAAGTATCAAGCAATATAAAAGAAAAAAGAAACAATAATGTTAAATGAAGAAAATAGCTGAGCAAAACAACTCAGACAATGAAATCATCAGACAATATGCACAAGGACAAAATATGCAATAGATTTACAACAAACTAATGAGAAATGACAAGAATTCCACCACTGAAGAATGACATAAAGCCAGTAAAACATCCAAGAAATCAGAAAGCAAAAAAAGATTGCTTAAGACTAACAAAAAACCAAGCAACAAGACAACTGAGACCAAGATGCAAGTGATAAATCTCACTTTGCTAAACTCAGACAAGAACAGTTATGAGTAAAAGACTTATTGAACTAAGACCTAAGAGAATTTCCCACAGAGAGAAATATTAGCTTACTATAATAAGCCAAAATGTACATGCATAGAGTATTAGAGACACCTATAGCATAAAAACATACATTGAACAGCATGTTATGACAACTATTGCATAAGACACTATGGCACAAAGATCAGCAGTGCATATTTTCCACAAAAAAATCAAACCAGAAGACAACAACAAAAGTAGTGACATTAGATGGCAGTAACAGCCAGAGGCTAACATGTCAAAATGCAGGCTAAGATTATAGACTAGTCAGCTAAAGTGCTAGTTGACTTAAAAGCCATAGAAAACTTTATGAATTCAGAATTTATGAAGAAGCTATAGATTTTAGAAATAGCCAAACAATAGCCAGTATTGATTTCAGAACTTAATGAAAAGAATTTAAAACAGTTTCTGATCACAGAGATAAAATTGATATTAATCTCAATTCAGAACCATTTGAAGTTACTTAACTTTGATGTAATCAAAGTTGAAGAGTATAATATGATACTCAGAATATCATGACTAAAATAACACAATTCAGAGATTGATTGAACACACAATAAAATACAATTCACACAATGTACATGTGGAATAAAGCCAAAACAAGACCACTCACAGGCCTCAGAGAGTTGGGTAAAAAGCAAGATAGAGTCAGTCACAAAAAAGACTGAGTTGAGAAGAACAACTAATGGCTCTAGAATAAAGAGACAAACAGAGCCTAAGAAGTCTACAAACAGCAAGTCAATGAATGAGACTATGCAAAAAAACATGTAAATCTAAGAGAGGCAGCATAGTTAGACACTATATAGCACTACAGTAAGCAAAAGAGAAGCACAAGAAGCAACAAAACTAACAATTTTAAAGAAGTATAAGTAATTTAAAAATCTTTTTGATTTTAGTATCAATAAAAAATTGCCAGATCATAGACTATTTAACTATAAGATATCTCTAATGAAAGAAAGAAATTGACATGCAAACCAATTTACCCAATGTCAGAAAGAGAAGCAAAAGTTGCAAAAAAATACATTGACAACAAATTAAGACAAGATTACATTAAACCAGTGACATCATTAACAAAATACTCAGTGTTATTTATGTTAAAGAAAGACAGCAACTTACAATTCTATATTGACTACAGACAGCTGAATGAGATTACAATCAAAGACAAATACTCATTACTATTGATCACAAAGATATAAGATGCAGTACAAGAAGTGAAATGATTTACAAAATTCAATGTTGCAAACATATACAATTAGATATAGATCAAACCTGAAGACAAATGAAAAACAGCATTTAGAACCAAGTTTAGACACTATCAGTACAAGATTATGCCTTTTAAATTGATGAACACACTGGCAACATTTCAGAGATTTATTGATTTAGTATTAGACAAATATTAATTTAACTTCATTATAGCTTATTTAAATGACATTTTAATATTCTTCAAAAGCCTTAAAGATTATGTCAGACATGTCAGAATGGTACTATGAAGACTATAACTAGCAAAGCTACAACTCAAGCTAAAGAAGTGCAAATTTCATGTTCAGAAGATGAATTTCTTAAAACATTAAATTACTTAAAAAAAAATACAAACAGATTAATTAAAGATTTAGGCAATCAGAGATTGGCCAGTACCAACAAATCTACAAAAATTACAAGCATTCATTAGAATGATGAACTACTACAGATAATACATTGAACAATACACAAATATTATAAGATCACTATTCAACCTTTTGAAGAAGAAAAAAGAGTTTCAATGGACAGAAACAGAACAGAAAGCATTTGAAGAAATGAAGATGAAAATAATAATAACACCAGTAATTAAATAACACAATTTAGTAAAGAAAATAATCATTGAGATCAATGCATCAGATTACACAATTAAAGTAGTAATATCACAGCCAGATAACAATGAAAGACTACACTCAATGGCATATTACTTAAGAAAGATGATATCAGCAGAACTCAATTATAAGATTTACAACAAGAAATTGTTAGCCATAATGACAGTATTTTGGCAGTAGAGAGTATATCTTAAAGAAGCTAAGCATACAATCAAAGTGATTATTGATCATAAAAATCTTACTTACTTCACAATAACTAAAGTGTTAACACAAAGACAAGCAAGATGAACAAAGATATTGACAAATTATGACTTCAAGATTAAACATTGCAGTGAAAAACAAAATAAGCAAGTAAATATACTTAGCAAATAACCAAACCATAAGAAAGAAGTTCTTAAACCAGAACCAGTGCTATTGAAATTTCAGAAGAATGAAATAATGACATACAACAAACAGACAGTGACATTAGCAGCAACAATGACTATTAAAAGTTAAAATGAGAAACTAATACAAATTATCAGATAGAAAATTGCAAAAGATGAGAACTTTAAAATAATCAAGAAAAAGACCAACAAAATAACAGAAGACAACAGATTGATTTACTATAACAAATTGATATATATATTATTTACAGCAAAAGAAGAAGTAATCAAGAGATATTACAAGCCACCAACAAAAGGACATTTTGGAACTAAGAAGACAAAAGAATTGATATTAAGAAACTTTTATTTTCCAAACATGCAATGAACAATATACTAATACTTGAAAGAATATGACACTTGTCAGAGGAACAAGACAGCAAGACATTTACCATACAGAGAATTACAATTGTTTGCAGTACTCACTTGACCTTAGAAATAAATTACCATGAATTTTATCACACAACTATTAGAGTCAAAGAAGAACAGAGTTATATACAACACTATCCTCACAGTGATGGATAGATTGACAAAATATACATATGCAATACTAACAAGAATGAATGCAACAGCCTTAGAAACAGCATATCTACTATTTTGATATATGTTTAGCAAACATAGTACACTGAAGAGAATTATAACAGACAGAGATTCACAGTTCATATTGAAATTATGAAAGACATTAATGGACATAACTGGTATTGAGCATAGACTCAGCATAGCTTATCATTTATAAATAGATGAACAAATGAAAAGAATAAATCAGATGATTGAGTAGTATTTACAAAATTATACAAATTACAATCAGAGCAATTAGATTGAACTGCTATTTATGACACAATTTGTATACAACAATTTAATCAATGCAACAACCAAAGAAACATTATTTTATACCAATTTTGAGTATAATTCTGAATTTGGCAGTGAATCAAAGAAAACATAAAAAATAAACCACAAAGCAAAAAAGAAAATGACACAGCTACAAACATTGCACAAGCAACTACAAAAAGATATCAAATTTGTGAACCTCAGAATGGCAGTTTACTATGACAAAACTCATCAGAAAAAACCTAATTTAAAAAGAGGGGAAAAAGTATACTTGCTATGCAGAAACATTAAGACAAAACAATCAAGCAGCAAACTTGACAGCAAGAAAATTGAACATTTATTATTGAAGAGAAAATTGAACTAGTGAACTACAATTGAGACTACCAGACAATATGAAAATGCATCTAATTTTTTATATCTCATTATTGAAATTAGCATCACAGAGCACTCAGATGTAAGATAAAAAGATTAAAACCACAGAAAAAGAATACAAAGTTAAAAGAATTCTAGATAAAAGAAAGATCAATAGACAAACACAATATCTGGTAAAGTGAAAAAGATATGATACTTCAGAAAACACTTAGAAACCAGTTAAGAATTTGACAAATTGCTAGCATCTAATGAAAGCATATCAAGACTAACAAAAGTTCAGAAATTAGAACCCAGATTAAAAAAAGAATTATCCACAACTGAAGCTAAGAAAACAGAATTAGACAGAGAAACAGCCTCAGAATCATGATGAAGAAGAAAAGCACTTTGATTATAAAGCTTTTGTTGATATTCACAAAGTATCTCATGCTCAGATAACTTTTTAAATATACATTTTTGAACAACACTCATTTCAGCATGCAATTAATCAGCACATTTTTGAAGCAGACAGATATTGAAATTTCTAGCAATCAAGGTGAAAGCAACTTAGACTTCTTCTTTATGAAGTGAATTTCACTGGTAATTATTTATGATGAGACTAAAGCAGTGAAAGTTGTGACACAGACAGAAAGAGCAGAATGAGAACTAAAAATTAGACACTACACACAGAATAGATGACAAGAAACAGTGGTTACAGAGAAAAAAAACAACAAAACCATCACTGTCTATACAGTCAGCAAGAACTATACATTTCTTATGACAATTACACAAAACTTGAGGAAGTTTGCAAGAAAGCATTATAATGACACCTAAAACAAGACACAACAAAATCACTTACAGCAAATGAGTTAAAGTCTTAATAGTGATGAGAGCAAGCACTCTATTTATGTGTCTTTAGAGATGAAGATCTTAAAGAAAAGAAAGTAATGTTACAAACCAACTATGAAAAAGCACAACTGTGACACTCTGATAAGATAAAACTTTATAACACAGCACTAGAGCAAGGCAGACACCAAGGTCACATGACAATAAGTGAGTTCAATATCATGTGATAAGAAATAGTCTACAAGGGACTATAAAAAGATAGTCCAGTGAGAACTACAGAAAGAAAGTTCATATAAAACTATAAGAAATCATAGAAAGAAAAACTAAATTATAAGATATATAAAAATGCTCATTTCAGTCTAGCAAATGTATTTAGTTCTTTGCATTTAATCTAATTATATTATCTACTATTTACTATGGGTCAGTAAGAATAGTACTGGAAGAATTACAATCCAACCAGGCTTTACTTTTAACTTAGCTATTGTTATTCAGTTAAAACTCACCAAGTTACCTAATGTACAAAGCCTTATCTGATGAACTGTGGTAAGCAGGCCACATCAACTGCCTATGGACAAGACTTAAGCAGGTTTAGATTATTGAGAAGAAACTAAGTAAAGTGTTCTATTGAGTCTTTTCTAACAAACAATATGATAGAATAGCTAGAAAGAATCTTAAAATGGTAACACACACTTACATTGAGGAGGCATAATGAGGGAAAAAAAACATTACTTATAGAAAAGAGTTAAAGTCACAATGGCAATAAAAGTAAGCACTTTATTTATGAGTCTTCAGAGATGAAGATCTTGAAAAGAGAAAGTAATGTTATGGACCAACCATGAAGAGACACAACTGTAACACTCTAATAAGATGAGACTTTACAGTGCAGCACTAGAGCAAGGCAGACTTAAGAGACAATCACAAAATTATGTAATGATTTGATATACCAACTCAGTGAAATGCACAGACTGGTATACAGAATGATATACAGTATAGCAACAAGTATAGCAAGACAAGTAGTATATGGAATGATATACAGAGAACTAAATATATAAGAAAGCTCATTTTTATCTAGCAAATGTATTTAGTTTTTTGCATTCAATCTGATTATATTATTTACTATCTACTACAAATCAGTAAGAACAGTACTAGAAAAATTATAATTCAACTAGACTTTACTTCTGACTTAGCTATTGTTATTCAGTTGAGACTCATTAAGTTACCTAACATATGAAGCCTTACTTAATGAACTGTAGTAAGCAGGCTGCATTGACTGCCTACAAACAAGACTTAAGCAGGTTTAGGTCATCAAGAAGAAACCAGGTAAAATGTTCTGTTGAGCCTTCTCTAACAAACAGTACAATAAAATAGCTAGGAAAAATTCTGAGGTAGTAACACTGTCAAACTTACCAAGGACATATCATAATTATTTTAGAATCACAACTATTTGTTTAAATCATTCTACAACAAAGTTAGCCTTTACACTCATGCAGTAGATGTCAACTTCTTCTTTATTCAGATTTCTAATAAAGCTGACCAAGAATAAACTATACTAAGGAAAACTTGTTTAGAACTTTTAACTAAGTTTAAAGACTAATGCCTTGCATATTGCTTTTATGGCATTTGCACTAGCACAACATTCTCAGAATAACCAGTCTTCTTCTGAGATTGCCATACACAGAAGCCTAGATAATAAGCATATGCTTGACTCAGGCGTCACAGTATATGAGAAAAATAAAGCTTGAATTTTGAGCAATGCTTCAAAATTACTAAAATTCTTTTAAGATTGAGGTGTAGAAGAAGCAAGTCACAGGTTCAGAACTTACTAAGCACTGTGCAAACTTAATATGCTTATCTTCATTAGCTCACTGCTTATAAGAGAAGGCTAAGTTTGCATTTAAGCTTTTTGAACTCTCAAAGAACAAGAAAACTATAAAAGTACAGTTTTTCTGAATGCTAATATGCTAGTATTTTAAAATTACTACATTTTTCTCACTGCCTTTTAATCTAAGGTCTAGCAATCTGAACATGAAACTGTGAAATGAAAACCAGAATTAGTGTATTGTTTTAAAAGATATCATCACGCTTACCACTGAAAATTATGATATTACTTCTTTATTATTTTTCGATTTGCTTTATATGCAGTGAGTATTGCATAAACTGTTGCCATCAGTGGTACTGCAGATGTAACTAATAAAAAACTTAAGAATAAAGACAAAGAACCCTTGAGGGGTTTGTATTTTTTTTTTGGAATCAGTGCAGTCGCCTTCATTTTTGTTGAGGAAATTTTCTGAATCTTCTGCCCGACAGTTGTCGCAAGCTTAGGATGAAAGAAAACCAGTTTTCTCAAAGATTCACTTTAAAGATTTAAAAGCTGAATAATACTACCTCCACAAGTCCTCATCGCTTTTCTCTTCTCTGAGTTCTATCAGCTCTTGAAAACATGCTTTTAAGAATAGCCTATAAATTGCTTCTATGATAGTTTTCTTAAGTGTTTGATTACTTAGTTCAGATAACTAGTCTTGCTTATGTTACAAATAGTTCACTAGCTTTTATCTTGAATTAGATTCAGAATTGAAAGATTCACATAATTGAGGTCAAAAGATAATGTTCTCAGAGAGTAAATGAAAAAGGTTTGATTAATGTTATGTTCAGTAGTTTATTATAAATGCATATATCTTTACAACAATCTTCAACTTAAGAGTATCTTTTACTCTAGGCCTCTCTAGACTTGTTATCAGTTCAATTTACATCTCTGAAGCTCTCAGATCTCTTTACTAACTGATATATATTATCAGAAGCAGAAAAATGAAAATTTACATCTCTTTATAATTTATGATCATTTAACACATTAATTATATGTAGTTTTAAAACTTAAAGTCTCTCTTCAATCTACACACTGTGAAGAGATTTAAATTTAAAGACTAGCAAAGTCATTTATCTTCTTCAATTCTCTCACAAGATGATAGTACATTAACTTCATTCATGATAACTATTATTCACTCTCAGCTTAACAAAATGAATTAACAGTATCAGCTTAAGTGTAAAATATATAATAATCTTACTAACATTTTTAATTACTTTATAATCTTCTGCAAACAGTCTAAGACAAAAATCTTTACTCATAATATTTGTAGTAAATTCATTCAACTTGTCATTATCTTGAACTACATTAATATGAATGACACTGAGTATATATCATTGCACATCTATAGTCAGCTGATTATAATTTTTTTTCAAAAAAAAGTTGTCTTCTAAACAAATATTATTTAAATGAGTATTATTTAAACTTTGAAAAACTCAGAGATCAATTTATGACTTATTAAAATTATATAATTTAAAAGATTAGATGAAAACTTTACAAGAAGTAAGTTTACAATCTCATTTAGTTAACAAAAAAACTTTTAGATTTTTATCACTCTTCTGCTGAAGTAACTACAATTCTAAAAAAAGTCATATGCTGTATGACAAATGTTTATTATCTTTATTGAAAACATCATTATTGTCTTTAAAATCTTCAAAATTAAACTTATTTGCATAGGCTAAGCCATTACTTCTAATCTTCTATTAATCTTGTGATAAAAAACATCATTATCATCTTAAAAAATATTAAAAATATTTGCTACATGCTGAGAGCAATCAATGTTTATAACTTCATATCTTTCAGAAGTGATTCAACTATACTGTTTCAAACATTTTTAACATAATTTTAATCTACAATGGCAATTAAATTAAAATTAGTAAACTCATTGCAACTAAAGTTGAGACTCAGACAAAAATTAAGTTTGTTAACTGTTAACTTTTTAAACATAAAGTCAATTCTTACACTGAATAAATCATTTAAATTATTTTCTTTCTGAGCTTTATACAACTTTTTAAACTTTTTAACATTAGTAAAGCAGCATATTTCATCAACAAGAAACTTTCAATTTTTTATCACAATTCAGATTGTTAAAGCTATTGTTATTTATTTAAATGCATTAGACTATAAAAATGCAATTACTGCAGCAAGCAAATAAACATTTACAAGAAATCTATAGGTCTCAACTGCAATTATAAAGCTTATTGCATCAATTGTCATAGTCTTTTCTCAGTTAGCTATGATAACTGCTTTGCTACACTATAGTAATAAAATGATGTTTTTATTCATTCAACAAAATAAGAACTAAATGTCATTTAATAATATGATGACAAATACTATTACAACACTTATATTTATATAGCCATCAATCTGAAACTTAGCTCACAGTTAGTTAAAATTTTCTTTTTAAAACTTATAACTCACTTAAAGAAGCAAACTATCACAGACAAAAAATCAGCAAAAAATAATGATAGATCTAAGACTATCATTAAAAAAATGCTTAAAGCATAGTATCATTTACACAAATTGTCTCAATGAAATTGCATTGCAAAAGCATATTTCTCAAAGCTTAAAATCTTTTTTGTCATCTCACAATTTAGTGAGAACATGAAGATGAATAATTTATTTATTTTTTCTCAATGTTAAAACAAGTTAACAACAACATAAATAACAATGTGATTATAATTATTATTAACTGTCTAAACATTAAAACATTAAAGTTTACTAAATCAATGTCATTAAAATAGCTTTAAAACACATAATTATTCTTTAACTTATTTGAGCTTAACTGTCTAATGAAAAATGATTTTAACATTTAACATAATAATTTTAAGCTAAAAATCTTCAACAATCATTAAGACAGCAAGATTGTGAATTAATTTAGTGTCAATGGCATAAATTTTATAAAAGAGCCAAAAATTCTCACTCATAAAGTTAATTATATTATTAATTTTATCTTCTTTAACATTTCTTTCACTCACATTAAAATTAGATAAAATATGTCATTCAGCTCAAATTACAAGACTTAAATTATTACTTTATTTGAGCAAGACTACACTTTCACAAAACAATTTTGTTATTAAATTCTGAACAAAAATTTTTTAAAGCTTGTAGATTTTATTAAGCTCAGAACTGCAAGTTTTTTAAATTTGTAGACACTTATCACTACTGCACAAATAAATAACTTCACTAGCAGGCTAAAGACAATTTTTAAGAAAATAATTAAAACAGTTAGCTGTTTTAACACAAAAAATAAACAAACTGTTTTTTGATAATTCACTGAATGCTATACAAACTATTGAGTTTAAATGCAAACAAAATGCACTTACAACAACATTAATTTAAAGAAAGTTAACATTCTGTGCTAATAGTTTTTGATTATAATGCACTAAATCAAACACACATACTGAAAATCTTTTATCAACAAAATTAAAACTAATTAAAAACTATACAATGTTATGATTTGACACAAGCTAACTTTTAATCTGAAAGCTTTATTTTTCATAATTAATAACTACTTAGTAAAAAACACAATGAAAAAAGCTAAAACACTTTGCATAATAGTTTTAAATCATTTTTTCTTAGAGAATAATTTTAATTATAATTTAACAAAGACCTGAATAAACATGAAGTATTTGCTTTGAAACCTTATAATTATTATAAAAAAAAATAAAGACCAACATTATTAATGTAGTCAGTATTTTATTAAACATCAATTATGTTATAATTTATATGCTTTACACATGCTGAGAGCATATTTACACAGTCATTCACATCATTTATAGTAAATGTTTGTCATTCAATCATTTTTTTGCTTTCTGAAAGTTGACAAAAATGATAATGTTATTTAAAACCAGCAATCATAACAAAATTTTAATTTACTTATGACATTTAATTATTTTTCTATTCTGCATTTTCAAAGAACTAAAGTATATTATTATTAAACAGCTAATTTAAATGGCTTTGACACATTATATTTTAAGTCTTTAGCATAAAAACACTTTGTCAAAATATTTCATCATGGATTTGATAGTTTTTTTCACACACAATGTGAAAATAACTTTTTCACAAAGCAAGAAAGTCATTATAATTATGATGAACATTCAAAAGATTTTTGACATTTTTTTCAGACATAAATTACTTAAATAAATAATTAAGCAAAGCTAGTTTTATGCACTAGTTTAATTAATTGATAGCTTTTTTCAAAAACAATAAGTAAAAGTTTGTTTGAAAAAAAATCATCATACAAAATCACTTTGTATTCTATAGAACTCTTTAAAGCTTTTTACTATTATTAATTTTGTTTATGCTATATTTTATAAAGCTATTTCTTCAGAATCTCTCTCTGCACTTTAAATATATTAATGATGTTTATCTGTATTAAATTATAAACTTTCTTAATTACAACATTAAACTGCTCACTTAAAACATTTAGTTCATTCTAAACTAAAATGCTAAAAACAAAATAATTTTCACACTCAAAAAACTGAAAATAATTCATATTATCCACAGATGAAAGAATCATTTTTCTTCAGTTATAATGAATAACTTTTTTATTATTTATTTTATTACAATAGTTAAGAGAGTAAATTAGCAATTTACATTTCATTGACTAAATGTTCATTTTGACTGAAAGCTCATTTGAAGGCCACATATTGCCACTTAAATAATAAAAATTAAAGTAGTTATGCAACACATTTAAAGTTTGGTAAAAATAGTTAATGATTTTTTTTGCTTTCACTTTACACAAAATAATAATTATTTATATAATTTCTGCTTTTCTATACAGCATTAAAGCTTAATATGAAAATCACATCAAAACTATTAGTCATTAAACTTAAAGCATAGTTAGTATATAAGTTAGCTGACATACAAATTTATCAACAAAATTATTACACTTGCAGCATGAGAAATGCTTTTTATCTGACAGACTACACTTATAGTCACTTTATATTATAATGTAAAACTATTATTAATTATAGTAATTTTCAAGAAAACTAAGCTTTGCTTTGCACTATAGCTTCAGATAGTTAATTAAAACTATTTATTTATTAAATGCATTACATTATTTATAATTATTCAAAATTAAAATATAAACACTCAGCAACAAATTAAGATTAAAATTCAATGTTTAAAAACTTTTTTTTTCAAAAATCTTAAAATTAGTTTTTATCTCACTTTATTACTTACTAAATTGTTACACAAATTTTGTCAATAACATTAACAAGACTATAGCTGCAAAAATCTTTCAAATTTAGTGAAGAGATTTTTCACTTTTTAATATTACAATTTTCTCAAACAGCTTAGAACTTTATTATAAAAGCTTGAGACATATAAACTACAACTATATTATATATCAGAATTATATTTTAATGATTACTAGCTTAAAAATCTTACACTAGTTTTCATATGTTTTTAACACAAAAGCCACTGAAGTTTAAAAAGACTTTAAATATGCTTTTTTTTAGTAAACTTAGTTTCAGATCTAAATTTAACTTTGCATTAACAACATTTTAATAATCTAATGCTTTTAAAATAATGTTTTTTTCTTATTACAGTGAGCTTATTTTAAGTGTCACAAAGCTTTTCAACAAACTTATGTTTTTATCAAATGATTTTTTGATCACATGAAAATTAACAGCAATAAAATTATTAATATATTTATTTGAAAAAGTGCTTTATATAACAGCTTAATATTTAGCTCTCAAATAGCTTTCATTAGTAAAATTCAATCTTTTTTCATTTGAAAAAAGAGAAAGCTCACAAGAAGTGATAACTTAGTATTTTAAACAAGCTTTTTATTTAATACAAGATTTAAAGCAATAATTATATAGTCAAAACTTTTTCAGAACTTAATTTGCCACATTTAATTTTTTATTAGTGATTTGCTCTCTAATTGTTTTATAAAAACTTTAATTAATATTATTATTAGTTTTATTATATAGATATTAAGCTTATTTGCTTCTGCAAAAGAAACAAAAGTTTAAAGCATTTGACTTTTTGCTTAAAAACTTAACACTTTTTCAAAGACTGACTAGTTAGACTCTCAGTATTACTAATAAATTAACAAAAGATTATAATATATTTTAAAAATTTTAGCTCAAAGCAATTTACAAAGCTTCTAAGAGTCTCAGAGTTTTACTTCAGACACTATATTTAATAAGATATCAGAAGAATTTTTTCTTATTTTATTTTACTTTTTTTTGAGTTTTTTTTTCTGTTTTAATTATTTATCTTTTTGCGTTCTTCACTTACACTTTTCACTTCTCATCTACTTTTTTCATATATTTTTTATCTTTTTTTTTCTTTTCTGTTATAGCCTTAAATTTTACTTTATAATGCAAACTTATTTGCTTTGACAATTTTCTTAGCCTTTACAGCTCTGACATTATTGTGCTTTGATGCTGAGATGTAAAAGATGTTAAAATATATAGAGTATACTACTAGCAATATAAAGTAGTGTAAGAAAACTAATACTGATATAGTTCTATAGTGAAGATATGTATAGAACTAATTTTTAGCTATTAGAATTTTAATAGCTTATAAAAATTATATATATTTACAGTAAGCTTGTGAAGAAGCTTACATGTGTGTATGCAGAGTTGTAGCTTTATTTAAATAAGTGTCATATAATGAAGCATAGCTTTGTTTAAGATGCTATATTACAATTGTTTTTTCTTTTTAAAAACTTCATCTTTAAAGTCTGTAGCTTTTCAGATGATTGTGTTTTTTTTAATAATGCATTGTTTGCATTGTATAGCATTATTATTCTTATTTGCATATTGTATAGTATAGTAAATTTTCTTTAATGATTATATTTCTTTGTTGAGTAATATTGTAGTTTTCATTCATATGTTGCATAGTATTGTAGTTCTCATTTACATGTTGTGTAGCATTGTAGTTTTTTCAATAGCATATTGTTTATATTCATTGACTATTATATAGCAATTTTTTTATATTTTTGAGCTTAACTACTTAAGCATGTTTAAGCTGTATTTTCTTCATTTTCTGTACAATCTTTTTTTCAAAGTTGTTTACAAAAGCTTGTTTGCACTTCAGCTATTTTCTGCTTCAGTTTTTAAATATAATAACTTGAGTAAGTTTAATCTTCTATAGTAGACTTGTGAATAAATGATTTACTTTGCAATTTGCATGTAACTGTGTGCAATCTGTGTATGTGCTTCACTGTGTGCTTCACACTTTGTGCTTGTGGTGCTTACTGTGCTAATTAATCTAATATTACTTATTACTAATTAAATTAGATGATTAAATAAGTTTCTTTTTAATGTGTTTATTTGTTTGCTTTTTTTCAACTTTGAATAAAGTTCTGATAAGCAAAAAGCTTATTAAGTTTTTGCTGAATGTCACTAACAACTTTATAAAAATAATAAAATGAAAAGTTTTTAAAAAGTTAAAAAGTTTCTTCTCAAGAGAGAAATTGGCAGTGAATTTTTTAAGCTTTGCTAAGAAATCAACTAAGAAAAGCTCTTTAATTTTTTTGAGATTTTTGTCTACAGTCTTTGCTAAGATGTAGATAATTATTTAGCTAAAAATTTAGCAAATGCTTTTGCTTAGCTTTGATGTTTTAATAATTATTATTTTAATCACATCTGCTGCTATTACTGCTGCTGCTTTGGTTTCAGCTTTCATTTTTACTATCTTCACCTTAGTTCTGGCTTCTATTTTTGTCATCTTTATTTTTGTCTCAGCTTTTATATCAATAAGTTTATTGCTTTGCTGCTGATATATTACAAATTGAGATTTTTTCTCATTGAAGAAATTTTATTATATGCAGCTTGCTTTAAAAAAGTATCACTACAAATATTAGCACTGTTCACAAGCTTAGTACAACTGCTTTAATGTAAATTTTCTTTCTTGAGATTTGCTTTTTTAGTTAATGTGTTATTGAATAGCTATTAGTTTAAGCTATAAATGCAGCAAAACATTTTGTTACAAACCAACCAACAAAGAAACTAATGTTAGACAGAAAGAAGAATGAGACATTACAGCATAGCATGGTGATAAAGCAGACATAAAGTCACATAATTGATGAAAAGTATAAAAAGACTAAAAGTATAAGAAATATATTAATTATATCAATCATATCAGAAGAGTATAAACAAGTATAACAAAAGACAGAATATATTTACAAAGATATATAAAAAAACTAACTATATAAGAATGCTTATTCATACTTTACAAGATGTATTTAATTTTTCACACTCAATATTATTGTTTATCTACACTATTTACTATAAGTCAGTAAGACAGTAACTGAAAGAATTATAATTCAACTAAGCTTTACTTTTAACTTAGCTATTGTTATTTAATTATTCAGTTAAACTCACTAAGTTATATAACTTACAAAGTCTTATTCAATAAACTAAAGTGAGCAGGCCACATTGACTACTTACAGAAGATTTAAACAAACTTAAATCATTAAGAAAAAACTAGATAAAAATTCCACTTGAGTTTTCTCTAACAATAGTATAATAGAATAGCTAGAAAGAATTCTAAAGTGATAATATATTAAGTGCTTTTGACTCTATTACTGAAGACTTAAGTATTTAAAATTTAAAATATTTAGCAACAATTAAGTAATATTTACTAAACAAACTACAATCAACAATGCAAATTGAACTCTCACAATTCAAAAACTCATGAGAATGATTAAATAGCTGTAGAAAATTATTATAATCATACAAACTGTAGAAAATAAATCACAGCAAGAAATTAAACCACCAAAACTCAAAAACTACTATAGTGAATAAAACAAGTTGCAAATGTTTTTCACTTAATTGAGCTTGTATTTCTAAATAATGAATGTTATTAATAACAACAACAAGATACTTTTAGCTATATTTTACTTAAGAGAATTAGTATTTAATTGAATCAACTCAATGATAGTTGACAGAAACTCAAACTTAAATAAAAACAATCAAGATAAAATCATAAAATAAATTTACTAAAGCTACTTAAGCTTTCAGACTAAATTGAACAAGACATTTAGCATTGCAGATAAAATCAAAGTTATGAAATAAAAATTTAAATATCTGCACCAGATACATTTAGTAGTGAAATATGCAACACAGTTTTAATAGATTATGTCTCATCTGGGATGAAAATTATTAGCACAGATAGTAGTTTATAAGCAAAAACTTAAAAAAGAAATGCAAGATAAAATAGCACAAGTTGACAAACTAAATAATATTAACAATTTTATTGAACTATCAATTAAAATCAACAATAAAATGTTTAAATAAAAGCAAGCAAGAAGATACATAAAACAATGAAAATTTTTAGAATATAGAGAATTAAACCAATACAAAACAAATGAAAAACAATCAATAAAAAACAAGAATTCTTATAAATCAAAGCCAATGAAGCTAGACATTATAGCATCAAGATGAAACAACAGAACTAATTAAAATCAAGAACAAAAGAAGTTCAAGTGTTTCAATTGCAACAAAAAAACACTATGCAAAAAATTGCAAATAACTAAAGAAATTAAGACAAGAATTGAAAGCAACAAATAAAAAAATACCAGAAAGCAATTATGACAATGTTTCTGAAAGTCAGAGATGAACACAATATAAATAAATAACTTGAAATGATGAAGACAAAGACATAAATTTTTTAAAAATTAAACAAACTGAACAAGCATTAGCATTACCAGAAACTATACAAAAAATACAAGATGAAATTAACAAACATTTATAAGAGACTTAGAAGACACCTGAGATAGTAAAACAACTTATAAAGCAATAAATAATACTATCAGACAATGAAATTAAAAAGGCAGTCAAAGCAGTTTCACAAAAAAACTTAACTGAACTAAAAAAAATGATATAAAACTAACAAAACATCTAAAAAGTTAGAAGACAGTAAACAATTACTTAAGACTAATAAAAAACTAAGCAATAAGGCAACTGAGGCTAAAACACAAGTGATAAATCTCACTTTGCTAAACTCAGAAAATGAGTGCAGCTGCAAGCAAAAAGCTTAGCAGGCTAAAACTTAAAGAAATTCCTCACAAGAAGAAACATTAGCTTATTGTAATAAGCCAAGATATATATATGTAGAGTATCAAGGACACCTACAACACAAAACCATGCATTGGACAGCATGCTATAAAAATTATTGCTTAATACATTACAGCACAAAGATTAATAATAAACATTTTTTACAAAAAAACTGAATCAGAAAACAACAACAAAAAAAACATCACTAAATAATA
The DNA here is from genome assembly GCA_029606305.1 of Paecilomyces fulvus. Lineage (NCBI taxonomy): Eukaryota > Fungi > Ascomycota > Eurotiomycetes > Eurotiales > Thermoascaceae > Paecilomyces > Paecilomyces fulvus. The sequence continues at coordinate 374,495 of JAPVCG010000047.1, forward strand.
GCAACAGTTAAAGAGTAACATATTAAATTACAAATTAAAATTATGAGCCAGTCAGCTAAAATGCTAGTTGACTCAGAAGCTACAGAAAACTTTATAAATTTAAAATTCATAAAAAAGCTACAGATTCTAAAAAAATTAAAACAATAGTTAATATCAATTTCAGAACTTAATAAAGAAGACTTAAAATAGTTTTTAATCATAGAGACAGAAATAATACTAGTGTCTATTCAGAATTATTTAAAGTTACTCAACTTTAATGTAATCAAAGTTAAAGAGTATAATGTGATACTCAAAGTATCATAACTGAGATAACATAATTCAGAGATTAATTAAACATATAATAATATACAATTTACAAAATGCACATATGAAATAAAACCAAAACAAGACCACTCTCAGGCTTTCAAGAGTTGAGTAAATGAAGTAAAGTCAGCCATAAAAGAAACTGAGTTAAAGAAAACAACTAGTAGCTTTAAATTGAAAAGACAAAAAGATTTTAGAGAATTTACAAAAAGTGAGTTGACAAATGAAACTATGCACAAAAACATGCAAATCTAAAAGAGACAGCATAGTCAGGCACTATATGACACTGCAACAGAAACAGAAAAGTTAAAAGAAACAATAAAAATATTAAAGAAATATAAGTAATTTCAAAATTTCTTTAATTTTAGCATTAATGAGAAATTGCCAAACCATGGACCATTTGACTATAAAATACTTCTAGAGAAAGAGAAGAAACTAGTATACAAATTAATTTACCAGCTATCAGAAAAAGAGTTAAAAATACTTAAAAAATACATAGCAAAAAACCTATAAAAAGATTATATACAATTATTAACATCACTAGTAAGATACTTAATTTTGTTTGTACCAAAGAAAGATAGAAGTTTACAATTATATGTGAATTACAAACAACTGAATGCAATTACAATTAAAAATAAATATTTGTTACTATTAATTAATAAAATATAAAATACAATACAAGAAGCAAAATGGTTTACAAAATTTGACATTGCAAATGTATACAACAGGCTATAAATCAAGCCAGAAAAAGAGTGGAAAACAGTATTCAGAATCAAGTTCAGACACTATAAATACAAGATTATGTCTTTTGAACTCACAAATACACTGGCAACATTTCAGAGGTTTATTAACTTAGTATTAAATAAACATTTGTTTAACTTTGTCATTGCATACTTAAATGATATCTTAGTGTTTTTCAAAAGCTTTAAAGATCATGTTAGACATGTTAAATAATACTATAAAAGCTACAATTAGCAAAGCTATAACTCAAGCTGAAAAAATGCAAATTTCATGTTCAGAAAACAAATTTTCTAAAATATCAAATTACTCAAGAGAAAATATAAATAAATCAATAAAAGATTTAAGCAATTGGAAATTAGCCAGCATCAACAAATTTATGAAAATTACAAGCATTTATTGAAATGATAAACTATTACCATAAAACCACTATTTAATCTATTGAAAAAAAATTATTAGTAAACTAAAACACAACAGAAAGCATTCAAAAAAATCAAAACAAAACTTATTATAGCATCAGTGCTCAGACAGCATGACTCAAAGAAAGAAACAATTATTAAAACTGACACATCAAATTATGCAATTGAAGCAGTTATGTCACAGCTAAATAACAATAAAAAGCTACATCTAATAGCATACTATTCAAGAAAGATGATATTAGCAAAGCTCAACTATAAAATTTATAACAAAAAATTGCTAGCTATAATGACAGTGTTTTAACAATGGAAAGTTTATTTTGAAGAAGCAAAGCACACAATCAGAGTAATTACAAATTATAGAAATTTTATTTACTTCACAATAATCAAAGTGTTAACATAAAGACAAGCAAAATGAGCAAAAATATTAGTTAATTACAACTTTACAATTAAACATTGCAGTAAAGAATAAAACAAATGAGCAAATGTGTTCAATAAATAATCAAATTATAAAAAAAAAGTTTAAAAACTAGAACCAGTGTTATTAAAGAAACAAAAGAATAAAACAATAACATATAATTATCAGACAGCAAAACTAACAGTCACTATGACTATTGAGAGTCAAAATGACAAATTAATGCAAATCACCAGATAAAAAATTGCAAAAGATAAAAATCTCAAATTGATCAAAAAAAAACTGATAAAATCACAGAAGAAAATGAACTTATTTACTACAATGAATTGATATATGTACTATTTACAGCAAGAAACAAAATGATTAAATAATACCATAAATCACTGACAAAGAGACATTTTGAAGCTGAAAAAACAGAAAAACTAATATTGAGAAACTTCTATTTTTTTAAACATGTAACAAATAGTATATAAATATCTTAAAAAATATAACACTTGCCAAAAAAACAAGACAGTAAAACATTTATTATATAAAAAATTATAATTACTTGTGATACTCATTCACTTATGGGAATGAATCACCATGAACTTTATTACATAATTACTAAAGTCAATAATGAATAAAATTATGTATGACACTATTCTCACAGTGGTGGATAAACTGACAAAATACACTTACACAATATTAACAAAAATGAATGCAATGACTATTAACACAGTATATTTATTACTTTGATATGTGTTTAGCAAACACAGCACACTGAAGTGAATTACACAGATAAAAATCTGCAGTTCACATTGAAATTATAAAAGATACTGATAAATATAACTAGTATTAAGCACAGACTTAGCACAGTTTATCATTCACAAACAGATAAACAAACAAAAAGAATAAACTAGATTATTAAGCAGTATTTATGAAATTATACAAACTACAATTAAAGCAATTGAGTTAAATTACTATTCATAGCACAATTTGCATACAACAATTCAATCAATGTGACAACTAAGAAAACATTATTTTATACCAATTTTGAGTATAATTCTAAATTTAACAGTGAATTAAAAAAAACCAGAGAAATCAACTATAAAGCAGAAAAGAAAGTTACACAATTATAAACACTGTACAAGCAACTACAAAAAGATATTAAATTCACAAACCTCAAAATAATAGTTTACTTTGACAAGATATGTCAGAAGAAATTTAATTTAAAAAAAGAAAAGAAAGTATACTTGCTATGCAAAAACATTAAAACAAAATAATCAAGTAGTAAACTTGATAGCAAAAAAATTAGATTGTTTATTATTAAAAAAAAAATTAGATTAGTGAACTACAAATTGAAACTTCTAAACAGCATAAGAATATACTCAATTTTTCATGTCTTATTATTGAAACTAGCATTATAAAACACTCAAACTCAAAACAAAGAAATCAAAATTACAGAAGAAGAATATAAAATTAAAAAAATTTTAAATAAAAAAAAAGTCAACAGACAAACATAATACTTAGTGAAGTGGAAAAAATACAATACTTTAGAAAACACTTGAGAACTCATTAAGAATTTGACAAATTGTTAATATCTGATGAAGAAATATCAAAATTAATGAAAGTTTAAAAATCAGAACTTAAATTATAAAAAAGCTAACTTATTAAAAGATTCTCAGTAATAGCAGTTAAAATAAAAAAGAAAGCAGCTTTGAAATCTTAAATTAATATATCATAATTTAACATTACACTATTATAATTTAACAATAATCTCTTTTGACAATAAAGACATTTGATTTTCACCATAATCTTTATGAAACATTGATGTAGTATTTCAATATCATTTTTATTATTTTTAATCTTTGAATGAAGTTTCTCACAAAAATACTCAAAATCACATCATTTTTTGTTGCTATGATACTGTTTTTCACATTTGATTTCATTATAAGCACAATAAAAACACTTTTTATTATAAGACTTCATGCTGATGATGTAGTTGAAATCACAAACACTGCAGTAGTTGCAAAAATGAGGGAAAATAACTTCAGAAGCTTTGATTTTATCAACAAAATGTTTATGTTTAGTGTACAAAGACATACTAAAGAAAAAAATATCACTTACAAAAAAAGTCAAAGTTCTAATGATGACATAAATAAGTGCTTTATTTATAATTGTGTCTTTAAAAACAAAGACCTTAAAAAAGAAAGTGATATTACAAATTAATTAATAAAGAAACCAATGTTGAATAAAAAGAAGAATAAAACATTACAGCACAGCACAGTGATAAAATAAACATAAAATTATGTGATTAACAAAAGATATAAAAAAACTAAAAGTATAAAGAATATACTAATTATATCAATCATATCAAAAGAGTATAAACAAATATAATAAAAGACAAAACATATTTATAAAAATATATAAAAGAACTGAATATATAAAAACACTTATTCACACTCTACAAGATGTATTTAGTTCTTTGCACTCAATATCATTGTTTATCTACACTATTTACTACAAATTAGTAAGACAATAACTGAAAAGATTATAATTTGATTAAGCTTTACTTCTAACTTAGCTATTGTTATTTAGTTATTCAGTTAAATTTATCAAGTTATACAACTTATAAAGCTTTACTCAATGAATTGAGGTGAGCAAGCCACATTAACTGCTTATAAAAAATTTAAACAGACTTAAATTATTGAGAAGAAATTAAGTAAAAGTTTCACTTAAGCTTTCTCTAACAATAGTATGATAGAATAGCTAGAAAGAATTTTAAAGTAGTAACACATTTAATGAATACTACTGCACAATTCAAGCAATATTATATTATCAGTTATTGCATTATTAAATCATTAAGCAGAGTTGCAAGCTGTTTAAAAAAGATTTATAAGCTTCTTCAGAAGCATAAACACAAAAATTAAATATAAAAAAAGTTGTTTAATATTTGTGATAATGTTTTTTAAGTGTTTTTGTAATGTTTTAATTTTTGAGTAATGTTCATAAAAAATTCTCTAATGGTTTTTATAGCCTTCAGATTTTAAATTGCTTTTTTAGAAATAAATAATTGTTATTTTAGTTTTTAATTTTTTCAGCATCTTTTTTAATCTTTCATTTGCTGTAGTTGTGTTTTTTTGAAGAGTTACACAAGCTTTTAAGTCTTTTGAATTTTTTTTTGATTCTTATATATTCTTTGATAAAGAAAATTTTTTTTATTACATTAAATATTTTGTTTTTACTGCTTATGTTTGCATAGTGAAAATGCTTTTTACTTTTTATTTCTTCTTCACATTAATCAGTATAAATGTCACTAGCAAAGATTGATTATTGCATTTATAATATTTTTTCAATAGAGAAACATAAAAAACAAAGTGAATTTTTCAGTATTGCAGTGTTAATTATAGCTTATAGACTTATTTTTTTTAAGCATTAATGATAGTAAAAAGTTTTAAGTAGCAGTCTTTTAGTTTTTGGCTTAGATGAAAAATTTAAATGTTCTTGACATTTAGCAACATTTTTTCTCTCATCTTGAAAATTATAGCTTTATGATATTTGTTGTAATATTTCTTTTGAGTTTTAATTACTTTTTTCAAATGCAATTTTAGTAATTTGTGTGTTTTCTGTAACTACACTGTGTGATTCACTATGAGATTTAATTCACTTTTGCAGAATGATAGCTTAATATTTATATCTATGTTTTTATTGTATTTTATTAATACTTTCATTGAGCTTACACTGCTAGCACTGTGTATCAATGAGTTATAAATGATTTAAGCCATTAATAGCCATTATGCTTAGTTATTTTAATTATAATTGCAATATATTTACAAATAATGCTTTAGCATTTAATTTTAACATTTTGTTTGCTCATTTGTTTAAAAATAAAAAGTAGTAAATAATCATCATTTGGCATTTAAATAATAACATAATGTAAACTAAAATTTGTTTGTAAATAAAATTCCTCAGTCACTTACAATGTTTTTTGATATTCTAAAATTTCAAAATACTTGGTTATATAGAATATTAGCTAACTAAAATGCATTTAAATTAATGTAAGTAAGTATATATATAGCTTACTTAATAAAAATATTAATTATCATTAATATAGCATCATAAATTTTTCTCTGCCATTTAGAAGATAAAAAATTAGTGATAAAATTTATAGTAATGATTTTAAAAGACTATATAAATCAAAGTAGTAGTTTTAGCTTCTGTTATAAACCAACCATAAAGAGACATAATTGTGACACTCTGATAAGATAAGACTTTATAGCACAGCACTAGAGCAAGGCAAACAAGTTATGTGATGTGGTATACAAGAAGGTATACTAGCTAAGAGATGATATACTACATAGTATATAATATATAGTATACAAGAAAAGTATACAGCATATCAAAGAGTATATCAGATGATATACAAAAAACTAAATATATAAAAAAGTTTATTCTCACTCAGCAGATGTATTTAATTCTTTATACTCAATATCATATTTGTTTTATTTACTATCTACTACAGGTCAGTAAAAATAATATTAAAAAAATTACAATCTGACTAAACTCTACTTCTGACTTAGCTATTGTTATTCAGTTGAGACTTATTAAGTTATATGATATACAAAGCCTTATCTGAAGAACTGTGGTAAGCAGGCTACATTAACTGTTTATAGAAGATCTAGATAAACTTGAACATTGAGAAGAAATTAAATAAATGTTCTGCTGAGCTTTTTTTAATGATAGTACAATAGAATAGCTAGAAAAAATTTTAAAGTGGTAACATGTTAAGTGCTCTTGACTCTGTTACTGAAGGCTTAAATATCTAAAATTAAACATGTTAAGCAATAGTTAAGCAACATTTGCTAGGCAAACTACAACAATTAACACTGCAAAATAGACTTCTACAACTCAAGAACTTATAAAAATAATTAAATAGTTGCAAGAGACTATTATAACTATGCAAGCTACAGAAAAAGAACTTTAACATGAAGTTAAACCACTAAAACTCAAAAACTATTACAATGAGTAAGACAAACTGCAAGTGTTCATTACTCAGTTGAATTTATATTTTCAAATAATGAACATCATCAACAACAACAATAAAATACTTTTAATAATATTTTATATGAGAGAACTAGTGTTTAACTGAATTAATCTGATAGTGATTAACAAAAATTCAAACTCAGACAAAAATGATTAAAATAAAATCATTAAATGAATTTACAGAAGTTATATAAGCTTTCAGATTAAACTGAACAAAACATTTAGCATTGCAAATAAGACTAAAACAATAAAGTAAAAGCTTAGACATCTGCACTAGACTCAATCAGCCACAAAATATATAACACAGTTCAGACAAATTATGTCCCATCTGGGATAAAAATTATTAGCACAAATAGCAGTTTATAAGCAAAGACTTAAGAAAGAAATGCAAAATAAAATAACATAAGTCAATAAACTAAAAGACATTAACAACTTAATTAAGTTATCAATTAGAATTGACAACAAAATGTTTAAACAAAAGCAAGTGTGGAAATACACTAAACAATAAAGAAACACTAAATACAAAAAAATAAACTAGTATAAATCAAACAAGAAATAACTAATTAAAGAAAAGAATCTTTACAAACCAAGGCCAATGAAGCTAGATGCTACAGCATCACAATGAAATAATAAAGTCAATCAAAACTAAGAACAAAAGAAATTCAGATGCTTTAACTACAATTAAAAAAGACATTATGTAAAAGACTGCAAGAAATTGAAGAAACTAAGACAAAAGCTAAAAGCAACAAATGAAAAAACATCAGAAAGTGACTACAATGAGATTTCTAAAAGATAAAGATGAACACAATACAAAGAAATGACTTAAAATGACAGTAACAAGAATATAATTTCTTCAGAGACTGAACAAGCTGAATAAACATTTAGATTGCCAAAAACAGTACAAAAAATACAAAATGAAATTAACAAGCATTTATAAAAGACTTAGAAGACATCTGAGATAATAAAGCAATTTATAAAGCAATAAACAACACTATTAGACAATGAAATTGAAAAGGCAGTCATAATAGTTCTATAAAAGAACTCAACTAAACTAAAACTAGAAGAATAGCATAAGACTAACAAATCACTCAAGAAGCTAAAAAGCAGTAAGTGATTACTTAAAATTAATAAAAAACCAAACAATAAGACAACTGAGACTGAGACACAAGTGACAGATTTCACTTTGCTAAACTTAAATAAGTGTAGCTATAAGTAGAAAGCTCAGCAGATTAAAACTCAAAGAAATTCTTTACAGAAAAAAACATCAGCTTATTGTAATAAGTCAGAATGCACATATATAAAGTATCAAAGACACTCATAACACAAAATTATGCATTGAATAGCATGCTATAAAAATTACTGTTTGATACACTATAGCACAAAGATGGAAAGTGAATATTTTTCACAGAAAAATTGAATTAAAAGACAACAATAAAAATAATAACATCAGATGGCAGCAATAGCCAAAGATTAACACATTAAAATACAAGCTAAAATTATGAGCCAATTAGCTAAAGTGCTAGTTGACTCAGAAGCTACAGAAAACTTTATAAATTTAAAATTTATAAAGAAATTACAGCTGTTAGAAAAATCAAAACAGTAGCTAGTGCCAATTTCAAGACTCAATAAAGAAGACTTAAGATAGTTTTTGACCACAAAAACAGAAATAATATCAGTTTCAGTTCAGAACCATTTAAAATTACTCAACTTTGATATAATCAAAGTTGAAAAGTACAATATGGTATTTAAAGTATCATAACTGAGACAACACAATTCAGAGATTGATTGAGCACACAATAAAATACAATTCACAAGATGTATATATAAAATAAAATTAAAACAAGACCACTTTTAGACTCTCAAGAGTTAAGTAAGTGAGATAAAGTCAGCCACAAAAGAGACTGAGTTAAAAAAAATAACTAATAGCTTTAAATTGAAAAAACAAGAAAATCTCAGAGAATTTACAAAAAATGAGTTAATAAATGAGACTATGTAGAAAAATATGCAAACTCAGAAAAGGCAGCATAGTTAAGCACTATACAGCACCACAACAAGTAAGAAAAAATTGCAAGAAGCAATAAAACTAATGATTTCAAAAAAGTATGAGTAATTTCAGAATCTTTTTAATTTTAGTATTAATAAAAAATTGTCAAATCACAAACTATTTAATCATAAGATATTTTTAATAGAAGAGAAGAAACTAACATGCAAATCAATTTACCCAATGTCAGAGAAAGAAGCAAAGATTGCAAAGAAATACATTGATGACAAATTAAAACAAAATTATATTGAATTAATGACATCATTAGCAAGATACTCAGTATTATTTATGTCAAAAAAGAACATTAAACTACAATTCTGTATTGATTACAGATAGTTAAATAAAATTACAATTAAAAATAAATATCTGTTACTGTTAATCACTAAGATACAAAATGCAGTATAAGAAATGAAATAGTTTACAAAATTTAATGTTGCAGATGTATATAACTAAATACAAATCAAACTCAGAAATAAATAAAAAATGACATTTAGAACTAAGTTTAAACACTACCAGTATAAAGTTATGTTATTCAAATTGATAAATGCACTAGCAATATTTTAAAAATTTATTAATTCAGTACTAGGTAAGTATTGATTTAACTTTGTTATAGCATATTTGAATAACATTTTAATATTTTTCAAAAGCTTCAAAAATCATGTTAAACACATCAGGATGGTACTACAGAAACTACAACTAGCAAAGCTATAGCTTAAGCTAAAGAAATGTGAATTTTATGTTCAGAAAACAAATTTCTTAGAACACTAAATTACTTAAAAAAAGATATAAATGAATTAACTAAAGATTCAAGCAATCAGAGATTGATCAGTACTGATGAATTTATAAAAATTACAAGCATTCATTAGAATAGTGAACTACTACAGACAATACATTGAATAATACACAAATATCATAAAACCACTATTCAATTTATTGAAAAAGAAGAAAAAATTTCAATGAACAAAAACACAACAGAAAGCATTTGAAAAAATTAAAATAAGAATGACAATAGCATCAATAATTATACAACACAACTCAGTGAAGAAAATAATTATTAAAACCAACACATTAGACTATGTAATTAAAGTGGTTATGTCATAGCCAGATGACAATAAAAAACTACACTTAGTAGCATATTACTTAAAAAAGATGATATTAGCAAAACTTAACTATGAGATTCACAACAAAAAATTGTTGGTCATAATAACAGCATTTTAACAGTAGAGAGTATATTTTAAAAAAGCTAAGCACACAATTAGAGTGATTACAAATTACAAAAATCTTACTTATTTCATAACAACTAAAGTGTTAACATAAAGACAAGCAAGATAGACAGAAATATTGATGAATTATAACTTCACAATTAAATATTACAGTGAAAAATAAAATAAGTGAGTAAATATGCTTAACAAACAATCAGACTACAAAAAAGAAGTTCTTGAACCAGAATCAGCACTATTAAAATTTCAAAAGAACAAAATAATAATATACAATAATTAGACAGCAATATTAGTAGCAATAATAACTATCAAGAGTTAAAATGACAAACTAATATAAATTATTCAACAAGAGATTATAAAGAATGAAAATCTTAAGATGATCAAGAAAAAAACTAACAAGATTACAGAAGAAAATAAACTAATTTACTATTATAAATTGATATATGTACTATTTACAGCAAGAAATGAGATAATTAAAAAATATCATAAATTATCAATCAGAGAACATTTCAAATTGAAAAAGACAAAAGAATTAATATTAAAAAAACTTTTATTTCTTAAACATGCAACAAATAATATATCAATATCTTAAGAAATGCAACACTTGTTAAAGAAATAAAGCAGCAAGACATTTATTATACAGAGAATTACAATCATTTGCAGTATTTATTTGTCCATGAAAATAAATTACTATAGACTTTATTATACAACTACCAAAATCAAGAATGAACAAAATTACACATAACACTATTTTTACAGTGATAGATAAATTAACAAAATATACATACATGATACCAACAAGAACAAATATAACAGCTATTGATACAGCATATCTACTACTTTAATATGTGTTTAGCAAACACAACACACTAAAAAGAATTACAACAGATAAAGATTTATAGTTTATATTAAAATTATAAAAGACATTAATAAATTATTACCACCTCAGAATTCTTTCTAGCTATTCTATTGTACTGTTTGTTAGAGAAGGCTCAATGAAACACTCATCTGTGTTTCTTCTTGATGACTTAAATCTACTTAGGTCTTGTTTTTAGACAGTTAATGCAGCCTACTTACCATAGTTTATTGAGTAAAACTTTGTGTGTTGGGTAGCTCAGTGAGTCTCACTAAATAATAATAGCTAAGTCAGAAGTAGAGTCTAGTCAGATTATAATTTTTTTAGTATTATTCTTACTGACCTATAGTAGATAGTAGATAAACAATATAATATTGAGTGTGAAGAACTAAATACATCTGTAGAGCAGAAATAAGCATTCTTATATAACTTATGATTTAGTTCTTCTTCTGTGGTTTTTAGTAGTTTTATATGAACTTCTTTCTGGTAGTTTCTGCTGAACTACAATTTTCTAGTCTCTAGTGGATTACTTCCTCATAGTCCTTTATGGATTATTCTCTGTCATGTGATTTTGGACTTTCTTCTTGTCATGTGACTAATTACTTTTTATTGTCATTTTGCAAGGTTTCATTTGTTTCTCTTATGTATTTTCACTGCCCATCTAGTTGGTTTGTAATATTACTTTCTGTTATAAATCAACCATGAAGAGGCACAACTGTGACACTCTAATAAGATGAGACTCTACAGCACAGCACTAGAGCAAGGCAGACAAGGTCATATGACAAGAAAGTATATTCTTGGTGGTAAAAGAAGCTATGGTAAATATACCAAGATAGATATACCACAGTATATCTACTGTGAGAGTTATACCAGAAAAAAATATACCAATAGAAGGACTGAATATATAAAAGAGCTCATTTCCACTCAGCAGATGTATTTAGTTTTTTACATTCAATCTGATTATATTATTTACTATCTACTACAGGTCAGTAAGAACAGTACTAAAAGAATTATAATTCAATCAGGCCTTACTTCTAACTTAGCTATTATTATTTAGTTGAGACCTACCAAGTTACTCAATGTACAAAGCTTTACTTAATGAACTGTGGTAAGCAGACTGCATTAACTGCTTACAGACAAGACTTAAGCAGGTTTAAATCATCAAAAAGAAACTAGATAAAGTGTTCTGTTGAGCTTTCTTTAATGAACAGTACAATAAGATAGCTAGAAAGAATTCTGAGATGATAACACATTAAATGCTTTTGACTTTGTTACCAAAGAATTAAGTATTATAACTAAAAACAGCAAGTCATCATGTCAGTATTCAAGACAGCAGAAAAGCAACCAGCTGCAGAACCAGTGACTTCAGCACAGCCACCACCAGTGACAACATCTGAAGATAATGACAAACTAGACAATTCAGAATTGATGGAAGAGATTAAATGATTGTGTATGATGATACAGAAAAACAACACAAAAAGTATTAAAAAAAGACTTGAACAGCTTTAAGAAATAATTCAAAAACTTAATAAACTACAATGCACACCACAGACCACTACAACTTAACTTAAACCACTGAAATCTGAATCATTTGATGAGCAATCTCACTATTTACAGACATTTCTCACTCAGCTTAAATTGTATTTTGAGATGATGAAAATCAGCAAAGATTACAACAAAATCATGCTAGTGATATTCTACATAAAAGAATCAGCATTTGATTAAATCAACTCTATTGTGAAGAACAGAAAAGAAAACTGAGATAATAAAAAAAACCAAAATGAAATCACCAAGTAAGTATTCAGCAGATACATAAGTTTTACCACAGAATTGAATAAGACTTTTAAAATAATCAATCAGATCAAAGTCATAAAATAGAAACTGCAATAACTTCAACAGACTAAATCAGTTAGACAATACACAACATAGTATCAACAGATTATGTCTCACTTGCAATGGGAAAACAAAGTGCAAATTATAATATATAAACAGAGACTAAGAGAAAAAGTCCAGAATGAATTAGCCAAAAAAGAACTAATTACCAACATTAACAAATTGATTGAACAATTTATATAAATTGATAACAGAATTTATGAAAGAAAGTTAGCCAAGCAACAAGTGAAATAATGGAGAAATGATGAACAGCCTATATAACATTTACAGCATATCAATTAAGAACAATAGCAGAGAGAATCTAGAGTGAATTCTTATGAGCCACAACTGATGGAATTGAACACAACACAACAGAAAGACAAGGCTAAGACTAAACCAAAGAACAAGCAGAAGAAAGAAATCATATACTATAACTGCCAGAAGAAAAAGCATATAGCTAAACACTGTAAATCACCCAAAAAAGAGACATAATAGCTTAATGCAATAAGCAACAAAATCAGTAATAATAACTTTTCAGAGATCAACTTTAGTGACAAACTTGAAAGTCAAGGATGAGCACAATATAGAGAATTACAGCATTCAGAATATGAAAAAAAAAACTGAGAATCAATTGAGACATTTGAAGAGACAACAAAATCACATAAGATCATGATGCAAATTGAAGACAAAATGAATAAAATATTTCAAAAGACACCTAAAGAACTCAGCCATAATAACAGCACCAAAAAGCAACAGATTGTAAAGTGCATGAGAACTAAAACAAACTTCACAGTTGAGATCATCATCAATACAGTGAAGATGACAGCAATAAAATTAGATGAAGACATAAGCAACACTTTAGAAAATGTTGAAATAATTACAAATCAGATTACAAATATCAAACAATACAAAAGAAAAGAGAAACAGCAACACTAAATGAAGAAAACAGCAGAGCAAGACAACTTAAACAACAAAATCATCAGATGATATACACAAGAACAAAGCATGCAACAGATTTACAAAGAACTAATGAAGAACAATGAGAATTTCACCACTGAAGAATGGCATAAAGCCAGTGAAATACCTGAGAAATTAGAAAGTGAGCAAAGATCACTTGAAACTGAAGAAAAATCAGACAATGAGGCAACTGAGGCCAAGACACAAATGATAAATCTCACTTTGCTAAACTCAGATAAAAACAGTCATAAGTAAGAGACTCATCAGACTAAGACTCAAGAGAATTTCTCACAGAGAGAAACATTAGCTTACTGTGATAAACCAGAATGTATGTGCATAGAGTATCAGAGACACTCACAGCATAAGAACATGCATTGAACAGCATGTTATAACAACTATTGCATAAGATATTATAGCACAAAGGTCAGTAGTATATATTTTTCACAGAAAAATTGAATTAAAAGACAACAACAAGAATGACAACATCAGATGGCAGTGACAGCCAAAGGCCAACATATCAAAATACAGACTAAAATTATGAGTCAGCTAGCTAGAGTGCTAGTTAACTCAGAAGCTACAGAAAACTTTATGAATTCAAAATTCATAAAGAAGTTATAAATCTTAGAAATTGTTAAACAATAATCAATACTGATTTCAAGACTCAATGAAAAGAATGTAAGACAGTTTCTGACCACAGAGATAGAATTAATACTAGTCTTAGTTCAAAACTATTTGAAGTTACTTAACTTTGATGTGACCAAAGTTAAAGAGTACAATGTGGTACTTAGAATACTATGGCTAAAATGACACAATCTAGAGATTGACTGAACACACAACAAGATATAGTTCACACAATGTACATGTAGAATAAGATTAAAACAAGACCACTTGCAGGCCTCAGAGAGTCAGATAAAAAGCAAAATAAAGTTAGTCACAAAAGAGACTGAGTTAAAAGAAACAACTGATGGCTTTAAAACAAAGGGACAGACAGAGTCTAAAGAGCCTACAAACAGTGAGTCAATGGATGAGACTATGTAAAGAGACATGCAAACCCAAGAGAGATAGCATAGTTAGACACTATATAACACTGCAGTAAGCAAAAGAGAAGCACAAGAAGTGACAAAACTGACAATTCTGAAGAAGTATAAGCAATTCAAAGATCTCTTTAATTTTAGTATTAATGAAGAATTGCCAGACCACAAATCATTTGATTATGAGATATCTCTAATGAAAGAAAAAAAATTGACATACAAACTGATTTACTCAATGTCAGAAAGAGAAGCAAAAGTTGCAAAAAAATACATTAACAACAAATTGAGATAAGAATACATTGAACCAGTGACATCATTGGCAGGATACTTAGTGTTATTTGTGCTAAAGAAAGACATTAACTTACAATTCTATATTAACTACAAACAGCTAAATGAGATTACAATTAAAGACAAATATCTATTACTGTTGATCACAGAGATACAAGATGCAGTACAAGAAGCAAAATAATTTATGAAATTTAATGTTGCAAATGCATATAATTAAATATAAATCAAACTCAGAGACAAATGGAAAACAGCATTTAGAACCAAGTTTAAACACTATCAGTACAAGATTATGTTTTTTGAATTAACAAACACATCAGCAATGTTCCAGAGATTTATTAATTCAGTACTAGGTGAATATTAATTTGACTTCATTATAGCTTATTTAAATGACATTTTAATATTCTTCAAGAGCTTTGAAAATCATGTCAGACATGTCAGAATGGTATTATAAAAACTACAACTAGCAAAGCTACAGCTCAAGCTAAAGAAATGCAAATTCTATGTTCAGAAGACAAACTTTCTAAAACATCAAATTACCCAAGAAGAGATATAGACAAATTAACTAAAGATTCAGACAATCAGAGATTGGCCAGTACTAACAAATCTATGAGAATTATAAGCATTCATTGGAATGGTGAACTACTACAGACAATACATTAAATGATATACAGATATCATAAAATCACTATTCAATCTTTTGAAGAAGAAGAGAGAGTTTCAATAAACAGAAACAGAACAGAAAGCATTTAAAAAAATAAAGATAAAAATAACAATGGCATCAGTGATTAAACAGCACAATTCAATAAAAAAAATAATTATTAAGACTAACATATTAAACTACACAATTGAAGCAGTGATGTCACAGCCAGATAACAATGAAAGACTACACTCAATGGCATATTACTCAAGAAAGATGATATTAACAGAACTCAATTATAAGATTCATGACAAGAAATTGTTGGCTATAGTAACAGCATTTTGGCAGTGAAGAGTATATCTTAAAGAAGCCAAGCACATAATTAAAGTGATCACAGATTACAAGAATTTTACTTACTTTATGATGACTAAAGTGTTAACATGAAGACAAGCAAAATGAGTAGAGATATTAATGAATTACAACTTCAAGATTGAACATTACAGTGAAGAGTAAAATAAATAAGCAGATGCACTTAGCAGATAATCAGACTACAAGAAAAAAGTTCTTGAACTAGAACCAGTGCTATTGAAATTCCAGAAGAATGAAATAATGACATACAACAAACAGATGGCAACATTAGCAGTGACAATAACTATTAAGAGTCAAGATAAGAAACTGATATAGATTATCAGATAAAAAATTGCAAAAAATGAGAATTTTAAAATAATCAAGAAAAAGATCAACAAGATAACAGAAGATAATGAATTGATTTACTACAATGAATTGATATACATACTGTTTACAGCAAGAGCAGAAGTAATTAAGAGATATTATGAGCTACTGACAAAAGGACATTTTGAAACTAAAAAGACAGAAGAATTAATATCAAGAAACTTTTATTTTTCAAATATGCAATGAACAATATACCAATACTTGAAGGAATGTGACACTTGTCAGAGAAACAAAACAGTGAGACATTTATCATATGGAGAATTACAATCACTTATGGTATCTACTTAACCTTAGGAATGAATTATCATGGATTTTATCACACAACTACCAGAGTCAAAGAAGAACAGAGTTACATACAACACTATTCTCACAGTGGTGGATAGATTGACAAAATATACATATGCAATACCAACAAGAATGGATACAACAGGCTCAGAGACAGCATATTTACTACTTCAATATGTGTTTAGCAAACATGATACACCAAAGAGAATTATGACAGACAGAGATTCACAGTTCACATTGAAATTATAAAAAACATTAATGGACATGACTAGCATTAAGCATAGACTCAGCACAGCTTATTATCCACAAATAAATGAACAAATGAAAAGAATGAATCAGATAATTGAGCAGTATTTATGAAACTACACAAATTATGACCAGAGCAATTGAGTTGAACTGCTATTTATGACACAATTTGCATACAACAATTTGATTAATGCAACAATCAAAGAAACATTGTTTTATACTAATTTTGAGTATAATTCTGAATTTGGCAGTGAACCAAAGAAAACATAAGAAATGAACCACAAAGCAGAAAAGAAAGTGACACAGCTACAAACATTGCACAAGCAACTACAGAAAGATATTGAATTTGCAAACCTCAGAATAACAGTTTACTACAATAAAACTTATCAGAGAGGACCTAACCTAAAAAGGGGGAAAAAGTATATTTGCTATGCAAAAACATTAAGACAAAACAATTAAGCAGCAAACTTGACAGCAAGAAAATTGAACTATTCATTATTGAAGAAAAAATTAAACCAGTGAACTACAAATTGAAACTACCAGACAGCATAAGAATACACTCAATTTTTCATATCTCATTATTGAAATCAGCACCACAAAATGCTCAGATACAAAACAAAGAAATTGAAACCACAGAAAAAGAATATGAGGTTAAAAGAATTTTAGATGAAAGAAAAGTCAACAGGCAAACACAATACTTAGTGAAGTGGAAGAGGTATGATACCTCAGAGAACACTTGAGAACTTATCAAGAATTTAATGAACTGTTGACACCTAATGAAGGAATATTAAGACTAGCAGAAGTCTAGAAACTGGAACTTAGGTTACAAAGAAGTTAGCTCATTGAAGAATCACCAAAAGTAGCTAATAGCTCTTAGCACTGATAATTGCTTTCATTGGCAAAGCAATTAAGCTCAGCAATATTCTTAGCTGACAGAAGGTTCTTTTTATTCAATGCATTCATTACAAAGACATCATAATTCAACATTTTTAAACCACACTCTTTCAGAAACTTTTGTTGACAGCAAAGGTGAGTGTGCTTAGCAAAGGCTAAATTCAGCTGAGATTGCAGCTGTTGAAGTTCAAAATCAGCAGCAAAAAGCTTTTCTTGAAGCTTAGACTTCACATGCTCAAGCTCATTTTATTCTTTCTCACTATGAAGAGAATGTTCACATTTGCAACTACAACAAGTGCACTCAGCACACTTTTTATTCTGAGAAGTCATGATGCAAGGATAAGTGAGAGAAAGACAATGATTGCACAGAAAGAATGAGTGATAACCACTGTGACACATACAGTTATACTGACACTTGCAATTAGCCTTGGAAATAGACAACATAACAGGCTTGAAAAAGATTACTTACAGAAAAGAGTCAGAGTCCTAGTGATAACATAAGTGAGTACTCTACTTATATGTCTTCAGAAACAAAGACCTTGAAAGAAGAAAGTAATATTATAAACCAACTATAAAGAAGCACAACTGTGACACTCTGATAAAATAAGACTCTACAGCACAGCACTAGAGCAAGGCAGACAAGGTCATGTGACAAGAAAGTATATTCTTGGTAGTAGAAGAAGCTATAATAAATATACTAAAATAAATATACCATAGTATATCTACTGTGAGAGTTATACTAGAAAAAGATATACCAACAAAAGGACTGAATATATAAAAAAGCTTATTCCCACTCAGCAGATGTATTTAGTTCTTCACATTTAATCTGATTATATTATTTACTATCTACTATAAGTCAGTAAGAACAGTACTGAAAAAATTACAATTCAACTAGACTTTACTTCTGACTTAGCTATTGTTATTCAGTTGAGACTCACTAAGTTACTCAATGTACAAAGCCTTACCCAATGGACTGTGGTAAGCAGGCTGCATTGACTATTTATGGACAAGACCTAAGCAGATTTAGGTCATCAAGAAGAAACCAGGTAAAGTGTTTCATTAAGCCTTTCTTAATAAATAGTACAATAGAATAGTTAGAAAAGATCCTAAGATGGTAACACTTTCTCTCTTTAAGGTCTTCATCTCTGAAGACACACAGACATAAATAGAGCACTCACTTATGTCATCATCAGAACTCTAACTCTTTTTTGTAAGTGATTCTGCTGTGCTTTATTCTGAGTGTATCATGATGCCTTCTCACAAGCTTCCTCACATTCCCTGCAATTGTCATAAGAAGTGTATAATTCTTGCTGACTAAATAGATAGTGATAGCTTCATTGTCTTTTTTCTTTGTAACCACTGTTTTCTTTTCTCTGTTCTGTGCATGGTGTTCAATTCTTAGTCTTTCTCTTGCTCCTCTTGTTTGCATTATAATTTCCACTGTTTAGGTCTTATCATAAATAATCATCAGTAGGACTTACTCTGTAAAGAAGAAGCTTAAGTTGCTTTCATCTTAATCACTAAAGACTTTAATATTCATCTGCTTCAAAAACACACTAATCAATTGCATGCTGAAATGAGTGTTGTTCAAAAATGTATTTCTGAAAAGTTATCTAAGCATAAAGTGCTCTGTGAACATCAGTGAGAGCTTTGCAATCAAAGTGCTTTTTTTCTTCATTGTGATTCTGAAGTTGTGTCTCAGTCTAACTTTATTTCTTTAACTGTAGCTGTGGATAATTCTCTTTCTGATTTAGGTCTTAACTTCTGAACTTTTGTTAGTCTTGATATTTCTTCATTAGATATTAGCAATTTGTCAGATTCTTAATAAGTTCTTAAATGTTCTTCAAGATATTATATCTCTTTCACTTCACTAGATATTGTGTTTGCCTGTTAACTTTTCTTTCATCTAGAATCTTTTCAACTTTGTATTCTTTTTCTGTGGTTTCAATTTTCTTGTTTTGCATTTGAGTGTTTTGTGATGCTGGTTTCAACAATAAGATATAAAAAATCAGATGTATTTTCATACTATCTGGTAGTTTCAATTTGTAGTTTATCAGTTTGATTCTTTCTTCAATAATGAATGGTTTAATTTTCTTGCTGTTAAGTTTGCTGCTTAATTGTTTTGTTTTAATATTTCTGTGTAGCAAGTATACTTTTTCTTTCTTTTTTAGATTAGGTCTCTTCTAATAAGTTTTGTTATAGTAAACTGCCATTCTGAGGTTCACAAATTCAATATCTTTTTGTAGTTGCTTGTGCAATGTTTGTAACTATGTCACTTTTTTTTCTACTTCATAGTTTATTTCCTGTGTTTTCTTTGGTTCACTGCTAAATTCAGAATTATACTCAAAATTGGTATAAAATAGTGTTTTTTTGGTTGTTGCATTAATTAAATTGTTGTATGCAAATTGTGCCATAAATAGCAGTTTAACCCAATTGCTCTAATTGTAATTTATGTAGTTTTGTAAATATTACTCAATCATTTGATTTATTCTTTTTGTTTATTCATTTATTTATGAATAATAAGCTATGCTGAGTCTATGCTTAATGCCAGTCATGTCCATCAATGTCTTTCATAATTTTAATGTGAACTGTGAATCTCTGTTTGTTGTAATTCTTTTCAGTGTGCCATGTTTACTAAACACATATTGAAGTAGCAGATATACTGTATTTAAAGCTGTTGCATCTGTTCTTATTGATATGATGTATGTATATTTTATTAATTTATTCATCACTGTAAGAATAGTGTTGTATGTAACTTTGTCCTTCTTTAACTCTGATAGTTGCATAATAAAATCCATGATAATTTATTCTCAAGGTTAAGTGAGTACTGCAAGCAATTGTAATTCTCTGTACAGTAAATGTCTTGCTGTCTTGTTTCTCTGACAAGTGTCATATTTCTTCAAGTATTAGTATATTGTTTGTCACATGTTTGGAAAATAAAAGTTTCTTAATATTAGTTTTTTTGTCTTTTCAATTTCAAAATGTTCTTTTGTTGGTGGCTTATGATATTTCTTAATCACTTCTTCTCTTGCTGTAAATAATATATATATCAATTCATTGTAGTAGATCAATCTGTTGTCTTTCATTATTTTGTCAGTCTTTTCTTTGATTATTTTAAGATTTTTATCTTTTGCAATTTTTTATCTGATAATCTGTATCAGTTTTTCATCTTGACTCTTAATAGTTATTATTGCTGCTAATGTTATTATCTGCTTGTTGTATGTTATTATTTTATTCTTTTGAAACTTCAATAGCACTGGTTCTAGTTCAAGAACTTTTTTCTTGTAGTTTAGTTATCTATTAAGTGTATCTACTTATTTATTCTATTCTTCACTGCAATGTTCAATTTTGAAGTTGTAATTCATCAATATCTTTGCTCATTTTGCTTGTCTTTGTGTTAACACTTTAGTTATCATGAAGTAAGTAAGATTCTTGTGATTGATAATTACTTTAATTGTGTGCTTAGCTTCTTTAAGATATATTCTTCACTGTCAAAATGCTGTCATTATGACTAACAATTTCTTGTTGTGAATTTCATAATTAAGTTCTGCTGATATCATTTTTCTTAAGTAATATGCTACTAAGTGTAGCTTTTCATTGTCATCTGGCTGTGACATTACTGCTTCAATTGTGTAGTCTGATGTGTTAGTTTCAATGATTATTTTCTTCACTGAATTGTGCTGTTTGATTACTAATGTCATTGTTATTTTTCTCTTCATTTTTTTAAATGCTTTCTGTTCTGTTTCTGTCTATTGAAACTCTCTCTCCTTCTTCAAAAGATTGAATAGTGGTCTTATAATATTTGTGTATTGTCCAATGTATTGTCTATAGTAGTTCACCATTTCAATGAATGCTTATAATTCTTATAGATTTATTAATATTGACTAATCTCTAATTATCTGAATCTTTAGTTAATCTGTCTGTATCTCTTCTTGAGTAATTTAATGTTCTAGAAAATTCATCTTCTGAACATAGAATTCACATTTCTTTAGCTTGAGTTGTAGTTTTGCTAGTTGTAGTCTTTGTAGTATCATTCTGACATGTCTGACATAATCTTTAAGGCTTTTAGAGAATATTAAAATGTCATTCAAATAAGCTATAATAAAGTCAAATTAATATTCATTTAGTACTGAATTAATAAATCTTTAAAACATTGCTGATGTGTTTATTAATCTAAAAAACATGACCTTGTACTGATAGTGTTTAAATTTAGTTCTAAATGTCATTTTCCATTTGTCTCTGAGTTTGATTTGTATTTAATTGTATGTATTTGCAACATTGAATTTTGTAAACCATTTTGCTCTTTGTATTGTATCTTGTATTTTAGTGATTAATAATAATAAGTATTTGTTTTTGATTGTAATTTTATTCAGCTATCTGTAGTCAATACAAAATTGTAAATTGCTGTTTTTCTTTAATACAAATAATACTAAGTATTTTGCTAATGATGTTGCTGATTTAATGTAACCTCATTTTAATTTGTCATTAATGTATTCTTTTGCAACTTTTACTTCTCTTTCTGACATTAGGTAAATCAGTTTGCATGTCAATTTTTTCTCTTTCATTAAAAATATCTTATGATTAAATGGTTTATAGTCTAGCAATTCTTCATTGATACTAAAATCAAAGAGATTCTTGAATCACTTATACTTCTTTGGAATTGTTAGTTTTATCACTTTTTGTGCTTTTTTTTTGCTCACTGTAGTGCTGTATAATGTCTGACTATGCTGCCTCTCTTGAGTTTGCATGTCTCTTTGTATAGTTTTACTTATTGATTCACTGTTTGTAGGCTTTTCAGGCTCTATTTGTCTCTTTGTTTTAAGGCCATCAGTTGTTCTCTTCAACTTAGTTTTTTTTGTGACTAACTTTATTTCACTTTTTACTCAACTTTCTGAGATCTGCAAGTGGTTTTGTTTTGACCTTATTCTGCATATACATTGTGTGAACTATATCTTATTGTGTGTTCAGTCAATCTCTGAATTGTGTTATTTTAGCCATAATATTTCAAGTATCACATTGTACTTTTCAATTTTGGTCATATCAAAGTTAAGTAACTTCAAATGGTTCTGAACTGAGATTAATATCAATTTTGTCTCTGTGATTAGAAACTATTTTAAATCTTCTTCATTGAGTTCTGAAATTAGTATTGACTATTGTTTGGCTTTTTCTAAGATCTGTAGCTTCTTCATAAATTCTAAATTCATAAAGTTTTCTGTGGTTTCTGAGTCAACTAGTATTTTAACTAGCTGGCCTATAATTTTAGCCTGTATTTTGATGTGTTAGCCTTTGGCTGTTACTATCATCTGATGTCATTATTTTTGTTGTTATTTTCTGATTTGATTTTTTTATAGAAAATATACACTGCTGACCTTCATGCCATAGTGTCTTATGCAATAGTTGTCATAATATGCTGTCTAATGCATGCTCTGGTGTTGTGAGTATCTCTGATACTCTATACACATATATTCTGGCTTATCATAGTAAGCTAATATTTCTCTTTGTGAGAAATTCTTTTGAGTCTTAGTCTAATGAGTCTCTTGCTCATAACTGTTCTCATCTAAGTTTAGCAAAGTGAGATTTATCACTTATGTCTTGGCCTCAGTTGCCTTGTTGTCTAATTTTTTTTTAGTCTCAAATAATTTTCACTCACTTTCTGATTTCTTGAGTGTTTCACTGGCTTTATGCCATTCTTCAATGATGAAATCTTTGTTATTTCTTATTAGTTCTTTGTAAATCTGTTACATACTTTGTTCTTGTGCATATTGTCTGATGATTTCATTGTTTAAGTTATCTTGTTCTGCTGTTTTCTTCATTCAGTGTTGTTATTTCTTTTTTCTTCTGTATTGCTTAATACTTGTGATTTAGTTCACAATTATCTCAATGTCTTTTAAAGCATTGCTTATGTCTTTGTTCAGTTCTATTGCTGCCATCTTCACTGTGTTGATGATGGTCTCAACTGTGAAGTTTGTTTTAATTTTTATGCATTTTACAATCTGTTGCTCTTTAATGCTGTTATTGTGGCTAAGTTCTTTAAGTGTCTTCTGGAATATTTTATTCATTTCATCTTCAATTTGTATTGTGATTTTGTATGGTCTCATTGTTTCTTTGGGTGTTTCAATTGGTTCTTAATCTCTTTCTTTATATTCTGAATGCTATAACTCTTCATATTGTGCTCATTCTTGGCTTTTGAGTTTGTCATTAAAGTTGATTTCTGAAAAGTCATTGTCACTGATTTTGTTGCTTGTTGCATTAAGCCATTGTGTCTTTTTTTTAAATGATTTGTAGTGTTTAGCTATATGCTCTTTCTTCTGGCAATTATAGCATATGATCTCTTTCTTTTGCTTGCTTTCTGGCTTAATTTTGATTTTATTTTTCTGTTGTGTTATGTTCAATTTCATTGATTATGGCCTGTAAGGGTTTACTTTAGATTTTTTATGCTATTGTTCTTAATTGATACACTGTAGATGTCATGTAAACTGTCCACTATTTCTCCATTGTTTTGCTTGTTGCTTAGCTAACTTTTTTTATAAATTCTGTTGTTGATTTGTATGAATCATTTAATCAATTTATTAATATTAGTAAGCAGTTTTTTTTTTGACTAATTTATTCTGAACTTCTTCTTTTAGTTCTTGTTTATAAATCATAATCTGCACTTTGTTTTTTCATTGCAAGTGAGACATAATTTGTTGATACTGCATTGTGTATTGTCTAGCTAATTTAGTCTGTCAGAGTTATTACAATTTTTGTTTTATGACTTTAATCTGATTGATTACTTTAAAGACTTTATTTAATTTCATAATGAAACTTATGTATCTGTTGAATACTCATTTGATGATTTTATTTTAATTTTCTTTGTTGTCTTAATTTTCTTTTTTGTTCTTTATAATGGAGTTGATTCAATCAAATGCTAATTCTCTCATATAGAATATTACTAGTATAATCTTGTTGTAATCTTTAGTGATTTTCATTATTTTAAAATACAATTCAAGCTGAGTAAGAAATGCTTATAAACAGCAAAATTGTTCATCAAATGATTTGAGTTTCAGTGGTTTAAATTGAGTCATAATGGTCTGTTGTGCATGTTGTAGTTTATTAAGTTTTTGAATCATTTCTTGAAGCTGTTCAAATCTTTCTTTAATATCTTTTGTGTTGTTTTTCTGTATTATTATATGCAATCATCTGATCTCTTTCATCAATTCTGAATTGTTTAGTTTATCATTATTTTTAGATGTTGTCACTGGTGATAGCTGTGTTGAGGTCACTAGTCTTGCAGCTGATTGCTTTTCTGCTGTTTTGAGTGCTGACATAATGACTTGCTATTCTTGATTATAATACTTAAGCCTTTGGTAACAAGGTCAAAGGCACTTAATGTGTTACCACCTCAGAATTTTTTTTAGCTATCTTATTGTACTGTTTGTTAAGAAAAACTTAATAAAACATTCATTTATGTTTTTTCTTAATGATTTAAATTTACTTAAATCTTGTTCTTAAGCAGTTAATGTAGCCTGCTTACCACAGTCTGTCAGATAAGGCTTCATGTGTTGAGTAGCTCAGTGAGTCTCACTAAATAATGATAGCTAAGTCAGAAGTAGAGCTTGATTAAATTATAATTCTTTTAGTTTTTACTGACTCATAGTAAATAGTAAATAAACAATATAATATTAAGTGCAAAGAACTAAATACATCTGTAGAGCAGAAATGAGCATTCTTATATAACTCATGATTTAGTTCTTTTTCTGTGGTTTTTAGTAGTTTTATATGAACTTCTTTCTGGTAGTTTCTGCTGAACTACAATTCTCTAGTCTCTAGTGGACTACTTTCTTATAGTCCTTCATGGACTATTCTCTGTCATGTGATTTTGGACTTTCTTCTTGTCATGTGACTAATTACTTTCTGTTGTCATTCTGCAGAGTTTCATCTATTCCTCTCATGTATTTCCGCTGCCTGTCTGGTTGGTCTGTAACATAAATATAACTAGCATTGAGTATAAACTTAGCACAGTTTATCATTCACAGACAAATGAATAGACTAAAAGAATGAACTAGACAATTGAATAGTATTTATAAAATTATACAAATTACAATTAAAACAATTGTGTTAAACTATTATTCATGACATAATTTGCATACAACAACTTAATTAACACAACAATCAAAGAGACATTATTTTATATCAATTTTAGATATAATTCTAAATTTGGCAATGAATTAAAAGAAACTAAAGAAACCAACTATGAAGCAGAAAAGAAAGTTACACAATTACAAACATTGCATAAGCAATTACAAAAAGATATTAAATTTATAAATTTCAAAATGGCAGCCTACTACAATAAAACCTATCAGAAAAGACTCAATTTAAAAAGAGAGAAAAAAGTATATTTGATATATAAAAACATCAAAACAAAATAATCAAGCAGCAAACTTGACAGCAAAAAAATTAAACTATTCATTATTGAAGAGAAAATCAGACTAGTGAACTATAAATTGAAACTTTTAGACAGCATAAAAATACACTTAATTTTTCATATTTCATTATTGAAACCAGCACTACAAAATGCTTAGATGTGAAATTATTACCACCTTAGGATTCTTTCTAGCTATTCTATTGTACTGTTTGTTAAAGAAGGCTCAACAGAACACTTTACCTAGTTTCTCCTTGATGACCTAAATCTGCTTAGGTTTTGTCTGTAGACAGTTAATGCAGCCTGCTTATCATAGTCCATTGAGTAAGGCTTTGTATGTTAGGTAACTCAGTAGGTCTTAACTAAATAACAATAGCTAAGTTAGAAGTAGAGCCTGGTTGAATTATAATTCTTTCAGTACTGTTCTTACTGACCTGTAGTAGATAGTAAATAATATAATCAGATTGAATGTGAAAAACTAAATACATCTGCTGAACTAAAATGAGCATTTTTATATATTCTATGATTTAGTCCTTCTTTCTATAATTTCTTATAGTCCCATATGGACTCTCTTTCTGTAGTCCTCACTGGACTATCTCCTTATAGTCTTTTGTGGACTATTTCTTATCATGTGATATTGGACTTGTTTATCATCACATGACCTTGGTGTCTGCCTTGCTCTAGTGCTGTGCTGTAGAGTCTCATCTTATTGAGGTGTTACAGTTGTGCCCCTTCATGGTTGGTCTGTAACAGAAATGAAGAAATTAAAACCACAGAAGAAGAATATAAAATTAAAAAAATTTTAAATGAAAGAAAAGTCAATGAACAAACACAATATCTAGTGAAGTGAAAAAAGTACAGTATCTTAGAAAACACTTAAGAATTTATTAAGAACTTAACAAATTATCAACATCTGATAAAGACATATTGAGACTAACAAAAGCTTAAAAGTTGAGACCTAGATTAGAAAAAAAATTATTTACAACTACAGTTAAGAAAACAAAATTAAATTAAGACACAATTTTAAAATCACAACAAAGAAGAAAAGCACTTTAATTGTGAAGCTCTTGCTGACACTTACAAAGCACTTTATACTTAGACAACTTTTCAGAGATACATTTTTGAACAACACTTATTTTAGCATGCAATTGATTAGTGTGTTTTTGAAGCAAACAAATATTGAAATTTTTAGCAATCAAGATAAAGATAACTTAAGCTTTTTTCTTATAAAGCAAGTCCCACTAGCAATTATTTATGATAAGATCAAAGCAATGAAAGTTATAATGCAAACAAGACAAATAAGAGAAAGACTGAGAATTAAACACCACATATAAAACAGAAAATAAAAAACAATAATCATAAAAGAAAAAGACAATAAAACTATTACTATTTATCTAGTCAGCAAGAATCATACACTTTTTATAACAATTGCATGAAACACAAGAAAGCTTGTAAAAAAACATTATAATATAAAGCACAGCAGAATCACTTACAGAAGAGAGTCAAAGTCTTAATAATAACATGAGCAAGTGCTTTATTTATGTTTATATTTTTAAAAATGAAAATTTTGAAGAGAGAAAATGATATTATAAACCAATCAGATAGATAGCTAAAATACACAAAAAGAACAAACAAAACCTTACAAAAAGAGATAAAAAAGAGAATTAATCACATGATAATAAAAAAGTCTAAAATCATATGACAAGAAATAGTCCACAAGAGACTAGAGAATCATAGTTCATACAGAACTACAAAAAATCACAGAAAAAAAACTAAATCATAAGTTATATAAGAACACTCATTTATGCCTTACAAGATGTATTTAGTTCTTTACACTCAATGTTATATTTGTTTTATTTACTATCTACTATAGGTCAGTAGAAACACTACTGGAAGAATTATAATTTAATTAGACCTTACTTTTAACTTAGCTATTATTATTCAGTTAAGACTCACTGAGTTATACAACATACAAAGCCTTACTTAAAGAACTGTGGTAAGCAGGCTGCATCAACTGTCTACAAAAGATTTAGATAGACTTAAATTATTGAGAAGAAACCAAATAAGTGTTTTACTAAGTCTTCTCTAACAATAGTACAATAGAATAGCTAAAAAGAATTCTGAGGTAATAATAGTAACTAAAGCATTGACTAGCTCAAATGGCATTATTTAATATTTAAAGTGCTCATAGCATATGTAAAATGTAGTCTTTTATTTATTCTTTGCTTAAATGCAAATGCAATAATACACATCACATAAGTTAAATTTGATAAAGATTTTAGCATCTGCAAGTTTATTTATTGTCTCACTAATTAATAAAAGTAAATAGCAGTTTTTAATAATAATTACATTCAGACTTTAGTAATTCACACATAATTAAAAATTATTATTTTTCTTCAGTACAAAAAGAATAAATGCTTTAGCTGAGCTTTTTAACAGTTAAATTCATTTTTTTCTCTAGGTTTGTCTCAATATATTCACAAAGAATTTTTAGTTTTTTTGTAAATAGCTTATATATTAACTTGTACAGTAGCTTTTTATCTGATTCAAAGTTAATTACATAATTAAAGTGTATATTCTCTGACAATAGTTCAGCTTCTTTTTTGAAAAATACATTTATATACTTTTTTATCTTTTCAGATAAATGTAGCTCTGAGATTAAAGTGTTTATATTTTTAAAAACATTTGTTAGCTTACTCTCAAAAAACAGTTTAAAAGTAAATAAAAATGCTGCACATTTTTTGCAAAGTTCACATTTGCATTTTATAGCTAAAATAATTCTGATCTCATTTACTAACTTAGTCTCACAATAGACTCATGTTCAGAAAGACTAGTTAAAATTAAAGTTAACCTCAGCTAACTAAAAGTATTTAAGTATAACATTATATCTTTTAATATCAATTATTTTATAGTTATAGCTTTGCTTTCAGATTAAATTACTTTAATTCATTGCTTCAGTGACAATTTGTCATTTGTTATATGAAATAATTTTATGTTCATCTATAGCTTTAACATTATGTAAGTAGCTGTTACCACTTTAGGATTCTTTCTAGCTATTTTATTGTACTGTTATTAGAAAAAGTTTAAGTGAAACTTTTATTTGATTTCTTCTTGATGATTTAAATTTATTTAGATCTTTTATAAACAGTTAATGTAGCCTGCTCATTTTAGTTTATTAAATAAAGCTTTGTAAGTTGTATAATTTAGTAGGTCTAACTGAATAACTGAATAATAATAGCTAAGTCAAAAGTAGAGTCTAATTAAATTGTAATTTTTTCAGTTATTACCTTACTGATCTATAGTAAATAGTGTAAATAAACAATGATATTAAATGTGAAAAATTAAATACATCTTGTAGAGTGTGAATGAGCATTTTTATATATTCAGTTTTTTTATATACCTCTGTGAGTATGTTTTGTCTTTTATTATACTCATTTATACTTTTTTAATATGATTAGTATAATCAGTATATTCTCTATACTTTTAGTCTTTTTATATCTTTTATTAATCATGTGATTTTATGTCTGCCTCATCACTGTGTTGTGCCATAATATCTCATTTTTCTTTCTGTCCAACATTAATTTCTCTATTAGTTAGTTTGTAATATTACTTCTCTTTCTCAAAGTTTTTGTTTTTAAAAATATAATTATAAATAAAGTATTCATTTATATCACTATCAGAACTTTAGCTTTTCTTCTTCTCAAAGTTTTTGTTTTCAAAGATATAGTTATAAATAAAATGCTCATTCACATTACTATTAGAACTTTAGCTCTTTTTGTAAGTAATATTTTCTTCTTCAGTATGTCTTTATACATTAAACATAAACATTTTGCTGATAAAATTGAAGCTTCTGAAGTCATTTTCTCTCATTCTTGCAACTACTACAGTGTTTATAATTTTAACTACATTGTCAGCATAAAGTCTCACAGTAAGAAGTATTTTCATTGTGCTCATAATAAAATCAAATGTGAAAAACAGTATCATAGCAATAAGAAATAATGTAATCTCAAGTATTCTCACAAAAAACTTTGTTTAAAGATTGAAAATAATGAAAATGATATTGAAATGCTGTATTAATGTCTTATGAAGGCTATGATAAAAGTTAAATGTCTTCATTGTCAAGAGAGATTATTATCAAATTACCATGATGTGATGTTAAATTATGATATATTGATTCAAGATTTTTTTAAAGTTGTCTTCTCTTTTGTCTTAGCTGCTACTATTAAAAATCTCTCAATAAGTTAGCTTTTTTGTAATTTAAGTTTTAGTTTCTGAACTTTTATTAGTTTTAATATTTCTTCATTAAATATTAGCAATTTGTTAAATTCTTAATGAGTTCTTAAGTGTTTTCTGAGATATTGTATTCTTTTCACTTCACTAAGTATTGTGTTTATTTATTGACTTTTCTTTCATTTAAAATCTTTTTAACTTTATATTTTTCTTTTATGGTTTCAATTTCTTTGTTTCAAGTTTAAGTGTTTTGTGGTGCTAATTTCAATAATGAGACATGAAAAATCAGATGTATTTTTATGCTATTTAAAAGTTTCAATTTATAATTTACTGATTTAATTTTTTCTTCAATAATAAATAGTTTAATCTTTTTGCTATCAAGTTTGCTGCTTGATTATTTTGTTTTAATATTTTTATATAGCAAGTATACTTTCTCTCTTTTTTTTAATTCAAATCTCTTCTGATGTGTTTTGTTAAAGTAGACTGTCATTTTAAAATTTGTGGATTTAATATTTTTCTGTAGTTGCTTATACAGTGTTTATAGTTATGTAACTTTCTTTTCTGCTTTGTAGTTGATTTCTTTAGTTTTCTTTAGTTCACTGCCAAATTCAGAATTATACTTAAAATTAATATAAAATAATGTTTTCTTAATCATTACATTAATTGAATTGTTGTATGCAAATTGTGCTATAAGTAGCAATTCAACTTAATTGCTTTGATTATAATTTGTATAATTTTGTAAATATTACTTAATAATCTAATTTATTTTTTTATTTGTTTATCTGTTTATGAATGATAAGCTGTGCTAAGTTTGTGCTTAATATTAGTTATATTTATTAATGTTTTTTATAATTTTGATGTAAACTGTAAATCTTTGTTTGTTGTAATTTGCTTTAGTGTGCTGTGTTTGCTAAACATATATTAAAATAACAAGTATACTATGTCAATAGTTATTGCATTCATTTTTATTAATATTATGTAGATATATTTTGTTAGTCTATTTACTACTGTGAGAATAGTATCATATATAATTTCATTCATTATTAACTTTGATAGTTGTGTGATAAAGTTTATAATAATTTATTCTCATGAGCAAATAAGTATTGCAAGTAATTGTAGTTTTTCATATGATAAATATTTCACTATCTTGTTTCTTTGACAAGTGTCATATTTTTTAAGATATCTGTATATCATTTATTGCATGTTTGAAAAATAAAAGTTTCTCAATATCAATTCTTTTGTCTTTTTAGCTTTAAAATTTTTTTTGTTAGTGATTTATGATATCATCTAATTACTTCATTTCTTACTGTAAATAATATATATATCAATCTGTTGTAGTAAATAAGTTCATTTTCTTTTATAATTTTGTCAGTCTTTTCTTTAATCAATTTGAAGTTTTTATCTTTTGTGATTTTTCATCTGATAATCTACATCAGTTTATTGTTTTAACTTTTAATAGTCATAGTGACTATTAGTCTTGCTGTCTGATGATTTTAATAGTTATGGTGACTGTTAGTCTTACTGTCTAATAATTATATGTTATTGTTTTATTTTTTTGTTTTTTTAATAATGCTAGTTTTAGTTTTTGAACTTTTTTCTTGTGATTTAATTGTTTACTAAGCACATTTACTCACTTATTTTGTTTTTCACTGCAATGTTTAA
This sequence comes from Paecilomyces fulvus, assembly GCA_029606305.1. NCBI lineage: Eukaryota > Fungi > Ascomycota > Eurotiomycetes > Eurotiales > Thermoascaceae > Paecilomyces > Paecilomyces fulvus. The sequence continues at coordinate 406,741 of JAPVCG010000047.1, forward strand.
TTATAAAGTTGTAATTGACTAATACTTTTGTTTATTTTACTTGTCTTTGTGTTAACACTTTGATTATTGTGAAGTAAGTAAAATTTCTGTAATTTATAATTACTTTAATTATGTGCTTTGCTTTTTTAAGATAAACTTTTTATTGTTGAAACATTGTCACTATAGCTAGCAATTTCTTGTCATGAATTTCATAGTTGAGCTCTGCTAATATTATTTTTCTTAAATAATATGCTACTGAGTATAGCTTTTTATTATCATCTAGCTGTAATATAACTGCTTTAATTGCATAATTTGATGCATTAGTTTCAATAATTGTTTCTTTCTCTAAGTTCTTGCTTATAAACTACTATTTGTGCTAATAATTTTCATCTTAAATAAAACATAATCTGTTGAAACTATATTGCATATTTCATTGTTGAACATGTCTAGTGCAGATGTTTAAGCTTTTGTTTTATAACTTTGGTTTTATTTGCAATGCCAAATGCCTTGTTCAATTCAGCTTAAAAGCTCAAATAACTTTAATAAATTTATTTTGTAATTTCATTTTAATTATCTTTATCTGAGTTCAAATTTCTATTAACTATTATTAGATTAATTTAATCAAACACTAGTTCTTTTAAGTAGAATATAGCCAAAAGTATTTTATCATTGTTGTTAATAACATTCATTATTTGAAAGTATAAACTCAACTGAGTAAAAAATGCCTGTAACTTATTTTATTCACTATAGTAGTTTTTGAGTTTTGATGGCTTAATTTTTTACTGTAGTTTATCTTTTGCAGTTTGCATAATCACAATAGTTTTCTGTAGCTATTTAATTATTCTTATAAGTTTTTGAGTTATGGAAGTTTAATTTGCATTGTTAGTTATAATTTATTTAGTAAATATTGCTTGATTGTTACTAAACATTTTAAATTTTAAATACTTAAGTCTTTAGTAACAGAGTCAAGAGCACTTAATGTGTTACTATTTTAGAATTCTTTCTAACTATTCTATTGTACTGTTGTTAAAGAAAGCTTAAGTGAAACTTTTATTTAGTTTCTTCTTAATAATTTAAATTTGTTTAAATCTTCTGTAGGCAGTTGATGTAGTCTGCTTATCTTAATTTGTTAAGTAAAACTTTATAAGTTGTATAATTCAGTGAGTTTAACTAAATAACTAAATAACAATAGCTAAGTTAGAAGTAGAGTTTAATTAAATTGTAATGTTTTTAGTTACTGTCTTACTGATTTGTAGTAAATAGTTTAAATAAACAATAATATTAAGTGTAAAGAATTAAATACATCTTGTAAAGCATAAATAAGTGTTTTTATATATTCAGTTTTTTTATATACTTTTGTAGATATATTTCGTCTCTTGTTATATTTATTTATACTCTGCTAATATGATTAATATAACTAGTATATTCTTTATACTTTTAGTTTTTTTATATCTTTCATCAATTACATAATTTTATGTTTGCTTTATTACTATTATAAACCAATTAGACAAGCAGCAGAAATACATAAAAAAAAATGAATGAAACCCCACAGAATGACAATAGAGAATGATTAATTATATGACAATAAAAAAGTTTAAAATCACATGACAGAGAATAGTTCATAAAGAACTATAGAGAGATAGTCCACAAGAGACTAAAGAATCATAGTTCAGTAGAGACTACAAAAAAGAAGTTCATACAAAACTAAAAGAAATCACAGAAAAAGAACTAAATCATAAGTTATATAAAAACACTCATTTACACTCAATGAAATATATTTAGTTCTTTGCACTCAATTTTTATATTGTTTATTTACTATCTACTACAAATCAGTAAAAACAGTATTAAAAAAATTATAATTTAATTAAACTCTACTTCTGACTTAGCTATTGTTACTTAGTTATTTAGTTAAACTCACTGAGTTATATAATTTATAAAGCCTTATCTGAAGAACTGTGGTAAACAGGCCACATTAACTGTCTACAGAAGATTTAAACAAACTTAAATCATTGAGAAAAAACTAAGTAAAAGTTCTGCTTAAGCTTTCTCTAACAACAGTACAATAGAATAGCTAGAAAGAATTTTGAGATAATAACAATTACTGTGTTGTGTTATAATGTTTTATTTTTCTTTTTGTTCAACATTAGTTTCTCTATTGGTTGGTTTGTAACAGTGGCTATCAATGTTAAATAAATATTGCTTTATTTAGTTTTAACTAATAAAATTCAATTCAGTGTTGAAATTAATTAAAGTTTAAATTTTCTTCATGTCAGTTAAAGTTTTTAGAAAAATGTTTATTAATAAAATAAAATTACTGCAATAATGAGAATTGATATCTAATACTACAGCAACATATAGCATTAAAATATTTAGTTTTTTAACTTTTTAATTTACTCTTTTTCTGCTCAGAGTTATGCATAATAGTGTTTCACTATATGTTTTATTTTATGGCAATAGTTATATTATTTTTTGACATGTCTTTTGTTTTTGAGAGCATCATTATTCAATTGCAAAATTGACTGCAAGATTGACTATAAAAATCATTGCAAGTTTGCAAATTAGTAAAAATTCTTTTACAAATTTTGTTTTAAATCTCTTTTGTAGTTATTTAATTTTTGCTATTTCAAGTTTTTGTTAGTTCACTTCAATTCAGAGATATGTTTTTAACATAATGCTTTTCTTCAATTAGATAAAGAATTTTTTACTATTTGCAGATGAGCAATAAAATTATTATAATTATTTAGCTCATTTCTGAAGCATAATAATTCTCTGCAAATATTACCACCTTAGAATTCTTTCTAGCTATTCTATTGCACTATTGGTTAAAAAAGACTCAACAGAACACTTAACTTGATTTCTTTTTGATGATTTAAACCTATTTAAATTTTGTTCTTAGGCAGTTAATGTAGCCTGCTTACTACAGTTCTTTAAGTAAGGCTTTGTATGTTGTATAACTTGGTGGGTCTTAACTGAATAACAATAGCTAAGTCAGAAGTAGAGCCTAGTCAAATTATAATTTTTTCAGTACTGTTCTTACTGACTTATAGTAGATAGTAAATAAATATAATAGAATAAATTGAGTGCAAAGAACTAAATACATCTGCTGAATAAGCATAAGCTCTCTTATATATTTAGTTCTTTGTATACTCTCTGATATATCTTTTAGTATATTGTATATCTTTCTCATATATTATATATCATATACTATATAATATATCATTTCTTGGCCAATATATTTTTCTGTATACTGCATTATGTGACTTGTCTGCCTTGCTTTAATGCTGTGCTGTAAAGTTTTATCTTTTCAGAGTGTCATACTTATGCCTCTTCATGGTTGGTTTGTAACATTACTTTTTTTTTTCAAAGTCTTTATTTTTAAAGACTTATAAGTAAAGTGCTTACTCTTATTATTATTATGACTTTAACTCTTTCTGTAAGTAATGTTTTTCTTTCTTTTGTCATGCTTTTTCACTGTGATTATTATTGAGAGTATTGTTACCAAACTGACTTAATTCAACAGTTTGATTATTTTGCTTTTGTGACTTGCAACTGGTGTCTTAGTTGTGATACTTCTTGCATTATGAACTTGAAAAATAAAAACTGTGCTATATGCACTTATTGTGGTTATAAATGTGAAAAACAGTTTTATAATGATTGTGAGTAAAATGAACTATATTGTACTCAGAATAAAATTGAGTTAGACATTTGTGCTATGAATGCTGAACTTAAATATCTCTAATCTTAGTTATTAGTGGCTTTGGCTTGTCATTTTTATTTTTATAAACAACAAAAGTTCTTAAAAGAGTGTGGTTTAAAGATGCTAAATCATAACACTACAGTCATGAATAAGTTAAATAAAGAGAACTTTCTTTTAGCTGAGAATATTGCTAAACTTGATCATTTTACTGATGAAAGTAATCATCAGCATTAAGAGCTATCAGTTACTCTTGGTGACTTCTCAATAAGTTAACTTTTTTATAATTTGAGTTTTGGTTTCTAAACTTCTGTTGGTCTTAATATTTCTTCATTAAATGTCAGCAATTTATTAAATTCTTAATAAATTCTCAAGTGTTTTCTAAGATATTGTATTTTTTTCATTTCATTAGATATTATGTTTGTTCATTAACTCTTTTTTTATCTAGAATTTTTTTTAACTTTGTATTCTTCTTCTGTGGTTTTAATTTCTTTATTTCACATTTGAGTGTTTTGTGGTGCTGGTTTCAACAATGAGATATGAAAAATCAGATGTATTTTTATACTGTCTGAGAGTTTTAATTTATAGTTCACTAGTTTGATTTTTTCTTTAATAATAAATGATTTAATCTTTTTGCTATTAAGTTTGCTGCTTAGTTATTTCATTTTAATATTTCTGCATAGCAAGTATACTTTCTCTCCTCTTTTTAAATTAGGTCTCTTTTAATGAGTTTTATTATAGTAAACTATCATTCTGAGATTTGTAAATTCAATATCTTTCTATAGTTGCTTATGCAATGTTTATAGTTGTATTACTTTTTTTTTTACTTTATAGTTTATTTCTCATGTTTTCTTTGATTCACTGTCAAATTTAGAATTATACTCAAAATTGGTATAAAATAATGTCTCTTTAGTTATTGTGTTAATCAAATTGTTGTATACAAATTGTGCCATAAGTAGCAGTTTAATTCAATTGCTTTAGTTGTAATTTATGTAGTTTTATAAATATTATTTAATCATCTAATTTATTTTTTTTGTTTGTTCATCTGTCTATGGATGATAAACTGTGCTAAGTCTATGCTTAATGCCAGTCATATTTATCAATGTCTTTTATAATTTCAATGTAAACTGTGAATCTTTGTCTGTTGTAATTCTCTTTAGTGTGCTGTGTTTGCTAAACACATATTAAAGTAGTAAATATACTATATTAATAGCTGTTGCATTTGTCTTTGTTGATATTACATATGTGTATTTCATTAGTTTATTCACCACTGTGAGAATAGTATCATGTGTGATTTTGTTTATCTTAAATTCTGATAATTGCATAATAAAATTCATGATGATTCATTTCTATAGATGATTGAGTATCATAAATGATTGTAATTTTTCATATAGTAAATGTCTTGCTGCTTTATTTCTTTAACAAGTGTTACATTTCTTCAAGTATCAGCATATTATTTGTTGCATGTTTGAAAAATAAAAGTTTCTCAATATCAATTCTTCTGTTTTTTTGGTTCCAAAGTGTTTTTTTGTCAGTGGCTTGTGATATCTCTTGATCATTTTTTCTCTGGCTGTAAATAATACATATATCAGTTTATTATAATAAATCAATTTATTGTCTTTCATTATTTTGTCAGTTTTTTTTAATCATTTTAAAGTTCTCATCTTTTACAATTTCTCATTTAATAATCTGTATTAGTTTTTTGTCTTAACTTTTGATAGTTATTGTTGCTGCTAATGTTGTTATCTGATTGTTATATGTTATTATTTCATTCTTCTAAAATTTTAATAGTGCTAGTTCTAGTTTAAGAACTTTTTCTTTATAGTCTGATTGTCTGTTAAATGCATTTACTCACTTGTTTTATTCTTCACTGTAATGCTCAATTGTGAAGTTGTAATTCATCAATATTTTTGCTCATCTTGCTTGTCTTTGTGTTAACACTTTAGTTGTTGTGAAGTAAGTAAAATTTTTGTGATTTGTGATCACTTTAATTGTGTGTTTGACTTCTTTAAAATATACTCTTCACTGTTGAAATACTGTTATTATGACCAACAATTTCTTGTTGTGAATTTTATAGTTGAGTTCTGCTGATATTATTTTCTTCATGTAATACATTACTAAATGTAGTTTTTTATTGTCATCTGATTATGACATAACTGCTTTAATTACATAGTTTGATGTGTTGGTTTCAATAATTGTTTTTTTCATTAAATTATGCTGTTTGATCACTAATGCTATTGTTATTTTTATCTTGATTTTTTCAAATACTTTTTGTTGTGTTTTTGTTCATTGAAACTCTTTCTTTTTTTTCAAAAGATTGAATAGTGGTCTTATGATATCTATGTATTGTTCAATGTATTATTTGTAGTAGTTTATCATCTCAATGAATGCTTGTAATTCTTGTAGATTTGTTAATATTAACCAATCTCTGATTGTTTGAATCTTTAGTCAATTTGTTTTTATTTCTTCTTAAATAATTTAATGTTTTAAGAAATTTGTTTTCTGAACATAAAATTTACATTTCTTTAACTTGAGTTATAGCTTTGCTAGTTGTAGTCTTTGTAGTATCATTTTAATGTGTTTTACATAATCTTCAAAGCTCTTGGAGAATATTAAAATGTTATCTAAATAAGCTATAACAAAGTTAAATTAATACTCATCTAGTACTAAATTAATAAATCTCTGAAATGTCACTGATGTGTTTGTTAATTCAAAAGGCATAATTTTATACTGATAATGTTTAAACTTGGTTCTGAATGCTGTTTTTTATTTGTCTTTAAGTTTGATTTGTATTTAATTGTATATATCTGCAATATCAAATTTTATAAATTATTTTGCTTTTTGTACTGCATTTTGTATTTCTGTAATCAATGGTAACAAATATTTATCTTTGATTGTAATTTTATTTAACTGTTTGTAATCAATATAGAATTGTAAGTTGCTATTTTTCTTTGGCACAAATAACACTGAGTATTCTGCTAATAATGTTGCTGATTCAATATAATCTCATTTTAATTTGTTGTCAATGTATTCTTTTGTGACCTTTGCTTTTTTTCTCTAACATTGGGTAAATCAGTTTGCATATTGATTTTTTCTCTTTTATTAGAGATATTTTATAGTTAAATGATCTGTAGTTTAGCAATTCTTTATTAATATTAAAATCAAAGAGATTCTTGAATTACTTATACTTTTTTAAAATTATCAGTTTTGTTACTTTTTGTGTTTCTTTTTTGCTTATTGCAGTGCTATATAGTGTCTAACTATGCTGTCTCTTTTAAGTTTGCATGTCTCTTTGCATAGTTTTATCTATTGATTTGCTGTTTGTAAACTTTTTAAAATCTTTTTGTTCTTTTGTCTTAGAGCCACTGATTGTTTCTTTCAACTCAGTCTCTTTTGTGGCTAATTTTTTCTTGCTTATTCAACTCTTTAAAGTCTGTGAGTAATTTTGTTTTGATTTTACTCTGCATGTACATCTTATAAACTATATTTTATTATGTGTTCAGTCAATCTCTAAATTGTGTCATTTTAGCTATAATATTCCAAGTACCACATTATACTTTTCAACTTTGGTCACATCAAAGTTAAGTAACTTTAAATGGTTTTAAACTAAGACTGATATTAATTTTATCTTTGTAGTCAGAAACTGTCTCAAATCTTCTTTATTAAGTTTTGAAATTAATACTAACTATCATTTGGCTTTTTTTAAAATCTGTAACTTTCTCATGAATTCTGAATTTATAAAGTTTTTTATGGCTTTTGAGTCAACTAGCACTTTAGCTAGCTGGCTCATAATCTTAGCCTGTATTTTAACATATTGGCCTTTAGCTATCACTGCCATTTAATGTCACTGCTTTTGTTGTTGTCTTTTGGTTTAGTTTTTCTATGAAAAATATACATTATTGATTTTTGAGCTGTAATGTGTCAAATAGTAGTTTTTATAACATGCTGTTTAATGCATGCTTTGGTGTTGTAAATGTCTCTGATATTCTATGCACATACATTTTGGCTTATTGCAGTAAGCTAATATTTCTCTCTGTAAAAAATTCTTTTGAGTCTCAGTTTAATAAGTCTTTTGCTTACAGCTGCTCTCTTCTGAATTTAGCAAAGTGAGATTTATCACTTGTGTCTTAGTCTTAATTGTCTCATTGCCTAATTTTTTATTAGTTTCAAATGACTTTATTTCACTTTTTAATTTCTCAGATGTTTCATTGACTTTGTGCTATTCTTCAGTGGTGAAATTCTCATTGTTCTTTATTAATTCTTTGTAAATTTGTTGCATGCTTTATTTTTGTGTATATCATCTGATGATTTCATCATTTGAGTTATTTTGCTTTGCTGTTTTCTTTATTCAGTATTGTTGTTTCTTTTTTCTTTTGTATTGTTTGATACTTATAATTTAATTTGTGATTATCTTAACATTTTTTAAAGCATCACTTATGTCTTTATTTAGTTTTATCATTGTCATTTTTATTGCATCAATGATGATCTCAATTGTGAAGTTTGTTTCAGTTCTTATGCATTTTACAATTTATTGCTCTTTGATGTTGTCATTGTGACTAAGTTCTTTAAGTATTTCTTAGAATACTTCATTTATTTTGTCTTTGAGTTATGTCATAATCTTGTGTGGTTTTATTATCTTTTTAAATGTTTCAATTGATTTTTAGTTTCTTTTTTCATATTCTGAATGCTGTAACTCTTCATATTGTGCTCATTCTTGACTTTTCAATTTGTCACTAAAGTTGATCTCTAAGAAGTCATCATTACTAACTTTATTGCTTGTTGTATTAAGCCATTGTGTCTCTCTCTTGAGTAATTTGCAGTTTTTAATTATATGCTTCTTCTTCTGACAGTTATAGCATATAATCTTTTTCTTTTGCTTGTTCTCTGGCTTAATTTTAATTTTATTTTTCTGTTGTGTTGTATTTAATTTCATTAGTCACAGTCTGTAAAAGTTCACTTTAAGTTCTCTATGCTATTGTCCTTGATTGATGCACTATAAATGTTATATGAGTTGTCCACCATTTCTCCATTGTCTTGCTTGTTGTTTAGCCAACTTTCTTTTATAGATTTTGTTATCAATCTGTATGAATTGTTCAATTAATTTATTAATGTCAGTAAGTGATTCTTTTTTAGCCAATTCATTCTGAATTTTCTCTCTTAGTTTTTATTTATAAATTATAACTTGCACTTTGTTCTTTTATTGCAAGTGAAATATAATCTGTTAATATTGTGTTGCATACTGTTTGACTGATTTAATCTGTTAAAGTTATTACAGTTTTTGTTTTATGACTTTGTTTTTGTTAATCACTTCAAAGGCTTTATCTAACTCTGTGGCAAAGCCTATATATTCACTGAATACTCATTTAATTATTTTGTCTTAGTTCTCTTTGTTATCTTAGTTTTCTTTTTTGTTCTTCACAATGAGGTTAATTTAATCAAATGCTAATTTTCTCATATAGAATATTGCTAGTATAATCTTGTTATAATCTTTGGTGATTTTTGTTATTTTAAAATATAATTCAAGCTGAGTGAGGAATGCTTGTAAACAGTGAAATTGTTTATCAAATAGTTTAGATTTTAATAATTTAAGTTAAGTTATGGTAATCTACTACATGCTTTGTAATTTTTTGAGTTGCTGAATTATTTCTTAAAGTTGTTTAAGTTTTCTTTTAATATTTTTCATGTTGTTTTTCTGTATCATTGTATGCAACTATTCAATCTCTTTCATTAATTCTGAATTGTTTAGTTTATTATCATTTTTAAAAGTTGTCACTAATGGTGGCTGTGCTGAAGTCACTAATTTCACAGCCAGTTGTTTTTCTATATTTTTAAATGCTGATATGATGACTACTGTTTTTTAATTATAATACTTGAGCCTTTGATAACAGAGTCAAGAGCACTCAATATGTTATCACTTTAAAATTCTTTTTAACTATTCTATTGCACTATTGATTAAAGAAAACTTAACAGAACATTTAACTTAGTTTCTTCTTAATAATTTAAATCTACTTAGATCTTGTTCTTAAGCAGTTGATGTGGCCTGCTTACCACAGTTCTTTAGGTAAAGCTTTGTTTGTTGTGTAACTTAATGAGTTTAACTAAATAACAATAGCTAAGTCAGAAGTAGAGTTTAATTAAATTGTAATTTTTTTAGTACTGTTCTTACTGACCTATAGTAAATAGTAAATAAACAATATGTTATTAAGTGCAAAGAACTAAATACATCTGTAGAGTGAGAATGAGCATTTTTATATAACTTATGATTTAGTTCTTTTTCTGTGATTTTTTGTAGTTCTATATAAACTTCTTTTTAGTAGTTTCTGCTAAACTACAATTTTTTAGTTTCTTGTGAACTATCTCTTTATAGTTCTTTATGAACTATTTCTTGTCATGTGATTTTGGACTTTTTTTTATCATGTGATTGATTATTTTCTGTTGTTATTCTGCAGAGTTTTATCTGTCCCCTTCATGTATTTCCACTGTCTGTCTGATTGGTTTATAATATCTGCTGCTTATTTGATTAGTTCATAACAAATAAGCTTTATACAAACCATGAAAATAATGAATTTCTTTATGTTTTTGCTCTGATATCTTTGCTTATTGAAAATTTTAAGTAATAATTTAATAGCAAAATTGCTTTCTTTTCAAAGTTATTTTTATTTTTATGGTGAAGTTTCATTCTTTAAATTTTTTGATATTTCAAAGTCATTATAAAAGTTTTTAAAATTCAATAACTATTGTAAACTATTTTACAAAATTGAGTGCATGTTCACTACAAGTCTCACAAACTCACTTACAATTGTAGAGTCAAAATCATTTAAAACATTTAAATAAATTAATCGATTAAGTTGTTTTTAAGTCTTTTTTAGTAGTTTTTGTTCACATGCAAATTTCAACTTTAATTTAAGTCATTTATATTGTTAACAAAATTTTTCAAGCTTTGTTTACATATTTTTCAAATCAAAGTTCTTTTCTTCAAAATGTGTGCTTCACTCTATACATCACTGTGAGTTCACAATTTATCTCTCAAATTCAGTCTCAGATAATTTTCTATCATTATCATGACTTTAAAATTTTTTCTTTGTTTTATTCTTCTGATCTTCTGAATTGATAAAGTTTTTTTGTAAAATTAAAGATCTTTATTTCACTTGTCTCATTTATTTATGTAGCATGTACAGCTTGCTGCAAAAACTCTGCATAAATATCAGACATCACACACAAGAATGCAGAACATCAAGAAATTATACTATAGTTTTAACAAACCACTTTTTGCAAAAAAAGAATCAGAACTATAAGAGATGTTAAAATATACAAAATATACTACTAGCAATACAGAGTAGTGTGAGAAAACTGGTACTGATATAGCTCTATAGTGAAGGTATATGTAGAACTGATCTTTGGCTACCAGAATTCTGGCAGCCTGCAAGAATTATATACATTCACAGTGAGCTCATAGAGGAGCTCACATGTGTGCATGCAGGGTTGTAGCCCTACCTAAGTGGGTGTCATGTGATGGGGCATAGCCCTGTCTGGGATGCCACATTACATGAGGGCTCTCTCTCTCTCTGAACTCTACTGCATTCATTCTACATGTCAGAGAAAAATGAGTAGCAAACTGGTGAGTATGTCATCTCTTTTTGATTGAGTTGCCTTCTATGGCTGCACATTTTGTACATAATTCCATAGCTTGACATGTCCCCATATCCCATGGGAGGTCATGGAGAGCAGGCCTTGCCTGCTCCTCACTGGATGTTAAATAATACAACAACAACAACAACAACCACAAATGCATAAACAACACCTCTCATCCTAAGCCAGTAGTAGCATTTTCGTATAGTCGACTGGCTGTCTCTGATTATTCCTGCGCAGAGCTTATGATCAGAAAATTCTCCCCTGGCGTAGCCCGAGGACCGCTCAAATCGTGTCTGGCTTGGAAGACAGTCCTTGATGCTGTTCTGCATTCATGATAACAGGTCTACTGGCCGCAAGATTTCTCAGGTAGGTTTTTAGAGAATGCAATCCCAAATTGATTTGTTTTTGACCTGAAGAGATTGTGTCTAAAGTGCCATGGTCGAAGTTTGAAGGATTTCGTTGAATGGCTCTATCTTTGTTTTTCTCCACTTCAACTCGATTGCAACTAGCTAGACAAATCTGTGGTGGCTAGTTTATCATTTATGGTATCTGTCTTCGAGATGTCAGAGGTTTTGGCCACATCAGCGTCAGCTTCGGTCTCGTTGCCCTTATCCGCCCCATTGTTCTCGATCTTGTGGGCTTTATCCACTTCATCTGCTTTCGCTTTCTCTTCCTCATTTGCTTTTTCTTTCCGTCTCTTCAATTGCTGGTGAAAAGCCATGGTATACTCATCCGGGTCCCACGCCAAAATCCTGGTCTCCATCTCTTTCAGCTTCTGAGCCACTAGTTGTTCCATCTCATCTTTGTCATTCTCGTCCAACAGATTGAGTCTCTCTTTCCATGCTTCCTCAGGGCTCTCAGTAGGCCCAAAAAACCGTGGGTCAATCTTCTGCCAGTAGATTGCATCAAAGGCAAAGCTGTGCGACAATGCATACATGATCCAGAAATCTCCACTCTCCCAGCTCTGTTGCATAGGACCGGAGAGCCGCTGGTCCTCTTTCAGCCGACCCTGCTGGATGGCTGTGTCTTCACAATCCTTCATTACCTTGAGGAACGTCTTCAGCCGATTATCAAATACTCTTGTCCAGTCATCCATGCCCTTTGGCCAGTACTCAGGCTTCTCAATCAGCAGCCACCAAGGCGGCGCATAAGAAAACTCAGCCGGTGCTGCATATGTGAATTCCCAGTCCACTACGCCGACTATTTGCATATTCTCATTGAGTAGTACATTAGCCGGCCGGAAATCCTCACACCAGATTTTGAAAGGCCCTTTCTCAAGTGATGGATTGGTGAGTCGCTTGTCCCTGGCGAGCTTACGGAAAAGCTGTCGCGCCACATATTTTCGCCGACAGTCGTCTGCAGACTCCACAGCATCGTTCCTTTGGTGTATCAGATGCTCAATGTTGAGATCTGCAAGGGCCTCAAGATATGAAGAAGTCGTGTTGAATGTAGTATTGGGAAGTTTTGATCTCGGCAAATCACCCAGTCGTACAAGTTCATTCATATTCATCGACAAAGGCCGGCATGCTACTTCCCAGGTAAAGTCATCGATCTGGCTGAGAGATCCTATCCGAGGCAAAGAGGGTGTGGAAAGCTGAAGCAGAATACCCGCTAGCTGCCCGTACAGCATCTCAAGCCTGTCTTCATCGATGTTCGGGTCAAGAATTCCACGTTCCTCTTTCGGACATCCCGGTGTGATGAGAGCGTCATACATTTTCGTTTCATGTTCAATATAATCCATCATAATGAATGGGCTCAGTTCTAGGGGGCTCTCCTTCTTTGTGCCTGAATGGAGAATGAATGGAATGGGTATTGATGTCTGGTCAGCGAGAAATCGCATCACAGCAACCTCATTCACCATTTTCTCCTCAGGGAAAAAAACAGCACCGGGCTGGGAGAACCGTATAACAGTGGCACCTTGTCGGTACTTCATCCGCAAGGAGATGTTATAAGAGCCTTTTCTAAGGATGGCAAACTCTGTAGCATTGCCTCTGTTGTGATTGAGGATGAAGTCCGCGATCGGTCTCAAGATGTCAAGTTCCAGAAATTGAACTAGCCAATTGTCAGATGTTTCCTCAGCTTGTTCCCAGGCCACATCGTCAGGGCATATTTGAGGTAGCATATTTGCGTCGAATAATGTGCAAGAAATCTCAGTGAAGATGAAAGAATGCCTATGTTTCTTTTGAGAAAAACAAAAAACATACAACAGCTGGGATTCGCTGGTGGTCACCCACCCAACTACTAACCAGCCGGCGTGTGGCTTGAGTACGGCTGAGCGGACGGGAAGCCCTATTTTCCACACCCTATGGTCGTATGTATCGATTTTCTTCTTGGAGAGAACTACATGGCAGCAATTACGATACAATTGGCTGTAGTAGAGAGATCAGATCTCCCAAATAGGGAATCAGTGGTTAAAAAGAACAGAGTATAGGATATTCCAGTACTAAAGGTCTGCTCGTTAACTTCCTTTGCTTCCTCAGACAAAATTATACACATTGAGTAGTCTATATCTAATTCTTTTCATAAGACGCAAACAATATGTAGGTTTCGTAGATATAGAGGCACAAGATATCTGCATCAAACCGCAGCGCAGACCATATTCATGAATAAGCTAGGATCGGTTCGATGGGGGTATACATGGTCGGAATAGTTCGGCTGTATATTGTTTCCTGTGCCAAGATGATTTGCACATAATGCCACATCCACGAGACACGATTAGCACTGTGTCTATTTCCCCGGTAAGAGTGGGACAGCGTTGCATCTCGGGATATCGCGACTGTCTTCTTTCCCTCCCGAGATAACAGAACGATTATTCTATTCGGGGTATCCTAACAGTTCCTGATGTGACCTCGTCAGCAGGCACCCACTAGTCACCTTTTCAGCTCTTTTGTATCTCAGCTGTCAAATGTCTCATCACCTCGCGGTAGGGGAACTTATAATTTGATTGTCCTTTCTTCGCATTTGCTTTATCCATCGGGTATCGTTCGAGGGAGCAACCAGCATCATGGCTCCAGTTTCACTTCGTCTCCTTCTTCCCCTGTGGCTTATTTTCGTGACTGCAGTATCTGCTACCTTGAACACCCTGACAAGTAGCGGTCGGACTCGAAGCTATTGGGTCCATCCACCGGATGAATATGATAAAAGCAAGACCTATCCCGTTGTAATCGCCTTTCACGCATCAAGTGAGATCGGATACGATATAGACGGGTTTGCGTTTGAGGCTGATATCAGATTAAGTCTGCCAGCTGTACCCACGAAATACTCGAAAGACGTTAGTCCATATGAAGTCTTATTTCTATCTGCTTGAGACTGATCGGAAACGCAGAGATTTTTTGTCTATCCTAATGGCGTTGGCGGGGCCTGGGCGGGACCAACTTATGGAAAGGTTTCGGTCGCTGAAGATCTGAAATTTGTCAGCGATCTGATCCTCGATCTGGAAAGACGGTACAAAGTGGATAGCAGCCGTATCTATGCAGCAGGACTGTCCAACGGCGGAGGATTCGTGGGAACCTTAGCCTGCTCCAACGTCGGTGGGCTATTCGCAGCATTTGCCCCTGTGGCCGGCGCGTTCTATACCGACGTCAACGGCACGAATGACGGCTGCAAGCCTGCAAGGTCACCTCTTCCCATTCTAGAGATCCATGGAGGAAGTGATAAAACAGTGTACTATAACGGTGGCCAGGGGGAGGGAGGTCTTCTACCATCTATTCCAGCTTGGTAAGGAAACAGTAACCTGTCGTTTGCTCGGACCGCACTAATACATACATCTCCAGGCTGGGATTCTGGCAGCAAAGGAACGGATGTACATCAAATGCCACCACTGATAGTGATAATGGCAATGTACATCATATCACCTGGACTTGCAAAGGAGTAAACAGTGCTCTCCAGCATTGGAAAGTTGACAAGAACGGTATGCTCCTCATGCCGTCTATTCTTCTGTAACTCCTAACTTATATGGTTTAGGTCATGACTGGCCATCAAAAACCATGAACGTTGATATGGCTGTAGCAGGTGTGGGCCCCCAACCTATCGAAGCCAATGATATCGTTATCGACTTCTTCGACAATTTCTCACTCGAATAACGAAACACTTTCGATTCCACGCGGCAGGCATAAGTCGCTTTTGTGACACTAAATGATGATGATGATGCAAGACTTTGAGTGTAAATAAAGTTGAGATTGCATGTAGTCTTCCAGGTTTGTTATTTTCCATAGGTAAGCATATTCAGGATAACCAGACCTAAGTTCGCTCAATGGCTGCGATAACAAAGATAACACGGCTGCAGCCTCCTATATGTCTCATCCTATGCATAGTAGAATCCCATATTTCTGCGACAAGTATGATTCTCATGATTCTGTTGGACAGACGCATTGATAGTACCGTTGAGCAGGACTCTTCCGTCTGACTGGCGCGGTAACGTCTACTGAGAATGTCTCAACCTAGGTGGAATTATTCATTCATCGACCTAGATCCTTCTCGATAGACTCGCCCTCTTTCTTTCCAATGTTCCAGTGAACACCTTCCGAATTTGGGCAAACTCTGACATATCTCCGAATCATCTCTCCCGTACGAAACAAAGGACCCAGAGAAGATTATAGGGAGAGACTTCACCTCCACATCCTTCGATACCATTTCACATCATTGCACACCTTAATTGTTAGTTTCAAAGGCCATCAATGACAATGTCTAGATTGAGATCATCCCCGACAGGCAGCCTGCTCCCCTGATCTACTTCGCCTGCTTCAACAAGTTCATGACGGTCAAGGGTGGTATGTGGTTGAGAGTGATAGTGAGACCGACAGCATGGAGGTCCTGGGCATCCCAATGAGAAATAGCTGATATATAGCTATTCTCTCTGTGCTCATCTGGTTGGTGATTGCCGTGATGAATATCGCGCTCCTTGTCCTCGTCGGACTTGGAAAAGCTTGAACGACAGAAGAAGATAGGTAGGATCTTTAGAGGGGTAAGACTGTGCCCTGGCAAATAAACCATGAAATATAAACCCGCAATAGCATCTTGATTGTAAGGATAAAGTATGAAGTCTTGCCATAGTTCTTATCTCGGTGTCGGAGGTCTTTTAAGGCCGAGACCCCACCATGAATGACTCTACCAAAACATTCAGTTTACATCAAAAGCTACTCCATCATCGAGATTAAGAGAAGTCATTATTCTCGGATCGTTTCTCTTCTCTCACATTTGAGGCTTGACTTCTATCCATGAGGGCCAGCGTATACAGCCTAGTTGTGACTTTTTGAGGCATCGCACGCGACACCCGTTGGCGAGGCCAAGCTCCGGTAGATAAGGCAGCTTAGGTATCTCTCCCGACAAAGAAATGAATTGAGATCGCGGGAGCCTTTCATCTCATCCATCCATCGCAGGATCAAGCAGCGACTTCGATATTCATTAGCCTCAATCGTCCGAGAAAAGCGGCAATCTCGCATGATATTACCTTGATGAACTACGCACCCCGCTCGGGTGATAACAGCTTCAGTGATCCCCGCACCCAACAGCACCTTCTCACTCAGCCATCACCATGGGTCTCTCGACGGCTGCATCGTCGAGTCCTAGAGCTGTAAACAGCTTGAGGAAGTCGAATCTATATCGCAGACGGATTGTCTCTACGAACTCCCTACCCTTGACTTGCTCATACTCGGTTTCAGAACCGTTGGTCGGCCAGCTCTGCCAATGTCGTGCTTTTTGGCGATCATGTCGAAGCGACCATGGCAGCAATGCACGCATTATGCAACAGATGGAGAGATATCGCCGTCATCATATGTCCAAACGAGCACGAGCATTACGTCGACAAGCCATCTTAGACGAACAATACAGATGGTCGAATCGGATCCATCCTTGGTGGGGATGGGGATGGGGCTCGCGAGGTTATAAATCCAATGGGTCGGATCGATATTCGGATAGAAGTGATGGATCTGCACGAAATACGAAAGATAGTTCCGGGAGGGAGGATTGGTGGGAGAAGGAGAGAGCACGATTTCAACAGGAGATGGAACGCATCAAGAAAGAGGTCGAGGAGGATCCATTCCTGGCTCTTTTTGGGAAGAGGCCAGCGCCGATAAGGGATGATGGATATCAGAGTCCCTGGTCGACGTTCTGTCACAACTTCTTGGGACGTGATCATGAAACGCAGAGGCCAGCACAGACAAGTACAAAGGAGACATCGAACGTGGTCGATGCAGAGTCTCGTGTACGCGAGAGTTCGGTTACAAAGGATGGCACCAGATCAAATACTAGTGTCCATGAAACAAGCCCTGCGGAACAGCAGGAAAAGCAGAAGACGGGAGCCCAGGCAGCTTCACCGGCAGAACCGGCATCCCGATTTGACCCTATCAGTGGCAGAATGGTGCCACTAAAGTCCGATGAACCAGAGCCATCGCCTGAAGGTCAAAAGGATGATAAAGATGCTGACATACCTGTCAATTCGTTCAAGTCTTATCGTGCACAATTTGGCTACAAGCCGCCGGATGATGACTCGTCGAACGTCCCAAATGATGCTTCTACAGCTACTGCTTCGGAGTTCAATAAGACCCCGGAGACCAGCAGTGAGTCGATGGAAGCAGATGCCGGACGTGAAGATGGAAAGAATGTCTCTTACATGGCCCATCCGAATGAGGAGCAGGGAGTGTTATCCTCTCGTTCGTCTTCAGGCCAGAACGACAGTGTCTTGCAAACTACGGATGATGAACCTTTTTTTGGAACAGTGAAGGATCCAAGAGTAGCAGCTCGCTTTGAACAAACAACTCCACAGACTGATGCTGTTCTTCACATGGCCTCGCCTGAAGTTGGCAAGGGCAGTGAGGGGAAGTCTGCAAATCCGAACAGAGCGCAGCAGAAAGAATACGATATCAAAGAAGTCAAGACAGACGATGTCGACCTTCTGCGTGCGAGTGATATTCGCGCTCCCTTGTATTCGAAGAAGACGAAATATGAAATCGACGCAGAAAAGCAACGCAATCGCAAAGCACTCGAGCAGGACTATAAGTCGTACCAAGACCCTGGATCCGATATAGATGCACAAGGGCTCAAGAGCAGAGTGCAGAGCTACGAGGCATCAAGCCAAGTGCCACAGAGTGCAGCTACCCAACAGAATATTTCCCAGGCGGAGGACAGCATATCTGAACAAAAGGATCTTCCGGAATCTGCAGTTCGTGATGTCCCCGTATTGTCAAAAGAGGTTGATAGTGAAGAGCAAGTGGTTCGAGAGATCAAACGCGCCTACGAAGATTCATACGGCAAAATAACGCCAGAGCATCGCCAGCCTGTCCCCGTGTCGAACCAAATACATCGGACCGTCGCACCAAGATCTATAACGGAGGATCTGAGTCGGAGAAGTCCGAAGCATCCAGATATGAAGATCGTTACTGTTGGTTCTGCTCAAGGGGGGCATCCTGAGAAAGACGCTAATCGAAAAAGCCAGTTGGATGACCTTTTGAAAGATGCAAAGAGATTTAATGAGTCGAGAGACGCCCTGATGGAACAGATCACGCAAGCACTTAGCCGTATTGAGTCCAAGAAATCTCCAACTCCGTCAACTACGGCAGAACCATCCTCTTCTAGCTCAACATCAACATCATCTGCATTTTATCGAGTACTTGCGTATGATCCGGTCACCCTCACGGTGTCATCTGCGGAGACGACCTCTTCGTTCTATTCCCCCAATGAAATTCTGCATCCCGCTGAGATCCTACCGCGCCTGAATAGTCCGGCCAAATTCCTCCCTCACTTTGCTTCAATGCAAGCAGATGGTTATGAGATCGTCTCTGGTGGAGGAGACATTCTTGTCTTCAAGAAAGTGCGAGAGGCTGGAAAGCCACTCACTGTCTCGGATGATTCTTCCACAGCATCTACCAACTCTATTAAAAATGAGACTAGTCCAGAGAATTCAACAGCTAAATCTCAGCAAGAGACTATCAGTCAAATCCAGCAAAAGGGACAAGCCCCCAAGCCCAATACAGATTCGGCTTCATCTTCATCGCTTACCATGGTCCATAGGCAGGAAACGGTATTCACTGGCGGCCCTCCGAACTGGTCACCGTACCCCCCTCCTAGACCTGTTGAACCTACTCCAGAGGATAAAGAAAAGGCCAAGGAAGGGTCTTCTCTTCGCAAAGCCTCACGCAGAGTTCTGCTTACTGGCACAGCGACGGCGGCAGTTTTCTATGCGATTGGCGTCGTAAGCGAGTATTTCCGCACTGGTGGTTCAGACGGTAGAGGACCGGAGGGATTCACGGAGTTCGAGGCTGAGAGACGTCGTAGAGATTAGATGCTATGCGGTAGGTGATATGGAAAAATAGAAGGCTTATCTTTTGTTAGGGCGTTTGCACATGGGAATCAGGTAAACAGGAACTGGCGCTCGATACTATTCGTTAAGATATCATCTGGACAATATTTGTGCCATACTGAGACCATGGGAACTTCTCCACTTATTTCATTTTGTATCTATCAAATACTATATATGACAATCCATTATATACTTCAAGAAATGTGAAGTCATAATAGAAATTGATTTAGACCTTGAATTCTTGTAACCAAGTTCTCTTTCACTGTTTAAAGTAGTAAAATGTGAAACCATTCACTGAAAATCATACATTACAACCTCTGATCTAAAGCTAAAACCATCCTATTCACCATTAGAAGCGTATCCAAATCTCCCTGGCGCCCCTCCTCCACACCATACGCTGCCCAGATTCAAGCTCGATCCTCTACAAATCGACCCCCTCGCCAACATAATATTCAAAGAAATCAATCTCATCACCAGCACCAAATCCCCACCACCCCCTGATTTTGGACCCTTCCCCAGTCAACTCTTCCTCGCCCGATTCTTCATCATCATTATGAGCATTCTCACATCTCTCTGTCAAGACACCTTTCTCCCTCTTCTCCGCAGTACCGTCTGCGCCCAGACGCAGACTAGGTGGGAACGGCTCAAAGATCGCCTGGAGAGGCCCGATCTGCGCGAGTCCGCTGATCAGATATAGATTCAGAGCGACGAGGGCTCTGACCGCGGCGCGGAAATCGGATCGGTTCCAGAGATCGAATTCGCGCGTGGCGAGGACGCGGAATGTTCGGAGGTCCGGTTCGTTATCGAGATCGATTTCTCTGGGAGTTGGGCAATTGGAGGACTCCTGGGTGGTAATAGACGCGCTGCTTCCCGCGGGTGCTATTTCAGCACTGCTAGTAGAGTCACTACTGGCGGCTGGAGCAGTGGAAGTAGTAGCAAAATGAAATGAATACCTCCCACACCAGACAGTAGAGGATTTCTCGCCGGGGAAGAAAGCGCGGAGAATGTGAAGACGAGAGCCGTGGAGACCGAGCAGGAATACCTCCTGGTCTGGCAATTGGTCGGCTTTGTATTTTTGTGCGCGTATGTGGAGATAGAGTTGAGAAAGCATCATCTTGATCTTTCCGGCCATGGCGGAGGAGAATGGTTCGGACTTTGTGGTCTGTGGATAAAGTCATGGTTAGTTGATAATATATGTATTCTCTAAGGACATCCAATGAGGAGGAGAAATCCCACATACGGTCGAAACAGGAATCACATAATGAGGCGCCTTCCCAGGCCTGTTCAGCTTCAAGGCAATGAATCCACTCGGAGTAGGAGCGTCGTAATGTCTCTCATTGTGTCCGGTTGAATAGTTCATGTCTGCAGATAAGCAGCGTCTGTGGCTGTTGATTTGGGTCAGGTTATTAGCAATCTCACCATTCAACTATAATATCTTATGCGACCCGAGAATAGGTAGCTAGACGAGCCTAGAAAAAGCTAGCGAAAAGTAACCGGAAATCCTCACCTCAGATGACAAAATACATCTCTTGCCGTAGCCCTATCCTTTCCCCACATCATACCAAGTACCTCTTCCAGAAGCTCATGGATGACACTCCCCTGGATATCGAAATCCTCTTCTTCAAACGACTCCTGAGAAAATTCACTACCATTCCCATACAGCGGACGTTCGAAATCAGGGGCTTGCTCCAGCGTTCTGAAAAGATTCATGTAGCGATCTTCAGATGGAGGCCATCGATCGAGATTTTTGGTCCTTCCGTCCTCGTCGTCGGAGTGGAAGATCCAGGGGATCATGTCAGGGATGGCTGGGGGATGAGAACAGATGTTAGAAATGATGGTATTCTGTGCACAGTTGCTGTTTCTTACATGATTGTTCTGCCATTTTGACGTATACAGAGGGTATCAGCTCTTCGATAGGGAGGTTTAGGAACAGCTTTGCTGTCAGGGAATGGATTGGGATAATGATAGGATTCTTGAAGACCTCTCCAGAAGTAGCCTGCTCTGGAACTGAGCTCTGGTCTTCATCGTTCTTCATTGTGCGAAGATGGTGAACACGATATCTTAATCTGTCTTCAGAAAGAGTATACAAAAGGCCAAGAAGTTTGTCTTAGAGTCAGACAGGAGTGGATAAAGTAGCCAAGATGTGTGCAAAACAGTTCCTGCAGAACAAAAAGACAGGAAGGGAATAGCACCTTTTGAACAAGAGAGAGAGATGAGGAGAGTGAACGCGTCGCGATATAAACAGATTCTGCTGTTTTGAAGGCGGCGAGCTCCGTGAAGGGATCTTGTTCAAGTGTTAACTTCTAGGGGCAGAATAGTCATTTCCTTATATACATTACACTACATTCACTCCTAAATTGTATAATTTGTGATTTCATTGTCGATTAGATGGTAAAGATGCCTTTTTGTATATATTGTAAAGGGATTATTTCTGCACTTCGATCTATAGGAAAGACAAAATGGGCCAGAAGCCAGAAAGGGATGATATATGCCAGGTCTTCTCGCTATAATCAAGGTCGTATCTCAATGAAACTTGATTCAGAAAGCAAAATAAGAGATAATAAGAAGTGGCAAGTATCTTTCTATCCTGCTCGAATCAGTAATAGTTCCTGTTTATTATTATTCAAACTAGACCAAGCATAGACGGGAGTGATGTATTCCTCTAACATCTTGGATATTGTACATGCGTATATAGCATAATATTTTAAGAGTTGTTATTTTGCTTGCAACACTATATATCGAATAGTTACTAATCTTCCACAGGATCACCGCCGTCTCATTGATTATGCAATGATGACATGACCAAAAGAACATGCATACATAATCTATCTTTTATTCCCACTTGTTAGAGAGGTTTCAGTTCATGGTGAAAGTGATTCCAGAGATCTGTAGACACGTCAACAATGAACTCAACCTTTTAGAGGAATTCAGCCATTACAATATACTTATGTTCGTCATTCTTAATACTTAGCAGTTCTATTTGTGATCTCCCATCTTTTGACTAGCCCCTCTCCCGAGAAATCGCACAGGTCTACAAGATAGAACGACTCATCTCGCTCATCCAAGTCTGGGTTCGATATCTCGATCGCACTTAGATGCATCCAATGCGTTCCATGACCAGGTAATAATGGCACTACTAGTAGAATATTCTCCTCTTTTTTCGACTGTTTCATGTGAACATGACCATATCCAGAGCAAATATCCATCTCGTATAGCTATGTAGCAGCCAAAAAATGTTCGTTACCGTTAATGATTCTTCTAGCCTGGATATTCGCTCTCCGATGCTCCCGATGCCCAGAGTCTCTAGAGTCGGTATATGGCAATTGGCTCGCAGAGCACAATCAATAAGCCGTGTTCATGTGGTCTCCCTTTTCCGCTAGCGTTTTCGAGTATCGAACCATTGATTTAGTCTTGTAACCTTATCATTGTGAAGTAGAAGAATAGGGAGGTTGGAAGATCGCTAGCCTCAAGAACTAACTGATCGGTTGTGGTCGGCTTACGAGAACTACTCGACTGTTGTGGGCGGCGAATAACTATAAGAGAGTAAGACTATTAGCATGATATTATCTTCCTCTATAACTATCGACTGAAATATTAACGCCCTTTCGATGCAAGGCCTCGGTTCGCAGAAAAGGCTCCATTTATTTATTTAGTCTTGCCGATCCATAAGTTTGGCCCCCAAGTCGGCCAGGAACAGGTTTAGCGTCGGCGGTAGACCAGGAACGTGAATTATTTAATAACCTTCAAAGGGGAAGACGAAAATTAAATCGCTAGTACCAGCCTAACCGTCGTGAAAACAGAGGCAAAGAAACAGAGTTTAAATTAGTTAATATTTTGGAAGAGGATTGCAGCTGCTTTGTTTCCTTCTTTGTTCAGGGATCGGAATTAGAGTTTGTTTTGTGAGACTTTTCGAAACGCCTGCGATCCAGTAATCATAGCGCTGGCATATGGATCGCTCGCGATCGCATACAGACTATGGAAAATCATCAATGCGACCTGATAGACTGCCAACTACACCTGACTATTGTGCGGAGGATGGCCCGTCCCTCTTAGCTCGGGTATGTCTTCTCCTGAGTCCTGTGAAACTTCTGATGCTTAATCCCCATAAGGTAAATCACGACGAAGATCTAAGCCCTGCGGATGGCCTGGGCCCTGGGGTTGTTTAATTATTATTACACCCATCGGGCCCTCATAAAGTCCCGTTGCTGATAGTTATACGTAATTAGGTTGGCCATTGAATGCCAATGTCGAGGGTCCTGATGGACAGAAGAGCCATCATTGCATCCTTCTTCCTTGTTTCTATTGCGGTCATTCTGTATCCACCATTGCGCATCTTGGCATGCTGGATTCTTGTCTGGTAGCGCCCTCAATGGAGCCAGCAGCATGGGATCTGAAACGCTCAGTCAGGTCGCATCCGGTTGTGCCACGTCCAGACTACAAAGCACTCGGTTGTGGATCGAGAATTGCCTGTTATCAGGATGAACAAAAGAATTTTCGCCCCGAATATCGAAGAATTGGTACTCGCAGGACCAAAGAGTCTTTAACCACTTGATATCATCCGTCTTGCGCTCCGGTGTAATCCTACCTCTGAATATTTCGCGAGTTATCCGGAGACATCCTGCCAGTAGCGAAATGGGGAGAGACTTCAGGGACCCATGATTAGAAATAGAGATCGATATCGGCTATATTTCACGATATTGTCTAGTTAATGTTGCGAACGCTGTTCCTATTCCTGGTCGAGTCGTTTTGACTCGTCTTAACTGGGGAATTGTGGATGCGGAAAGACGTCCAACATCATCACGAGAAAGTACTAGAGTCCTGCACCTGTAAAATACTTCCCAAAGTAGCTCCTACCTTCAAAGCACATGGTCATCTTATGTATGGCCATTTGTATTGTGACATGGTGGACTGTTTGACGCCAGCGTCTCGCCTCTGGTATGGAGTACACGGGCCACGACAGGTACCGGGCGGCGTTGCGTGGCAGTGGAACGCAAGGCATGTTTTAGGAATCACATCCAGCCAACGAAGGATCGATTCTGAATGAAGCCTTGCTTCACCGGTGCTCTCGACCCTCGCTGCTCCTGACGCCAGGCGGACAGGATCCCTATTGGGGGCCTGAGGATCGTGGCCGTATGCACACACGCGCTTCTCGCTCGGGACACGTCCAGGAACAGGACGGGAAAAAAGGCTCTTGGATCGGGCAAAGTTGTGGTTTTCCAGCGAAAAGGAGGTTGGTCCATCTTCTCGACAAAGAACTGGCGCTCATGTGGCGCCTCTTTGATGCTATGGCGCTCTGATCTTCATGGGGGTTTTCCGTAATTAGCATCATTTTGGTCGAAAACGATTGCAAAGAGTTAGTACTAGTAGACTACCGAAGATGCCCATTGTGTCTGACTGCGGTGCTTTGCCTAGTCAAGGCGAGTTTAGTTCTTTGTAGAGCATGAGTATATCATGCTCGATGAACTCCCGATCCGGGCTAGATGCCTCTATTTCTTCTAGTCACAGCTTTTGTCTATTCGATAGTCAGGATCTCCGAGTCTAGACATCCGGTATGATCTGACCCAAGAGGCGGTGCGCTAGTCATGCTGCCACTTTGTCTCTGGAGAACTGAGCACGAGGAAATAAAACAGCCCCTGAAGCCGGTATCTTTAATAGTTCCTGCGCACCATAACATCATAATGCACAGCATGCTTTGTCTGGTAGGCTATCCTAGGTAACCGAACTCGCGCAGAGATCGGTTAAGTTGGGTGATGGCTGCAGCGCTGTGCTTTAGCATGAAGCAGGTACTGGACTACCCCAGTGGTACCTGAGTAAGTATAGTTGTTGGTCCCTGCTGGTCGCATCTGACTGGCTTCTTTGTTTCCGATCCGGTCCATCATAACGACGCGTTTTGATACAGGCATGCTGATCGCAGCGGGATCTATCTTTATCCTGCTTAGTTCGCCGGCACCATGCAAGCCGTCCGTTAGGTGAGATTCTCTCAGCTGGGGCACTGCCTCTGGGCGATGCAAGGACGGGTGGTGCTGAGCCTGCAACTCATGATATTCAGGATATGAAACCCACAGGAATGATTATTTCAGGAACAGGGAACTACCTTGCTGTGCTCAGCCGTGGAAATCAACAATCTGATCCCTCCATCATAATTCCCACCATCGTGAAGTAGTGTCAGCCACGGTGGAGACGAATTAAGTCGAGAAGTGACTCTAAGGAAATTAAATAATAAGCCAGACTCAAGCGAGGTGCGTGGCGCCAACCAGGGCCCTCTTACTGCCACAGCCCGTCTCGAAACAGACGAGAAAGGCGTCGCAACGATTCCCCCCCTCGTGGACCACGCCAGCCCAAGGAGCCTCCACGGCTGCTCCTTACCGTCAATCTTTCGTCTTTCGTTTGTTTCTCCTCCTCTCTCTGTCTTTTTACTCCGGTATATGTTTTCGCTTTTGCTGGTGCCGTCGTGCACGTAGCTTGTTTTTTTTTCCCCTTCGCGTCAACGAACCTGGGACGTGACAATCCCCCGCATGCCCACGGTCGCTCTCCCATAGCTCGCTCGTCTTCGTTGACCGTCATCAATACGGCTGCCGACGCTCCTGACTAGTTGCACTCGTCGTTCGCTCATTATACAACTGTCGCTCTCTTCAATTGTATCGGGATCTTGACTCCTTCAGTCAGATCCCATTCCACTCGTTTATTCGGCTTCGTCCCTGCCTCGAAAAGGACCGTACCGCAACGGTAAACCCTGGAGACTTATCCATCGTGACGAAGACAACTCAAGGCCTGCTCAGTCAGACTTTCGTGGAATTCGTCAACAAAGAAAGCTGGTGTCGGAGAGATTCCCCGTGGAAAACATCGAGACGGGGAGTTTTATTTGGAGGATCGTGACTGATTCGGCGACGGACTCGTTTGATATTGTGGCCAAAGAACGTGACGTCCCGGAAAGAAAGACAGTTGGAGTCGTCGATCGACTTTTTGTTGCAACTGTGCTGGTTCTGAGCCTCGAGTTGCGAATTGTGAATTGATCCATTCGAGGTCTGGAGAGCCTGTGGCCGGCTATCTCTAAAAGAGGATTGCAAGTGAGCGCATTGCTCTGTCCGTTCCTTTTCCTCTTTGCAGCCTGCCAGATTCCCAGTCTAGCGATAATCTTTAACTCCCGTTTTACTGGTGAGTTTTGAGCGTTGTTTTCCGGAGTTAGGGTGCTACCTGTTGCCCTTGCGATATTCTGAGCTACGGACGTTGGATATTTTCAACGGACTGGCTATTTGGAAACCCATTCTGCGACAATATGCTGACGCCCTTCGCAGAGACGCTCCTTAACCTGGTTTTTGTCGAACCACGCTCCTTCACCATCGATCCTGACAGTACGTTCTAGGTATCTACTAGCGTTGCAGAGGGCTTGACTGACAAATTGGGTAGCAACTTGTTGAACTATCTTACCATTAGTACACACGATAATAATCTCGCTCATCATGCGCTCTGTTTCGGTTCTGGTGGCGTGTCTATCCCTGATGGGAGTCGAGTTGGCTGCTGCCAACGAGGCGCCCAACAAGCAGTCATTGAAGCCGAAATATCTGATTCCCCGCGAGATCAAGAGACAAGTGTCAAACCCATCTAATGCGCGGTTTGCACCCAGGCAGCCCAATCTGTACTCGGAATTGCTTAGTAGTCTCCTGCAGAACGCGGAAAGCAGCAGCGCTGATGCCTCTGCGTCCCCTGACGTGGTGGTCGTGCCCGTTACTGTCTCCATCGATCCGGAAGGCCATACGCACTACATTACGGGAACCGTTCCAGCTGGTGTAGCTGCGACGACCTCTGCCTCTGTGGTGACCACGACTTCTGGGACCTCCAGCACCGTTTCCGCCGTGACCGCCACTCAGACAGCTGTCAGCACTGCCGCTTCTAGCGGATCTGCTTCGAGCCAGTCCTCCAGTGAATCTTCAACTGCATCTGAAGCTCAGTCGTCGAGCTCATCGTCGAGCTCATCTTCCAGCGCATCGACTTCTTCTTCCGGCCTCCTTGCAGATGTTGGCAACCTTCTGTCTTCAGTGGTGGATCCCAGCACTAGTTCATCTTCCACCGAGTCAGCCGCTTCGACTACTCAGACAACGGCGGCTGCCCAGGTTACTTCAACGGAAGTAGGTTCCACGAGTGGTATCCCCTCTGTCATCGTTTCGCCGACTTCCTCGTCTGCATCTTCTAGCACTAGCAGCGCTGGGCTGCTAGACGGCCTTGAAGGAGCTCTGCTGGGTTCTACGGGTCTGATCAAGACGACAGCAACTCCATCTTCTTCGGGCATTGTGGTTGGTGCATCCAGCGTGATCACCAGTCCGACTGTGACGCCCACGGCCTCTTCAACTTCGGACAGTCTGGACATTCTTTCTAATCTGCTGACCGCCCTCACGCCTGACAACACGACAAGCGCGACGTCGACTGCGTCGCCCACATCTCCCACGTCTCCGATTTCGACTGTGTCCCCGTCGTCGCCCGCAGTCTCACCAGGTTCTACCGTTGTCTCTTCCTCAAGCTCATCCGGCGGTCTCCTGGGTGGTCTCCTCCCGACTTCTTCTGGGCTCCTGGGTGGTCTCCTCCCAACTTCTTCTGGGCTCCTGGGTGGTCTCCTCCCAACTTCTTCTGGGCTCCTTGGTGGTCTTCTGCCAACCGTGACTCCTGCTCTTAGCTCTGCGATTGTGAGTCCAAAGGTTTCGCCGTCGTTCTCCCCGGGCTTGTCGCTATCTCCCTCGATCTCGCCCTCGCCAGCTACTTCGAAGTCTGCTGCATCTCCCGGCATCTCGCCCTCGCTTGGAGTCGTGGCCCCTAGTCCGACCACTTCCGGTTCGCCTTGGCGAACACCCGCCGGCACTCCATCCTCAACCCCTGTTACGAGCAGCAGAATCGTTACCTCCTCGCCTGAGGTGACCCCGGTGTCCACAGCGAAGGAGAGCACATCTACTGAGGAATCGACCTCGTCCACCACCACGCAGAAGCAAACAGTTACTATCGTGAGCATTGAGCCAACGGGAACGGATACCGCGACAACTTTCCTACCGTCCAGCATCATCGTGGTGCCGTCGCCCTCCACCACTTCCGGCTCGTCGGACTCGTCAACGGAGACGGCAGCTAGCACCGGTATCCCGACCTCACTACCCCAGGCCATCACTCCCAGTGGAGGTGTCACCACCCCGCCAGAGAACTCGACCCTCATCCAGCTTGCTTTCAACAAGGATCTGCCTTACGACTTCGTTGCGACAACGGCTCTGGCGTCCTCGCAAATTTTCACGTACGTGCCTAAGGGTCTGATCTATGGTCTGCAGATCCCAGAGGACCAGGTTACCATGCAATCCATTCGTCCTTATGACACTACCAGTACCCTCGGATACATCACAACTTTGGCTCTCGGATATATTCCTTCGGATATGGTAGACCCGCTCTCTCTAGAGCTCCATAACCCCAACTCTAGGCTCTACAGCAACCCAAACACTCTTGTGCATGAATTAATGTCCATGCTCGACTCTACCTTCCCCCTTATCCCTGGACAGACGATCTCTGCTTCATCCTCAACCGGCAACAACAACGCAGCTAGCGGCAACAGTGGTTCCAGCAGTAATGATAGCAGCAATGATGATAACGGTGGTGATGACGCTGGTGCGAGCACCAGTTCCACCGGTGTCCGCGGAAGCTCCGTTGGAATTGGTGTCGGTGTTGTGGCTGGTGCAGCTGCATATGGTGCCGCGATGTTCGCTGTTGCACGCCGATACAGAAAGAAGAACCAGCAGCACCGCCGTTCCAGCTCTGTTGCTGATGAACAGATGAGTGAAACTGCGGGTGCAGGTTCTGCTTTCCTCTCTGGAGGCCGAATCTCGCCCCACAGTATGCAGAGCGGACGAAGTGGCCGCACGCAGATGATTAGTGCGCCTGTTATGGCTGAGAACTCTCTCGGCTGGAACTGATCTCCAGCACTGAATAAAACCAGGATGGAACGTCGGTTACGTGACCTTTTATACTAATGTGTAAGAGGGAGGAGAAAATGGCAAAACCACGGAAACACGGCGTCAAGCAGGGAGGAATCCAACCGCTGATGGCAGCATAACAGTCCTCCTAAACTTTGTCTGCTAGATTTGGTCAATTTACACCATGCATCTCATATCCCCTTTCACCTTTTCTTGACTTCAATCTATATTCCTATTTTCCTTTTTTTTTACCCCCCACCTGGGGTTTCTCATTTTCCACTTCGATTTACCTATTATTCCCCCCCAAATGTTTTATCTTTCTCCTTCGACATCAGAACTTCTGGTGCCGTCCTGAGGTACCCAAAGCCTGCCGGCGACATTCGCTGATTCGTGAAAATCACCGGGGCACCATCCTTCGGATTCATGATGAGAAGGAGATGGATAATCTTTCTTTTTGATGACCAATCCGCGTGGAGAATGTAGCCAATCCACGTTTTGTACAGATGTATCAGTTGACAAGGAGCGTGGTGGGCGGCGGTCCTAGTCCGCCGCGTTGTGTGTAGATATTATTTAGATAAGTTGGGGCAGACAGTGGACGGAATGCGAATGTTCGGTTTATAGTTCAAATAATCTTTTTTCGGGCTTTACAAACCTGCTTACAACATGCGATGCTACTTCATAGGTCTCTAAATACTACCTACTGCCCCTTAAGCACTCGACCTAAATTGTCTGCATGTTAACCAGGAATATTTTTTTTCCCCTGGTGAGTATAAGAATCATGGATGTACGGGATGTTTGATATTAGGTTTCTGATGATGTTATTTCCCAGGACTGTAGTTTGAGGTGGATAAGTTGTCGTTGAGGAGGGGGGAGAGCTATCTCTCAGGGTTATACTTCTTGCCAGTCTTGGTAGACAGTCTCGGATTCCAAGGTACGGAAGCGCTTTAGTTAATAAAATGCGAAATATAAATTGCTGATTGTCATGGTATAAAGTTGTAATGATTGTTTTAACTATGAAATCTGTGGAGATTATCGTAGACAGAAATTCATTCCCTTTTTCCTCAACTCGCTCATAGGGAGAAGATAAGAGGTCAGAAACCACTATAGAGTACCTTTCCTCATATTATCCTATTTCCTAACAGCAAGGAACACATGTTGAATGTGACAGGATGAGCAGCCCTTGTTGAAAATGTAGCTTATTCCTCTTCCACCTTGCCAGTCTCATTTGCGGCTTCCAGTCTGCGAGCCAGTACCACCACGCTGGCCTCCACCTTGAGCGGCCTGAGTCGTTTGAGAGTTTGAGTTGGCACTTCGATCAGCAGCAGCTTGCGCCCTTGCTGCAAAGCCTCCTGAGGACATATCCTTTCCCCCTTGAGCCTTGGGTGAACTGGGTCAGCGCCGCAGACGACCTGTCAGGCTATGCGTCTAACGTACCTGGGTTGACTGGATGCGCGCAGCATCCGACTGGGTCATTTTGTTTGACGACATTTTCTTTGTGACTCTTGGAGTCGAGCGGGCTTCAGATTGCAAATGGGAAGAGGGGAAGTATGGCCCCTTGTGGTGAGTCAAATCGGCTACCCGAAGCGAATGTTGATACAAGGATAATCTTGAGGATAATCTTGAGCAGAAATCCAGTGTCTGTGGAACTGAGGTTGTTGTAGAGAGAATACGAAAGAGGAGTTGTGAAAGGGCTGAGGTGATTTAAATAGTTATCATCTCTGCAGCCAGAAGTCGAATTTGTCTAGAACAGAAAAGCCTTGAAAGTAGAACTCAGTATGATGTCGCAGGGAGTACTACAATCACGGCGCCTGCGTCAAGCAATGCTACAATTGCCAACAGTATGGCCACATAGGAACGCAGTGCCACAACCAGATGGCATGCAGAAAGTGTGCAGAGGGTCATGAGAACCAGGGCTGCCTGCAGAAGACTGATTCAACAAAGAAACCAAGGTGCATCAATTGCAAAGGAGACTACTCAGCGTGAAATAAAACCTGCAAGACAACAAAGACAGAGCATGCTCAAGTCAAACAGGCAAAGCTCAATCAGTTTTGATGCCATCTGGAACCTGCATTAGACCTGTCAATATTGAGGACTGAGTCCCCTGCTGGGACGACTGTGACAGGGGGTGGAAGTGGTGATGAAGCCAGAACCACTACCCCCGTGAACACAACCAGCAGAGCAGCTGGAGCAGAACAATCTGCTCACAGATGCAGAGCAATGGGGCCAGGGACCCTGACAATGATCTTTTGAGCAGTGGATAGTCCACAAACAGCCAACCAGAACAGTGATTCTCAGAGTGGCAGTGGCCCCAGCACCAGCAGTGTTCAAGTTGCCAACACCATGAAGATGGATACCAGCATATATACTGGGAGTAGTGACACTAAGAGATAGTCATGCAAGAAGCAAACAAGTCACACACTTCACTGGCAGAGAACGCAGTGGAGAATAGCAACCCACAGGGCAGTCAGGAGACTCAGCAAGAGGATAACTACAGCATCACCACCCATTCCTGCAGACACATCCATGAAAACACCAAAGTACTAATTGCCACCACCACACAACCTCAGGAGAGCTCAGACCAGGACCAGGACCAGGGTCTGAACCCAGACCCAGGATGGATGACTGTAACGGTCTCAAGGCAGTTTATTCAACTAGCTAGGCCACTCTATGAGTACATTAAATCTTGAAGAAAGGAAGGAAAAGGGGTGATGTATCTCCTAGAGGTTTGTGTGCTCAGGGAGCTTGGGGTGGAATAATGTAGGTCCATGGCCATCTTGGGCCCTAGGCCTCAAGATGGGCATGGCAGTAAAGGGTCGCAGAATGCCATATTTCAGATGGAAAGCTTCATGGGTTGGCTGAGGGTATCCGAAGCCTTATATCGGGCTTAGCCCGTCACAAGGGTTGCAGAGACAAAATAAACACAAAAAAATAGTGGGATCTATGTGAGTTTTATATGGGAATCTGAGGGCTTTTTTCAGTGGCTTATGAGCTATATTTAATAACACCTTCAGGGGGACGGATCGGCTTGGAGATAGGGTTTATTTGGTGTATCTGGATGGAGTTTAGGCAACACCTGCATAGCAGGCTCAGTAGAATAGAGCAGCTACACCAGGTTAAGAAGAATACTACTACTACTACTACTACTACTACTACTACTACTACTACTACTACTACTACTACTACTACTACTACTACTACTACTACTACTACTACTATGATGTCAGCAGGATCAATTCAAGGATAGTCGCACAACCGGACAGTATCTCGTCAGCAAACAGGAGAATCTATCATCTATAGGTTCTGTCAGGCTCTTTCTAGACCGCCAAGCGGTTTTGCTAGATGCCTCGAATATTATTGACGGATACGGGAAAATCTCTTCGAGTAAATTTTCGTTACGGATTCGCCATAATTATAACAATGATATCCTCGTGTTATGGCACTGGGTTCATAAGAGTCTCATTGCCATGAGTACTGATAAGGCGCCGAATGTCTATAGGTGGTTGGACGCCATGGAGTCGTTTGTATCTCCCACCATCCCTGCAAGTCCAACTAAAGCTTTCGACGAAACCAAACCAGGCGCTGTCCGTCGCATCATCACTGGCCAAAGATAGCATGGAGGATATTCGATGCGAACGTGGCTTTGTCGATACTGTAGCGTTGAGGAGCGCATTTTTATTGGAACTTTCGAGTCCTGAGCACGTCAAAGCATTTATCTCTCAGCAGAGCAGGTATATATGTAGCCACTGCGGATGCCCCATTTCTCTTGGCTCAAGCTTATTTCCCCAGGTCTTGGTTCTTTTCTCACGAGAATAGGCGCAGATGTCGTCCCCGACAGCGCCGAGTTGGCTGAACAATGGCGACAACGCCTGGCAGCTCACGGCCGGCACTCTGGTCGCGCTGCAGAGCATTCCGGGTCTCGTTGCGATCTATGCGGGAATCGTGAAGCAGAAATGGGCCATCAATTCCGCATTCATGGCATTTTACGCCTTCGCTGCCGTCCTGATCTGCTGGGTCGTATGGGCATACAAGATGGGCTTTGGAGAGCAATGGGGCGCAGCGCCGTTCGTGGGCACACCAGGGCCGGTCGTGACAATGCATTATGAATTGAAACAGGCGGTTCTACCAGCAGCTGGTGCATCTGCGGCCTATCCCTTATCAACGATGATATATTTCCAGTTCGTCTTTGCGGCCATCACCTTGGTGATCATGGCAGGTTCCTTCCTCGGTAGAATGAACTTTTTGGCATGGATGGTCTTCGTTCCGCTATGGCTCACATTCTCCTATGTTGTCGGAGCGTTCAGCCTTTGGGGAGGAGGTTTCTTATACACTAGAGGTGTGATCGACTACTCCGGTGGCTATGTCATCCACCTGTCGTCAGGGACGGCTGGATTTATCGGCGCAGCGGTCATCGGTCCTCGTCTCAAAGTTGATCGCGAGGATACTCGACCGAATAATATCCTTATGGTACTGGTAGGCGCTGGTCTTCTCTGGATGGGATGGAACGGTTTCAACGGAGGTGATCCATATACCGCCAGCCCTGACGCTGGTGCCGCAGTGCTGAACACGAATATTGCAACTGCCATGAGCACACTGATCTGGACAATCTTGGACCTAATTTTCTTTGGAAAACCCGCGGTGATCGGAGCTGTCCAAGGGATGATAACTGGCCTAGTGGCCATTACACCCGCAGCAGGCGTCGTTGCAGGTTGGGGAGCGGTCATCATCGGTGCACTATCTGGCAGCGTGCCGTGGGTTTCAATGAATATCATGGGGAAAAAAGTGGCCTTGTTCCGATGGGTAGACGACACTCTAGGAGTCTTCCACACTCACGCCGTGGCAGGCGTCCTGGGTGGATTCCTCGTTGGCCTCTTCGCGACAAAAGAAGGCTGCGCTGCCTTCGCTCTAAAGACACCAGGAGGCGCAATCGAAGGACACGGCAGACAGGTCTGGCTCCAAATCGTCGGAGCACTGTTCATCATCGGTCTGAATCTGTTCATGACACCATTGATCTTATTCTTCATCAAGTATGTCCTGCGCATTCCGCTGCGCATGCCTGAGGAAGTCCTTCTCATCGGAGACGATGCCATACATGGGGAACAGGCATACGGCTTTGCCCTCGGAGCAGGTCAGCGCAGTTTGCTCTACGGAGATACCACTCGCGGACCTGTCTCCGGTGATCCAGAGATCGGTCCATTTACTGGTCATAGTCCGCCACGATCAACCGGGGGCGCACGATCGACCGGAGGCGAGCAGAGCAAAGAAAGTAAAAACGGAGATTCCGCAGGAACAAAGTCCGACTAGTCGTGCTGACAGGCAAGCAGAGAATAAGGAAAGATATATAAACCTGGGAGTTTCAAATAGGGCACTTTCAAACATTCCGTATTACAAATTATATTAATCGTCCTGACTATACTCTACTTATGTCTGTACTCATGTGTACATAGCTGGAGGGTTTCCGAACTAAGGCATTCATTCTACTGATAGTGATGACCGACTCTTGAGCATCTCTGGTCATACCTACTATTTTAGAGAACCTGCTTTCAGGGCGACTCTCCAGTACATAGCTCCTCCGTCCTCCGAAGACAGATTGCTGTGAAATTCTCTTGGCATATCTGAAAAACGCTCTATACTAGGTTTCTATTTCATTCTTATATAGGCTCCGAGTGCAAAAAGGATACATCCTTCCTAGCGCAATTCACCTATTTGTACAGCTCGAATGACATCTGCCCAACGGGTGGCTTCAGGCGGGGGAAGAATACTGTATATCTTCATAGTCAAGTGAACATCATTGATCTATCATCTATCATAATCCATAAAGCAGATTACTTTTCCCACTCTAGCGTCCTAATCGCTGTATAATGCGGATGTCTCATTCACAGGCCCTTCCTTGGACACAATGCCACGGTCCAAGACGACGTAATAATCGGCATCCTTAATCGCCTCTAACCGATGTGCGATGGTAATGACAGTCGATTCGCGCATCTCCTCTCTGATTATTTTCTGGATCTCCAGAGACGTCTCATGATCGATTGATGCTGTTGCCTCGTCGAGGATGACTATCGGGCTGCGGCGAAGGACAGCTCGTGTGAGTCCGATGAGTTGTCGTTGTCCTTGGCTAAGGTTACGACCACCGGCCTCGATATGCGTTTGCAGAGTCCATCCGTGCCTACTGCACATGCGCTTCAAGACATCGGAGCATTCCTCGTCAGAGTATTCATTCGTGGGATCGAGATTGAGACGTATGCTCCCGGGGAATAAGATGGGATCTTGTGCGACGAACGTGACACGAGTCCGAAGTGCTTGTGTGCTGACCTTTGTAATGTCGATGTTGTCAATCAATATGCGGCCGGACTCTGGACGAATGACAGCGAGAAGTGATAGGGCGAACGTGGATTTTCCGCTTCCGGTCCGACCTAATACAGCTGTTGTAGAGCCCCCAGGGATGCGAACAGAGATGTTTGTCAACGAGGGTTCAAGATGTGGTGCATATCTGATGGTGACATCTTCAAATATGACGGGAAAGCCGAAGGTCGGCCAGGAAGCCGGGGGGTCGATTGTGCCCCGCGGCTCCTGCTCGACATGCTGGAGTTCGTCTATCCTTTCGACAGATACAAAGTCCATCTGCAGTTGGCCATATTGCTTACACAAAGCATGCGTGGATGCAACGAAGCTGTTAGCAGCAATTAGGACGAATGCAGCAAGACCCGGAGAGATTTCCATATAAAGAGCAAGAGCTGTGAGACAAAATGTCGATAAGGCAGACAGACCCTCAAACCGATACATGAGCCAGCTCTGTAATGACCAGTAGAAGTGATCCATCCCTTGAAATTTATCGACAACTTCGATGACACGATCCTGAAAACGGACTTGAGCATGAAATGCACGGACTGTTGTTAAGCCATGGAGAAGTTCTCCGAAGTTGGAGATTAATGGACTAAGTGAGACCATCTCTAGCCGGCGAAGGCTCTGAGAAGCTGGAAGAAATCGCAGGAAAATCGCAATGAACCCTGCTGTGAGTAAAAAAGAAAAGACAAGGAAGGCTGGTGTTACCAAAGCTATGACCAGGATAGAGGAAATCCAAGTGATTGTTTCGAACGCAATCACTTGAAATTGCTCGCTGATGTTGCCATCCACGACTCCAATATCCGATGTTAGGCGGTTCATTAGGCGACCAACTGGAGTGACGTCGAAAAATCTAAAAGTAGCATGACTGACGCGCACCATAGCCTGTTGGAACAACGTCTTGGCTGCACAGTAGATTATGACAAGCATCAATAGCTGTGCTATTAACAGAGTGACAGACTGAAAGGTAGTAATAATGAAGAACGCAAGCAACCACGGCTTGACATCATCCATGGGCGGTGGTAGCATGTCAATGGGATTGACAGGCTTCGCAGACCTGTCGAATCCAAGCAGTCCAGATGGAGATGGCAGCATAACCTGTTCCAAGTTGGCTGTTCTGCTCGAGGCGAGGTAGCCGAATATCAGGCGCACCAGATTGTAGGCCTCTGCCCACTCTTTAAGGAACCAAGATTGCCCAACTGAGGCAAGGCGATAAATTGCTAGAACAATAATAAGGAGGGCCCACCATCTCAGTTTTCCCGCTCTGATGTAGTTCCAGTAGACCCTGGCTTGGACTCCCCATTGCGCTCTATGTTCTTCTTCGATAAATTTGTCTGGAACAGCTGCAGAAATATCTTCTTCTGGCTCTTCTTGGTTTTCAGACATGATATCATCAGGTTGTGGTTGCGGCGCTTGATCGACCCTATTGACAGACTTGCGTGGCTTGTTGTCCACAGTCACCCGTCCGTCTACTACTTCGATGAACTGATTTGCAATATGCTCAACGAGCGTCGTGCGGTGCGTAACTAAGACGACTATGCGGCCTCGCATTAGATGGCCTGAAAAGCATTTGCGTACCACATCCTCAGCTGTATTGAAATCCAGAGCGGACAGTGGGTCGTCCAAGAGTAAGATCCTCGCAGTGCTGTATACTGCTCGGGCAAGAGCTACGCGTGCTTTCTGCCCTCCTGAAAGACCGATCCCATTTTCACCTATGAATGATAGGTCACCGTGCTTGAAGCTTGAAAGATCCGGAAGCAGAGCACAGGCATCCAGAACTTGTTTATAACGCTGCTCATCGTAGGGAGAGGAGAAGAGGATGTTGTCCCGGATGCTCATACTTTGAAGCCATGGTGACTGCGCACAGTATCCCACCATCTCATCTGGTATGCGAGATACGCCACTCAGCTTATCTAGTTCACCTAGCAGAGCCTGGAGAAAAGCTGTTTTCCCGGCGCCAACTTTTCCATGAACAACCGTTATGCCGTCCGCGATCGTCAACGTAAGATCGGAAAGTACCGGCGACCTTTGCCCGGGCCAGGAAAAAGAACAAGATTCAAACTGAAGAGAGGAAGTAATACTCGAATCAGCAGGCTCCTTTTCCTTGTCTGGTTCAGACATGAAATCCTCAATTCTGCCAAAGGCAACGGAGGCGTTGATAAGGGCCGTGATTAGACCGGGAATATCGCGAAGCCGAGTTTCTAACATGGTAAACAGCTGTAGGGCAGGGAATATGATGTCAATACGAAGGGGATGACCAGCCAGAAAAGTGTAGGCATATAAAGCGACCACTGGAAAGACGCCACTGGCAAAGGTGTTGATGAATCGAATCAGAATGTTCCACAGACTGGTGATGATCCTGAGATTCAGCTCATGATCTCTGGCATCCATAACCTGGAGAAGCCAGTGGTTCTGCCATCCGTACCAGCGCAGATGACGAATCGCTTCCACAAATTGAGAAGTAATTTGTAGTCTCGCATCCGTTGCCATCCTCCTGACACGTTCCCACTGAAGAAGAGTCCGAGTAAGTACAGCATTCATTGCTTGGGCCACTAGGACGGCCAGCACGCCCAAGAGACAGGATGGTCCGAACAGCTGCCACACAAGGACAACAGCAATAGCAAGGCCTGCCGGCTTATCGATCAAAGAGTCTACCTCCCAGAATCTTTGAGCCACTTCGTACACATCGCCGCGGAGTAGGTTGAATATCTTGCCCATTGACGCAGCCTCTTTGGCGTCTTCTTTCTGGGCCTTGCGCTTCCAAGGAATGAGGCCGCATATTCTTGTAGCCTTGGTGCTAGGCTTTTGATTTGTCTGTTCCACGTCCTGGTCGATAAGCTGGTCCACCTCGTCGTCTGACGCCTCTAGTTTGTCGTCTATCCGAGGCCCGGATATGTTCTTTCTGGACAACGCCTTCTCATACACCATCATAATCATCTCACCTCTACTTCTTTCGTAGCACCGTCTTCCATACCATAGGTTCAGCACCTGCGACTGCGCAGCAACTAAGCGAAGTACCAGTGACAGCGATGCATATGTCAAGGCCACACGTTTTGGTGAGCTTGGATCTCTCATAATGAACAAGAGCTGCTGCAGTAATACGGGTGTTGAGAAGTCTGTTGAAGTGTTAGCGCCAGTCATCTTCGAGGTGCATTCTGAACTAACCGCAAAACATCTGCACAATGGCGATAACGCAAATCATGAAAACATCTAAGCCGTTAGCACGAAGGACACGCCCAAGGACGGATCCCTTTAATTGACGGAATTTCTCGTGTAATCTCCGATGTTGGAACTCGAAACCAAGGAACCAGACGTCCTCTTCATCCAGCCGTCTTTCCCGCCCGATAGAGATCAGTGGTGCCATCCATGACACAGTTAGAAACTGCCAGAGTCGCAAGTTATCTTCAGGACTGCGGTGATTGCTCGACGGAACCTGGCCCACGGGGCTAATTTTGATGCATGGAAGTGAGGGTTTGCGAAGAGGCATCAGGAGAATGGTCAGGCAAGCAGCCGCAGCAATACCGACGGCGCCATAGCGAGCAGCAAGCTTCAATGGTCCTTGGGAATCAATTAAAAGCACAAATAACGACTCCACTGCTAGTACCGATAAATAGTATGCAAGCAACGAAGTCGGACATGATCTCGGGCGCTTGACAGCAACCAGGACTGCGGCCACTGCCTAGCTTCCCATCAGCCAACGTTTCCAAGATACAACAAGATATTTACCCATGATGTTAGAAGAACGGTAGATGACAATTCAAATACAGGAGG
This sequence comes from Paecilomyces fulvus, assembly GCA_029606305.1. Classification (NCBI taxonomy): domain Eukaryota; kingdom Fungi; phylum Ascomycota; class Eurotiomycetes; order Eurotiales; family Thermoascaceae; genus Paecilomyces; species Paecilomyces fulvus. Next base: position 446,393 of record JAPVCG010000047.1, read on the forward strand.
ACTCAATTGGATGAGTTCCGCTATGAAACCTGCAACTGAGAGGATGAAAAGGGTTATCGTCCAGCCCAAATCCCCTTGGCCATGTTCTGATGGGAGCTCATGAGTCTCTTCAATTTGCTCTACAATGAATGGATTAGTCCACTTTGGACGCAAACGACTGAAATAACGGCCAACAATATAATGAACTATAACGATCACGATTATGGTAACTGGAATGGCCGAAAGGTACGGCATGGCGCACGGTGATAACCGCGCATTGGCCGAGTCCTAGGACGGAGTCAATAAGTAGCATGGAAAGTCTCCCACTGAGGTTTCGCACGTACCCATATCGGGTGGCAAGAAGTGGCATTTCCATTGTACCGCACACCAAGCATTGAAGCATTTAATTATCAAGTGAACTCAGTAGTTGCCTGTCAATGACAATATTAACTTGAACATGTTGCGGTAAGCTCTTTACCGCTGGTTGAGTTCTGCCACTTTTAACCGCCTTCCATAAAATAACATTCGCTCTTCATTATCAGCTCTGTCCAGACGAATCGTAAACTACTTTAGAGAACGACCCAGAAAAACAGAGCGTTTCCGGTCATTTCTCTCAGTGCGGAACTACAAGAATCTCGGACTTCAGGTGGTGGCTTAAGTTGTCTTCGCATAGAGGATTGTAGATTTAACCTGGTCATTCTTGAAGGCTATTAATATGTAGCCCATCGTGAATTTCCCCCGCAACAATATATATAGTAAAAATCATATCAATTAGATAGAAATGAAGAGAGAAGAGAGAACAGTTGCTCATCCTTCCATCAAGTTGTAAGCTAATACAGGGTCAGTCATTGTCATGTCATCATTGGGTATCGTAAAACTGGATTCTCTGCAACGATCCAAAGTGTAAGCATCCTGCACCATCATGTCATCAAATGTTCGAGATTCCTCAAAGAGATCGGCTCCTGTAGTATTGCCATTGGAAGCATTGGTAGTAACATTGTGAGGGTCACTGTCAGCACCTTTGAGGAGTTGAAGTGAGGACGTATTTTCATCATCAAACTCCAGGCCGTAGAGTCCGAAGGGATTGGGATCCTCGAAAACACTGGTTGTCAATAACGCCCTTTGTGTAAATAGATTTTGGATCTCATCCTCCGTATAGTTATGCTTGCTATTCATATGCACCCAGAGGTCGTAGTCCCGGTGGAACCTATGACTGCAGCCCTCAACGAAGCATGCGATGTGGCGGCCTGTCTCCTCAGCATAGCCTTCACCGGTTAGGGTCGCCAGAGCAGATGGTACTTGCGACTTGTCTCGGCTTTGCGCCTTGCTCAAGCCAAGACGCTGTCTGCGTTCTGCTTTGGCATTTTGGAACCCTAGGTGCGCCGTCCGGACATGCTCTTCCAAGGCGAGCTTACTGCCATAGCGCTTGCCGCAACCGTCGCCATTCCACCCTTGGACCTTCTTCGAGGATGAGAGATCAGTTTCTCCACAGACAAAGCGTTTCTCTCCATCATGCACAGTCCGCACATGGACTGTCAGGTTGCCCTTCTTAGTGAAACTGCGGTCACATCCGGGAACAGTACACGGAAATATCTTTCGTTCCTCGAGGGAAACGTCGCCGTGTACGACCTCCAGATGACGACGAAGTTCTCGGGATGTGGAACAGATGATTGGGCAGTTTGGACACTTTGGAGGGTGTACCGATTTAATGTGTGCTTGTAGCAAGGCATAGGTAGCAAAGAAGACTTCCGCAGGTAGGTTGGTACCATCGGTTGTTTGTTGGGAGCATGCTGTGCAGCTGAAGCGCTTTTCGGTGTGTAGGCGTGCCTCATGTGCTCTCAGATGACCAGCCGTATCGAATGCTTGTGTACACTTCTGTCCCGTAGTAGGGTCAGTGTGAGGGCATGGGAAGGGTTTCCGGTTCTGGTGCACCATCATGACATGCTTCTGAAGGGTCGAGTGTTTCCGGAAGGTCTCCGAGCAGGGCGGATATTCTGTACAGCGATATTTATCCCTTCCATCATGTGCTGCGAGATGCCTTCGTAGTCGGGAACCAGTCACAAACGTCTTTCCGCAGCCATCTCTGTCACAGACATAATCTCGAATCGACGTGTGTGCGCTCTTGATATGATGATTGAGGTGCGAGGCTCTCAGGAAAGTTTTGTCGCACCCATCGTATGTGCAATTGAAGATTCTCTCATTATTATGTGATCTAATGTGCTCTTGTAACCGAGCCGGCCGATTGAAGGCCTTTGTGCATCCTTCGAAAGGACAAAAATGTGTCTTGAGCTCCGATGGATATTTCGAGGAAGACGGAGAGAAGGGCGTCAATGGAGTCTCATTGTGCTGATCATCATCATCACAAGTGATGCTCTCATTTTCGGAGGATTCATAGTCTATATCTGATTGGGGCTCCTCATAAATTGGATCTGTTCGATATATTAGCTGTGCAAGCTGCAAGCGCTGTCGTAGAAGCTCTTACCGGAGCTATCAAGGGCCTGCTTCTGGATCCGCTTTGCGTTCCGGATAGCCTCAGCAGGGGCCTTTCGTTTTGGTGCCATGGCCCTGCAGAGCCACCGGGCTAGCTAGCAGGCTTTGGATGAGATAGCATTAAAGTAATTGAGACCTCGGGGCTATCTCTACCATCAGCTTCAAAAAAGTTTCCTGTTACAAGGAAATTATATTTTGCCGGTGCGCTCCGCCAGGGCGGTGAGTTTCTCATGTGCTCCGCTAGGCGAGTCCCGAAAAGGATTAGCGCCGTATGCGAGCAAGGAAGTTTTTCCGCCGCCTCTGGAATTCGCGATCTCGAGCCGCAATATCGAGTTGCAACACGGTGTCGCCGCATCCAGAACTTCACAGTCTATCGTTCATCTCTTGCCCTGAGGTGCTCATTTGGGTGATCTTTACTGTCATTCGTTCGATCTATCCTACAAGACCCTCACTATCGGCGCGATGTCTGACTACGGCGACCACGACGCTGAGGACACTGGGTAAGTTGGCTTAATCGGCTCGGGTAGATACCGCGGCAGCAGACGCTCTCGCAGGGATCTAATCGTGTGCGTTGATTATGCGACTGGAATAATGGGTTCTGATACCATGTTCAAACTAGCTTCGACTACGAGCCTGCCGAGCAGGAGTACGATGAAAATGAGCCAGAAGACTACCTCGATCCTGAAAATCTCGAAGCCACTGAGGGTGGCGCTGATGGCTATGGCGGCGAAGACACATATACGCATGGCTTGAATGGAGACAGGGTCGTCGTCTCCGGTGATCCCAACGCATACGCAGGCGGAAAGGTCATGGAGCAATACAGAGAGAAGAAGGTTCCAAACGACCAGCGCACGACAACGCCCTATATGACCAAGTATGAGAGAGCTCGTGTTCTGGGAACGAGGGCGCTGCAGATCAGGTTCGTCTTTGGATTCGCACGTCCACACCGAACTGAGACAGGGACTATTGCCGCTAACAACAGCTACAGCTTGAACGCTCCTGTGTTGGTTGACCTTGAGGGTGAAACCGATCCGCTCCAGATAGCACTGAAGGAACTGAACCAGAAGAAGATTCCTCTGATCGTCAGGAGATACCTTCCTGACGGATGGTAAGCTACCCCGCTGAAAGGATACGTTTATATCGATCTGACCAGTTGTCTGACAGGTACGAGGACTGGACTTGCGAGGAATTGCTGTGAATTTTCGTCTGTGTTGTTTGGAATGGTATCGTGATTTTGCTTTCTCTCTCTTGTGATACAATGTACTCTCTGGGTTTCCGGCATAGCGTTGGGTGTTGGGTGTCAATAAGGCTAATGGTGGCGGAAGCTGCAACCATCGTTCTTCTGAAAAGAAAAGTAAATATGTCAAGTCAAAAAATTTGGTGATTCCTCTACGTCAAAGGTGTGATTCAGCTCTCATATTGTTGTACAAGGCTATTCCCTGCTTTGAAGAATGCCTGAGGGTGTGATGTCACATTATTGCCATATTTCTCGTATGTGGAACAAGGAATATTGACTTTGAAGTCTCATACATCACTATCAAAGGAATCATTGTATGTGATGACTACTGTGTTTCTATTGACAGTGTGATACAGGTGTTATCATATCGTACAACAGAGTTTCTTATATCGAGTTCCCATGATATGATACACGGATCATTATGTTGTGGATTCTCATCAACTCATCTTATGATAGTACCACGCATGTAGTCGATTCGTGTAAGAAATTAGCGATATTGTATAAGTTATGGACGTAGTACCTCTGGGGGATAGGAGAAGCTCTAGTACAAACCTATGCGGCATACATACGGAGTCATTCTTCTTTTATTGGTGGTCTCAAGTTGTCAACTTTTGCATTAGTAAGAATCCTCCGCCATCGGTTAGTTAGTTAATGGAGTTTCACCAACATTCAATTAGAGTAGAGCTAAAAACATGCCTTAATCAGATTTTTTCTCTATGAACTTTTGATACCATCTCTCTACTGATAACTGATATAGATGTTAGATAGCACTTCTGCACTCTTGCATAGTTATAAATAGGATCTTATAAATCTCCAACAATCCAAATGTCGAAAATAATATTCTACCCCGCCACATAATTGATTCGTTGAGCCTGCGCGGAGTCCAGTCCCTACTCCGTGCGCCTATGGCCCCCACCAGAGGGCCCTAAAGATGGTTCCCACATGAGTTAAGATGGGCAACAAAAATACGGAGAAAGAGCCGAATTTATCTCCCAGTCTGGATAATCGGCACCCTCGACCGCTCAGGCTGCGTCTAGAGAAGCGGGCATTCGCTCGAGAGGACCAAGCTGAATATTCAAAATCAATGTGGGAGAATGGATGGCTTCCAACCAGAAGTTGAGCCTGGTTGTAAGGGGAGTTCCATCATTAATCCATTCTTTGAGATATCCACAGCTTCTGGGCTTCCCCGACGGCGGATATACTCTAACGCCAGGATCTGAGAGCTTGAGGTTTCATTACTTAGTCATATTTACTTGCCCCGCATGACTAAGTTAAGGTCTTCTTTGAAAAATCATGGGTTCATGCCCTCTGGCTTAGAAATTGCCTGCGGGTTGACTCACTAGGTGACTGCCATCTTGTCTACGGTCCCCGTCCTAGTTGTTCATCGTCACGCGTTTCGGTTGTGACATGAGTCTCTGCTTCCTCCTGGGTGTGTCTATATATCAGGAAGTATCGTCTGTGATCTATACAACACAGCATCAGCTAGGATGGGGAACGACGTGGAGATCGAGAAGTCCCTAGCGGACTCTACCATCCGCAAAAATGAAGTGATTCCGACGACTGAGTCGGATCCCCCGTCGTCGGAACAGCAGCAGTCCGGTTATGAGAACGGAGATCAAGCCTTCGACACTGGTCTCAAGCCATGGCTCCAGGTCCTAGGTTCATTCTTCTTGTTTTTCAATTCATGGTACGTCTACCTGAAGCGCACTTCTTATCTCGAAGTGACGGCTTGCTGATGACATCTATAGGGGCGTCATCAACACATTCGGTGTCTTCCAGACGTACTATGAACAAGCCCTTCCTCATGAATCTGCGGATTCCATCGCCTGGATAGGATCACTCCAGTCCTTTCTGCTCATGTTGATCGGAGTTATAACTGGTCCCTTGTTCGACGCAGGTTACTTCACTTTGCTATTGACATTCGGGACAATCATGCTCTCATTTGGCCTTATGATGACCAGCATCTCCACGCAATATTGGCATCTAATATTGTCACAGGGCATTTGCATCGGCTTGGCTGCTGGATGCCTTTTCGTTCCCTCCGTTGCAATCCTACCGCAATATTTCAAGAAAAAGAGAGGACTTGCCAATGGAATTGCTGCTAGTGGGAGCAGCGTTGGCGGTGTCATCTACCCGATCATGTTCCATAAGCTCCAGCAACAGATTGGATTCCCATGGGCGACGCGAGTTGTTGGGTTTGTTGTCCTAGGAACATGTGGCATCTCGCTCTCCCTGCTTCGGATGCGTTTCGTTCCTACTCAGAAACGCGCATTGATTCAGCTTTCGGCCTTCGAGGATGTTCATTATGTGCTCTTCTGCGTCGCAATGTTCCTGGGATTTCTGGGTTTCTACAACTTCCTGGTGTACGTTCAGCCGTATGCTATACAGACCGGCATAGTCAATGACAATCTTGGATTTTATCTTCTGTCGATGCTGAACGCAGCTTCAACTTTCGGCCGAATCACTCCAAATTTCATCGCTGACCACACTGGCCCCTTGAACATGCTGGCACCCGCAGCTACTGCGACTGCTATTCTCGCCTACTGTTGGATCGCCGTCCACAATACTCCGGGTATCATCATCCTTTCGATTTTGTACGGCTTCTGCTCTGGTGGTTTCGTCTCTCTCCCGCCTGTCGTCATGATCAGTCTAACTAAAGATATGCGAGACCTGGGAACCAGGCTGGGTATGTGCTTCGCTATTATGTCAATTGGTTTGCTCATCGGGACGCCAATCGGCGGCGCTATCTTAAGTGACACGCACAAGTACCTAGGAGTGCAGCTCTTCACAGCGTCCTGTCTCATTTCTTGTGCGACTCTGTTGATGGTCTTGAGATTTTCTCGTACTGGACCCACGCTGATTGTGCGGGCATGAGCCATTGAGCTCTGTTGCTGCCTTGTGCAAGACTACATCAACTTACATTGTGGACTGAGAACTCCCTCAGCCATCGCCGGTGATATATGTCCGTGCCGCCAGTGGTGCCAAGTGGAGTTGATGCCACCAAGATAGCGTGTTTGCCGAACAATCAAATTATCCAGATTCTGTGGGTAGGGGTGGTGGGTGCTATGATCACGGCGGCAATTGGGTTGGGTGTTTATTTCCGCGCCTTAAAGATCCGAGCCATGTAAGTAAATATTATCTTTCTTTCGAGGTGTTGATACAAATCTGCCCACACCTGTCCAGGCGCTGAGCCAAGTTTTCAGCGAACGAAATATGCAGTTAAAGAAAAAAAAAAAAAAAAAA
>JAPVCG010000047.1:453427-535790 GCA_029606305.1 Paecilomyces fulvus
CTTAAGGTATTTTATAGGGATTATAGCTATGGCCTCTCTATCTTCAGCCGTCTTCAGTCGAATCGAGGATGAAGCCGCGCAACAGCGTGCCATCCGGATCCGGGGACTCCATCCAAGAATATCAGAAAGGGCCACGCAGCACCCATGTACCTATTTGATTCCCAAGGAATATCGGGATATGTATACCTTGATCATATAATCATAGATGTTGATTGATATCATTATTCGCCTTCACTACTTATGGTCTTCCATTCGTACTGACAGGATGTTGCCTGCTGACTTCTAGAACAAATAGAAATTAGGGGAACTTCTAACTGTTTCCACGACCACATGCCCTCTTCCACTTATCTCCAAACTGTTCCCTACAGTCCCCTAGGTCGAACCTCATACGTATCTGCACTTCATCCTTCCCCGTCTTCCGCCGACTCTCGCAAATTCTGAGATTCGTGAACACAAGACAATCCGGACACAATTTGTCATACGCCCCTAGTGCCCTCAGCATATCCAGGTCCCTCAGGATATCCAATCCATGATTCGCACAACGCTCATTAACCACATACTCTTCGAGGGAACGAGCCCCACGCTCGACAAAAAAAGTCACCCGGATATCGAGATGTAGGTTACCGCAGAAAATACTCGCAGAGACGTTTTCATCGCACTCGATCTGGTCTTCGTCGGCAGACATAACCGTCACTGCTAATGATCCCTCTCGGGCCGCTTGCAGACGGGTCTTGCTCATGATGATGTGTCGGTGGTATGTGAGGTCCTCCACCGTCCGCCCATATGACCAGCCGTTCCGTTTCTCAGTCATGATCGCGTATGCCCTCTCGAAGCCGAGAGACCACCCCCAGACACCACGATAGAACCTGCTGGTCCTGGTAATGCAGACCGATGTGGACGGTAATAACGAGGCATAGGTCCATTCCGTAGGCAGTCTGATGTGGAAGCGCTTGCAATGATAGCAGAGGAAGTGCCATGGTAAATCGCGTTGGAGAAGTTGGAGGAGCTCCCAGCGGTCTCGGGTTTCGAAAACGAAGCCGATGGGGGAGATTTCTTGGCCGTCTTGGAGTTCGAGACAGCATCTGCCGAATATGGAGAGGAGGTGTTTGCTGGTTAGGGCCAAACAGGCTCTCTCAGCAGCAGAGAGATAGCTTGCGATATAGTAGATGAGTTCTGACGGGAGGGGATCGAATGGATGCCGTCTTCCTCCACCAGTATCACTATCCTCACCATCGGTCTGTACCTCTGGGAATGAGCCAGGAAGAAGAAGAGCACTTGAAGGCTCAGATTGATCATCCTCTTTCTCCGTGTCAGGTTTGTATCCCCCCAAGTGGCCGATTCTCATGACGTTCTCCAGCAGCTCCACCAGTCCGTGGACCCATCGAGTCATCTTGACAACCAGATAGACATAGAGTATAACAACTGTAACTAATGTCGTCACGGGTATCTACCACAGCTTTCTCTGGGAAGGATGGAAGAAGAAAATGGTACGTGACGCCCACGAGCATGCAGACATGTAGTAGACTGCTCAGATCTCGGATGAGGACCGGTTCTGAAGTTGTGTGTGCAGAACGCAGGTTGTTTGTGTTATTCTTTCTCTTATCAACTGCGGCGGGCTCCGTCTCAGATGTGGGAGTCAGCTAGACGAATATTTTCTCAAGATGGTGAGAATGTCTTGGATGTTCCTTTGTTAATGGTTGCAGTCTCCTTAATCGATACCTGCCATTCTTGCACATTTTGCATTCACGATCTGAAAAGAAGACAAAGGAGTGAGGAAGAAAAAGAAAAAAATAAGTTGCTTAAGCATGGAAAGATGCAGAAGAGGAGCAAACATCTCTGTAGTCTTTACCATGTTAATACTCAGTTAGCATAAACTGCAGACTTTCACTACCTACCTCATTACCCACCTCACCACCACTTCACTATTTATTTCATTACCTATCTCACTACCCACCTCATCACCACCTCCCTACCCACCTCATTACCACCTCTTTACTATCCTTACTATTGTCTCATATCTGATAATAGCACATATGGCGAGCCAGACTCCAGGAAGGAATATCCGTGGGGGCCGCCCTCGAGGTCATTTCATCACATCATTGGCAAAGCAGGAATCGCTCTGCCTGCACAGGGAAGGAAGACAGGAACTTGTTACGAGCTCGTTCACAGTAGATGATTAGTTTATTATCACTTGACAAAAAGTCGCACGGAGATAATTTAGCCTGCGTTTAACGGGCAATCAGACCTAAGAACCGCATACATGTATAGGGACAACAGAGATCAGGTATTTTGCCCCTTGATTTTGGCCACCACAATCGTTAGATGTGGAAGGACTAGTTAGACTGGTATGATTCACTGCTGTTGAAGGAAGATTCTGAGAAGAAACCTGTGATGATCTCATCAGAGAAGGAGAAAGAGAATGAGGAGAATGAAGAGGAGGAGGCAGCCATGCTGCCAAGGATATCCCACACCAGGGTTGGGAAGGTAAGCAATTTTAGAGCACTTTATGTGATATTTAATCAGTTGCTAATCAGTTTCCTATCAATAAGATCGACACAAGGGCGGCCAGGAATGTAGCAAGGCGCGCTGGCAAAGAGATCCCTTGCAATGAGTGTCACAACTGCAATGATGCGAGGATGGTTACCATGCCCTCTCTGGCCCGTTTGGGCAACTTTTCCTCTTGAGCTTGCGATTGCAGGTCCACTGACTGCAATGCACAAGGCCATGGCCACCCCAACCATCCCTTGCCAGGGTGAGTCTTCTTTTTGGGAGATGTTCCAAGATCTTATGACCCATTCTTGTGGCTCTCCTCACATTGACTCAGTTCCTCATCAGATGTCAGATTGTACGTCTGCTTCCTTTGATCATTCTGCCTGATTAGTTTCTACAATCCTCAGCTGTGCATCTTGTACTGTCCAAACACTCCAAGCATCTGCTCATTATGTGTTGCTGTTGAAGTCTTCATACTCCCAGATCAAATTGCCACTTGTGAACTCATTACCCACACAGTATGCTACCATCATTGCAGATCCTCATGGGGGAGATACTCACCATTTTCTGAATTCTGATGCTCTTTGGGACCCATTATTGTTGATGCAGCTCCACTCAGTGGGGACTGTTCAATGTGAGATCACAACAATGACCATTCAGCATAGCATTGCTTGGTGATTTAATGGGAATGATCATCTGAAAGAACAGAATGCCAGTATCAGTGGGCATTGTGTCCTTGCTGTACTCATCCAGTCCTATGGAACTACTCAGCACCTTCAGTGTACATTCTGCTCCTGTGGCCTCAATCCATTCAACTGCTGTGTGTCTATTCCTGGTGTCATTGATGGTACATGTGCAAACTGCACATGAACTGAAGACCATTGCTGTTGTAACCTTTGTGAGTATTCTGTTCCTTATTGATCATCCCTAATGATTGTATACAACAATTGTCTCTAACAATCATAGATGCACTTGTTGGACATCTTGCTACTTTGCCTGAACAAGTTAAATTGGTTGATTTGATCACTGATGACTTATACAAATCACCTTCTGTGACCACACTCACCCCACTGGCTTGTCCATTTTAATGTTCTGTCATGATGGGTGGTTTGTTTGCTGATACTAATCATATTGGCTGATTGGCCTCCACCACAAATATTGCTTGTCACATTTGCTTTTCTGATGATGAAGAGAAGCTCAATTAGATACTGAAAGTGATTCTAACTTAAGTTAGAAATAAATACTTATGTGCAGCTAGCTATGTGAGCTACCTTAGTACCTTCTGTACTTTGAGACAAAGATGCCAAGGAAGATGATATTGAGAGAATCATGCCACATGGATACTTTGAGCTATTCATGCTGTCCTGTTGAGCTTGATGATACCAGCACTGAATGCAATTTCTTGAACTTCACAACTGACTACTGTGATTGGTTGCTTTCTCTGCTGTGCCAATTCTGTAATTGTGGTGCAGCGTGCTTTTATTTATTTATTTTCTTTTCCGAGCATACGAGCTCGCTCATAGCAAATAGTTAATTTATAACCCTTTGAAAGGACCTCATGAAGGTGAACAAACCCTTTCGAAAATGCTGGATAAGGGAGATATTCTTGTTGTGCAGCTGGAGATGGAAGCACACCTACAAGGTCCTGAAGGGGAACTGCTGGTTTTCACAGAGATACCTTAGAGATTAGGGTGGTAGAGGTGCTGACATGTTTTTCCAGTTGTTGCCGCGCTGGAGTTCCTTAGTGGATTATTAGGAATATTTTGAAATTTTTAATTTTGCACGCATTGTACACATGCGTATAAAAGACATTGAAGAAAACAAATTCACTTGTTGATGGTATATACAGGAATCAGCAGGCTAGCGGACCAAGAATCAAGAGATTCCTGCACAAGGAATGAGGATGGAGGTATGGCCCTGTTATTATCCAGAGAAACAAATCATGTTTTCTATTGTATTTTAAATTCACTCAAAAATTGCCTTTCCCTCCCGTCTTAGTAGCTAAACTGACTCAGCATCTTCTATTATCCCAAAACTTATACTTATCCATGTACCAAAACCTGAGCCACGAGCAAGAAATTGAGAAAGGCGGAACACTGTCACACAGGGGAAATACATGAGCTTTTGGTAGTTATTCAATTTAGTTCATCATGGCATCTTTGTCAACAAAAGCACTCACATCAAGTGCAAGAGATAATGACTTTCCTCCGTTAGTTCCATACCTCCATATGCAGGAGACAATCTCCAAATGATTTCTATTCAAACTCAACCCCTCCAAACTGATTGAAAAGTTCTTCCAGGAAAACTCCACTCGGAGGCGTATTTTCAGAGTCCCTGGAGCCTGTTGTCAAGTCTGGCCTCAAGCTGACCAACTCCAGCACATATCCCACATAAGAGTGCACCCAGCGTCTGGAGAGCAACTTGTACATGATGGTCACTAACTCCTGAGACCTCAGAACATTTGGAGGAAATTGCCAGGGCCAGTATGACTTCCTGTGGGAACCTTTGGTTAGGAATTTGGTTTGAAAGAGAGTATTGAACACTTCAAAGAAAGCCTGACAGCCACAACAAGACAACTTGGATACTCCAATATAGGAATACGCCTTTGGGAGCTGGGGATTATCGGTTTGAGAACGCACAATGTAGAGCAGGACCTTGACCTCACAATGCTGTACCAGAGTTTGGCTCAGGTTTGTCTGAGCAAGGTAAGAGGTATCCCAGTTGATGATGGGCATATCTAGAAGCCTCTCAGAAGCAAATCCTTCTTCCTGGTTCTGCACAGCCACAGCTTTCTCCAGGACAACTTCCCAGTCCTTCAGGGTCCTTGGGAAAGTCAGGAGCTTGGTTGTTATGGCAGGCATCAGATGAATCATGAATTGGAACATGAAGAGATGGCTGTAGGCTGGCGACTTTGCAGCTTTTAGAAGGGTCTTTACATCATTCAGGACATTGGTGACCTTTCAAACATATGTTTCCCACTTGGGGAAATGATGCAGACAAAGCAGCTCATCAGGCATAAATCCACCCTGGCTCAAAAGCTGTTTCAGTTGATACCAACAGTACTTCAGCAGTTCGAAGAACTTCCTCCAGGCCATATAATCCCAATCGCATGGATGTCCATATTCAGAGCCTTCCATAAAGAAGATATTACCAGCAATAATGATGCCTTTGCATAAGCCAAGAAAAGGATGATCTTTGGGAAATTGGGCCGGGTCGATCTGTTTGAAGTCGGAGAATCAACTGTTGAAGTGTTTTTGCACCTTAGGGAAGGTGAACATAATACAAAAACAATAGAAGTCATCCATCTGCTTCAGAAGTTCTTCGTCAGTTATCGCTCGCCGCGGTGGTGTGTTCTTCAGATCAGGATACACTTGGTGAAGCCATGCAGATATCTCCTTCAGTCTCCTCCATAGCTGTGTAGCATGCGTGCGAGTCACAGTGTCTACTTCACTGTTGTTTGCAATGATGATCTGAACACTTTGCTTTTTCTCATTGACGCGAAGGGCAGTCGCAATGACTTCGCCGCTTGGTTTGGAGACGAGAAGAGCGGACAAAGCATCCAGTACATCAGCCGATCGCCATGGCTGGTACGTCGGAGAAAACACTGGGGCCGGCGTTTGTGGGTCATCTCTAATCGAACGATTAGCTGGCACCTGCAGGCGATCTCTAGGCTCTATCCTCGAAATGACAGCCAGAAGCTGCTGGACATCCTCGCGCTGGATAGCGCCGAATGTCGTCCTCGGCTTTCGTCGTTGGGCTTGTATCTCAGCTTGTAGGGCTTGCGTATGTGAGGCCATCTCGACTTGTCGTGGATAGTTTCCCATCGTGACATTGTGACTTGGGCCTGGAGCACCTGCAGACACGTGACCGGTTGAACCAACGGCCCCTTTGGGAAGTGCTGTTCAATCTTTCGGAGTCACGGAGAGTAGTAGCCTTCGCCTGATGAATTGACGCGCTGGGCCGAAATGCATGAACTCTGTAACCAGCGTCCGGATTCACGGCGATCTATGTTTGGAGAAACAAAACTTTTTTCCAAATCTTTCAACCGGAAAATACGAACATAAAATCTTCGTTCCACATATGATCAACCCTTTCTTCGAGGGTACCGGATCGGATAAAATCCATATAGCGCCGGATCATGTGCTGGCTAAGGAACTGCATATAGTTCAGTAAATCTTCATCCATATAAGAGGAGGGAATAGCTCACGTCTCTCTGCTTATATGTCGGCATCCAGAAAAACTGTACTTCCATAGTTTTCTTATCCTTTGAGGGTTCAAAGGGCTTAAACCTAGCCTTCCCCCATAAGCGGTGCGCTGATGGAGATAAGCACATTAAGTGTGCACAGTGCTCAGTGAGCTCTGGACCTGTGACTTGCTTCTTCCACATCTCAATCTTAGAAGGATTCCAGTAATTTTGAAGCATTGCCCAAAATTCAAGCTGCACTTCTCCTGCTGGTTCCTTGCCAAGAGCAAAAGGGAAAATGTGACACTTATCAACAGGGTCTGCAACCTTTTCAATCAGGTAAGAACCACTGTCTCTCTCGGCACATTACACATTATCAGTGTTTGTCACAAAAGTTCCTGATGAGAGTCCAATAGCGACACAAAGGAAATTTCCAAGGGAAGATTGAATAGAGGCAGTGGCATTGACAGGAAACAGCTCACTATATAAAGAATGGAAAAGGACAAAACTGACAAGCCATGCAATAGGACTGATACATGAAGACCACTGCCCAATTTTTCGAGCATGTGGTCCCATGAAATATGGTGTAATGTGAAGAACGAAGAAACAAGAATAAAGACGAATGAGCAAAGTCAGGAGAAATATCGTCTAATACTGTAATTTCTCAAATGCTTTCTTCCAATTTAGTAAATTGATGAAAATGCCACCAAAGTAGTTCGTATTTACCCTTCTTGAATACTCTCGACATCACACATAGTATGACATGAGCATAAATATCTGCCAAAGATTATAATCCCAGCTGCCTGAGTTCAGGTTCAGATAGTGTATATAGGGTCCTTCTCTGAACAGACGGGACCGCCTTTCGCTAGGGGTAAGCCAGGCGATGCATTGCTATATGGCTACATGCCTAGAAAAGAGAGCAGGCATAGAACTATAGCGATATAGAAGACTGGAGGGCCTGGTATAAGATAGAGTTAAGGTAACGGGGTTGAATGACGGGCTTAAGTATCTAAGATATCTGAGGGGTAGTCAGTGAAGAGAAGAAGGGAGGGGAAGCATAATCACTATTAATCTTCATTACGGGACAAAGAAGGCTATATTCTATGAATCTGATGAGCTTTATTCAATGAGATTTGCAGGTTGATGCCTGGTGAATATGCAGGTGAGTGATGAGCACAGATGATCATGAAGCTCATCTGCTAAGGTTGCATGCTATCGGTGTATAGAGCTATATACAAGAATGGAGTCTCGGATTACAATTGGGTACATGAAATGGCTTCTCTGTTGAATTAAATATACATTTCCATGTATGCGGTTCGTAGCAACTAGCTCTCAAGGGGCCGACTGGGACAGGAAAATCTTCGCGACTTGCGTAGCTGTACCTGGTCATTATCATTAAGATGAAGAAGAACAAGCGCTCTCATAACCATATCTTTTTCCAAAGCAAAAGAATTCGACTCCCTGACTCCATGAAAATGATGGCATGCCATGAAGGAAGCAACTTATACCGCCTGAAATGTCATGTCGTTTTTATGAGGGACACTGAGCCAGCTCGGTCACAAACGACTTTCCCCAGAAAGCGCTATTCGCCAGTTAATATGCAAGGCATAGATTCGAGCAGAAATTTGGTGGGAACTTACCTTGTATACTTGGTGATATATTTGTACAGCTTGTCGAACTTCTGGGCCCGTTGGTCACCATCCATGGACATGGCCTCCTGGTAGGCCTTTGCAAGCTCTTCAGTGTTCCAGGGGTTGACAACGAGGGCACCATTCAAGCTCTGAGCAGCACCAGCGAACTCTGACAGGATCAACACCCCCTTACGCTTCTGCTGGCTTGCGATATACTCGAAAGATACGAGGTTCATACCGTCTCGCGTGGATGAGACGACGCAAGCATCGGAGACCGCGTACAGGGAGAGGAGCTCGTCAAAACTGACAGACCTGTGCATGAAGTGAATGGGCATGTAGTCAACGGTACCTAGATATTTCCTGTTAGAGCCCAAGTCTTGTAGTCATAAGAGAAAAACCGAAGGGGATACTTACCAAACTTGCCATTGATGCGTCCCACCAATTCATTAACCACCGCTCTCAGATTCTGATATTCTTCAACATCTTGCCGGCTAGGGACGGCCACTTGGACCAGGACCACCTTACCCACCCACTCCGGGTGGTTAGATAGGAAGACTTCCAGGGCGTGCATCTTCTGAGGAATTCCCTTGATGTAGTCCAGACGATCAACGCTGACCATCAACTTCATTCCTTGGAACTTGTTCTCCAAATTCGCAATGCGGCTCTGGACTTTGGGGCTCTTAAGACCATCCGCGAACTTGTCGGGGTCAATTCCAATCGGGAATGCTCCGACTGATACTGTCTTGTCCTGGAACTTCACGCTGCTTGGAGTGGTGACCAGTCCACTATTCCACCGTCAGCTTCTGCTTCACATCATCAAACATGGGAACCACTTACAGGATATGGGAACAGCTGCTCAGGAAGTGGCGCGCGTAGTCGAATGTGTGGAAACCGATCAGATTGCAGTGCAACACTCCGCGCAGAAGTTCTGCTCGCACCGGCAGGATACGGTAGATCTCGCTACTGGGGAATGGTGTGTGCAGGAAGAAGCCCATCTTGATGTTCTTCTTGCCCAGAGCATTGAGCTCTTCACGGAGCATTTCAGGTAGCAACATCAGGTGGTAGTCGTGCACCCAAATGAGATCGCCATCTTCTGCTTCCTGTGCGATTGTCTTGGCGAAGATCAGGTTCGCTTCCCGGTACGCTTCCCACGCATTCTCATCGAAGACGATCTCTCCAGGATGGTAGTGCAACAACGGCCACAGGATGGAATCTACGACCAGGGATCTCCGTCAGTTTCTGCTACGGATTCTATTTACTACGGGAAGGGAACGGATACGCATGGGGAGTGGTGCGACGTACTCGAGAAGCCATTGTAATGGCGATCAGCCAACTTGTCGTTGATAAAGACGGGCGTAGCATTGTATTCCTCCTTCAACCGCTGCTTGACCGTCTCGACCTCATCCTCAGGCACTTCCATTCCTGGCCAGCCGTACCACTGGAAGGTGGTCGACTTGGACAAACCACTCAGACCGGTGACCAGACCACCGGAGGACATGGAGAAGTCATAATTTCCACCTTCGGATCGTCTGATTGTAATTGGCAAGCGATTAGAGACCAACAGCAACCGGGAGGTCCCGGTGGGTGAATCGACCATAAGCGCTGGCGACATGAGGTGTTTGACGAGTTCTGCGTGAGCGTTCTGGGGTAGCGAGCGGTGAGGTTCAAAAGTCCTCTCTGGAGGGGTATTGTATACCGTACTGAGAGGTGTAGTTAAAAAGTCAATTGGAAAAGAAAAACTAGAAAATGGTGATGGGGTCAGTTCAGGGTGGAAGTGAAATGCTGTGTGACGGCGGTGACCCTTTTTTTTCCACCCCGCGTCGCGTCCAAACTGACGACATTATTGATATGACGACGAAGCCATCGTCGGATCCATCGCGGTGATTCTAACTAATTATATTTTTCCACCAGATTCGGTGCATCCCGTTTCATCTATCGTCTATCGCGGTGGAGTCGTCTACGGGCTCCAGCTCCAATGGTGTTCTCGGTTGATAAGTTATGACGCCGATGAATGTGTCGAAAGCTCGAGAATTGGCTGGACAGCCCAACACCAAGAAATTCCTCTATCCGTCCTTTTGGCCCACGACGCTGGGCACAAACACAGGGAAGATCAACAATGTTATTGGTCCGGTCCAGAAAAGGACTTCAACACCATTTTTTTGGACAGATCAGACCCTGCCGGCCAAATGGCGAATACGCTCGAATATTCCATTCCGGCTATACTCCTTCCTAAAAGACCCGGACTGGTTTTCCACGTCACGATACTTGCCTCCATGCCCTGTTTGATGCATCCAGTCGGGGAAATCCATTAGTGCACGTTGCACAAAAACTTCTTCCAAGAAACATATAGACAACTTCTCTCCACGGACCTAGCGTGCTCGTACATCTGTTGCAACAGTAGCGCTTGGCTTAAGACAGGGCATTCATCTACTAGACAGCAGCCGCAGTTGCCCGACACAGGCAGTTCTTTCTCTTGTTTCCCCACGCCTGTAGTAGGTAAGGCTGCCAAAACGGACTCGACGCGGGGACCGCACTACGGATTATTATCCAGACCAACGCCATGACGGTCTACGTGGTATCACTGTATGTGCTTTGCTTTCTATATCCCAGATCTCTAAGAGTATCACGGCCCGCAGCTAACCTAGATCCCCCAGGTTTCTACCGTACACGATTGACTTTGAAGCAGCCGCGATAAGACGCGGTCGTCGCTTTTCCAGCACCCATCATCCCAACAAAGTCGAAGGAAGGTTAGCGGAATCACGTCGAGGTCATTCTAGATCTCTCAATCTCTCCCTGACACCAGGAGCCACGACAGATCATGAGAAGATCTTCAAACCATTCTATGCAGCTCAGGTGGCCGCGGAGGTACCGGCAGCAGATGACCCGAAGGGACCTGGCCCCAGTGAACCTCGTTCAATCTCCTGGGGTGCCAGTCGCAAGTTCAATCAGCCCAAGTTGAAGGCGGTGACCCATCCGGACTCATCAATCTTGAGTCGTCCAGGTGGGGATGAGGCTGCTGTGCGGGTAGACGGTGCTTCGGACTCGCCGGACTCAGACGAAGACCATGGAAGTCCCAAGGTGCTGCTGTCCGATGTGGACTGGGTAGTCAAGGCTGCTGAACAAGGCAATGGTGGTTTGCGAAATGCAATCAACGCAGCTGCAGAAGCGGGAATCCTGCCAAGCAAGACGTGGGTTGGTACGCTTGGAATGCCTACAGACTCCTTGAAGGAGCACACACGTTCGGACATCGAGAGGACACTGCGGGAGGAGTATGAGTCGCTTCCAGTCTTTGTGAGCGACAGCGAATTCGATGGTCATTATTCACATTTTTGTAGAACGGTGCTATGGCCAGCTTTCCACTATCAAGTCCAAGAGAGCCCCAGGCACAAAGAATACGATGACCACACATGGAGGCAATATGTGAAGGTCAACGAGATCTTCGCGGATAGAATCGCATCGAACTGGAAGCCGGGCGACAGTATATGGATCAATGACTATCACCTGCTGCTGCTTCCTGCTATGCTACGTAGGAAGCTACCAGAAGCGGAGATTGCGTTCTTTATGCATGCAGCTTTCCCCTCTTCAGAGGTGTTCCGGTGTCTGGCCGTCAGAGATGCACTGCTGGAAGGACTGCTGGGAGCAGATCTGGTGGGCTTCCAGACAGATGAATACTGCCACCACTTCCTGCAGACCTGCAGCCGCCTTCTGAGCCTGGAAGTCACGGTTGACGGCGTTCAGCTGAGGGACCGTTTCATCCACGTGAAGAAGAACCCCATCGGAATCGATCCAAAGTCCCTCGATAAGCTACGACAAACGGCGGAAGTCCAGGACTGGGTCTCAAAGATCCGCGAGAGATACGAGGGAAAGCACCTGATTGTAGGCCGCGATCGACTCGACGCTCCCGGCGGTATTAAACAGAAGCTTCTCTCCTATGAGTTGTTTCTGAAGAAATACCCGAAATGGAGGGAAAACGTAAGTTTAGACAGTGTGCCTTTAGTGGTCTCTTAGCTAACGTTCCCGACAGGTCGTCCTCGTTCAGGTTGCTTCCTCCATCTCTGAACTTCCTGAACTTGAGGCCCAAATTTCCAAGATTGCTATGAGGATTAATTCCATCTACTCCACTTTGACGCATCAGCCACTGGTACTGTTGAAGCAGGACATCAGCTACTCCCAGTTCATTGCACTCATGACGGTGGCAGAGGTCTTCATGGTGACAAGTCTGAGAGATGGAATGAACCTCACTGGTCACGACTACCTGCACTGTCAGGACGGCAAGTATGTGCCGCAGCGTTACGGATCTCTGATCCTGAGTGAATTCACCGGTAGTGCTCATATCTTCTCCGGACATGAATTTCTCGTCAACCCTTGGGACTACAGGCAGACTGCAGAGGCCATCAATCAAGCGCTTGAGATGCCTGCAGAGCAGAAGCAGAAGAACTGGCAATTCCTTATCGACAAGATGGCTCCTCATACCGCTCAAGCCTGGTGCAAATCGCTCATGAATTCTCTGTCTGATGCTCACCGAACACAGTTGCCACGCGAACCAAGTTTGGTCTCGCCTCTTTCGATGGACGCTCTCAAGGAGTCCTACAAGCGTGCCCACCGTCGTCTGTTTATCGTTGAGGACGATCTTTCCCTGGCCCTATCGCCTAAAACTCCCGCCAAGCGGACAATTTCTGCTTTGAATGGGTTGCTGAAGGATCCCAACAACATCGTCTACCTGACCAGCTGCAGAGCTCCAGAATATCTCGAGTCCAGGATTGAGGGTCTCTCCAAGGATGTGGGTCTGATTGCTGAAGACGGCTGCTTCCTACGCACTGCAGGTTCAGAGACATGGGAAGAGCTGCTGGATGCCAATAAGACTAAGGAATGGAGAGATGGCATCCGCAAGGTTGTTCAATATTTCCAGGAGAGGACGACGGGCAGCTCGATCGAAGAGCGTCGCTGTTCCCTGGCTTTCTTGTACAAGGATGCTTACGATCCAGAACTGGCTGCACGGCAGGCTTCTGAGCTCGCCGATCAGATCAACGGTTCTCGAGGCAGCGAGCCTATCCATGCCGTCTTGTCAGAAGGTGCGGTGACAGTCGAGCCAGCGGAGGTCACCAAGGCGACCGCTGCAGAGTCAGTCTTCCAGCGGCTGCCAGAGAAGCCAGACTTCATCCTCGTTGCGGGAGGTTCTCGCGGCGACGAAGCTCTCTTCCGCTGGGCAAACACGATAGGCCAGGAGGGCACCGTGCCAGACGTCGTCACCGTCACCGTTGGCAGCCATGTCACCGAGGCTAAAGCCATGTTGCTCAACGACATGACTGTCACTGACATTCTCGCTACTCTGCAAGCCCCGCCAGATATCGATGGTGCCACTTAGTGGCAAGTACTTTTCGTTCATTTGGATGCTCCGGCGCAGCCCACCATTCACTAACCAATCCAACGATTCGTGACATATAGATCATCCACTCGATGTCATTACATATTGTTGAGCCGAACGGAAAACAGAAAAGATCTCTCCAGGAGAGAAATGGGGTCAATCAAACCATAAAGGGGGACATGCACAGAAGTTGCATAGACAGCCACATACCCTCCTCTTCTAGATTATTATCCCGTATACGATACTCTACAGCAAAAAGAAAAAAAACGATCAGCTAATTCACGATCTGGCATACAAAACGAAGACGCAGGAGAAAAATAAAAAAATAAAAAGAAGAGAACAACTATTCGTGTTGAGAAACGGACAGGTCCCTGAAAAACTCGAACACGGTCTCTTTGTTTCCTTGCTCGCTTTACCTTCCGCTTTTTCGGGCAACAGTATTACTATCACTACCTTTTCCTTATTTTAATTATCTTCACGCTTTTAATGTATGTACGTAATGAGGACTAAACTGAACAAATGACAGTAATGAGAAATGCGTTTATGAATGATATGGTCCATTGTCAATTGTTACTGGTATTTTCTTGCCGTAGAATGCTATTCCTAGTTACCTGTTACAATTACATAATAGACCACCGATCAGCAAGTGGTAAAAAAAAGAAGAATAATAATAATATACTCATGGAACAAGATCTTAGAAGACCAATTCTATTCAATTACCTAACCACAGCATACTAGCCTGCCTTCCAAGGCAAAAGACAACACCACACAGTAAAAGTAGCCATGGACAAAAAGAAATGAGAAGTGAAAAGCATAAAGCTCACTCGGACAGGGATCATCACGACCAAAGACGAGATCCATTGATTGCGTCAATGGGGTCCAAATGCACCTTCGGAGGAATCTGCAGGGACTGCATGATATGATATGGACTATTGCCACGCGGGCCGGGCGACAGGACCGGAGATAAGGCGTCCAGGTGATATATGCACGTTGTCCGTAACGTGCGGTGGAGAAAGATCAGGAGAGAAGGAGGGGCGGGGGAGGAGTGAAGTGGCTGTTCGGAGATAGGGAGAAGGGAAGGTGGAAAGTATGAAGGTAGGCTCTGAAGCCAAAGGTATGCAGGGACAACGATCCACCTAATTCGGAATGAGAAACAGAGTGATGGGAATAAGGTAGACTTCCATCGACAGACAAGGAAAAGGCATTAATCATCAAGATCCATATAACTTGCATCGAGTTAATGTCAGGAAGAGACAGTGCTCGTTGAAGAGACAAAGCACTTGAAGAATAGATCAAAAGGATCTTCATTAGCACTCAGCCACCAACATCGGGGTTATCATTGCTCCCACTCGAGACAAGTGTGGGAGCTATTCGTCGCTTCTTGGGCTGCTGTGGCTGGCTGTCATTACTCTGTCCCTTGGAGTCTTCCTTTTCTGACTCGCTTGCAGCCGCGATATCCCGTTTACCAAGGACGCTACCGCTCATGGAGCTCTGAGCGCTATGAGATATTCCAGACATCGGTGTCTGCGGTGGCGTCGTAAGAGGAAGGGTTAAAGGCTGAGCGGAATTGGCTGCTGTAACCAGTGGCACAGATCCCAGCGTTGGGGTCGGGTTGTTAATGACTGTCGCTGGTGGCTGCTGGGTAGACGAGAGCGTGGCAACTGAAGAGGTCGAATTGGATCGTGCAGGACTGAAGGGCCGGGGTGTTACAGTTGTAGCAACAGGCTGGGAAGCACCAGCGGCTACTGGAGCAGGGCTTGCTTTCACTGCCGCAGGAGAGGAAGCATGGCTTGATGTTGGTACTGGAGTGTTGCTCGTGGACGGTGCACTCGAGGCGACGGGATGGTGTGGAGTCGACACTGGAGCGGTATAAGGCTGTCCTAGCTCTCCGGGAGAGAATGAAAGGGTCGAACAGAAGCCGTCCGAAGAACTCATGACCAGAGTCAACCCGTCAGAGGACCTGTATCGGGTGAGCATGACACTCGAAATAGAAAGGAGTTGTAAAAAACTTACCATGTCAGATCAGTGAACGTAGCAAAATGTAAGTTGCTCACAACACACAACGGGGTCTGCTGTTGTGTATCATAAACAAGGACAGCATCCTGGGTCGCCACGGCGTATACAATTCTGTATGGCAAAGCGAAAACCGGACCAGGAGCCTGACCAGTGGTGGTCTCTGACTTCGACGAGTCTCCCGTGGCAGGAATGGCCGGCGGTTCCATAGACGTGCTATCGGTCGAGCTGTTAGAGGGCACTACGGGATCTGGCAGAGAACTGAAGGTTTCTTCTCCAGACGAAGTGTCTATGGTGATGTGACTCGTAGGTTTGACCCCTTGTCTCAAGGTGTAGTACACCGGGGAACATTTGACTGCAACCGAAGGCTTCTTATGCCCGGGGAGATGGGCAATTGGAGGCTTGTTGAAGCCTGCACGCGTATAAATGTAGACCGTGTTTATCACATCATCCGTAATCTTCGTTGGATCAGCAGCGGATATATGAGAGGTCTTGTACTGTCCAGCAGGTGTGAACAGCAAACTTCCATCTGGCGCAAATGTCAAGCGCCGGAAAAAGGAAGTGAAAGTCTCATTCGCATAAATATTGGCATTCTTGACACCCAAGCCAACAGGACCGCCAAGGAAGCTTGGAGATGAGACTTCTAATGGTCTTACTGCAGGCAACGGCAATGACGGTGCCGGAGAAACCGAGCGACGGATGGACGTGGCTGATCCGAAAGATGACCGACGACTGTGTGAAACAGGAGGAGGATCCATTGGCAGGTTTGATGCCTTGGGGGTACCAGGTGTTGATGGTGCAGGTGATGCAATTGCAATTGGATTACTCGTTGCCGACTGTGCTCTGGTGTTCATTTCTGGCGGCGCAGGGCTATTCGAGGATATCCGTCGAGCTGGTAAGTCCATTTTCAAGAATTTGCCATGTGATGTCAACGTGAACTGGCCATCCTTTGTCTTCAAGCTGTAGATATGCACCGAGCGGTCCGACGACTGGGTAGCCACGAACTCATTGAGCGGATCCCACGCTACGCCCTGTACATAGTGAGAGTGTTCTGCAATCTGCCGAACCATTTGCCCTAGAATCATATAAGTCAGTGAGGAATCTGGTAAAATGACCACTATGAAACGAACCTGTCTGAGCATTGTAGATCCGAGCAATATTGTCCATGCTTCCTGTTATAAAGAATACACCATCTGGGGACCAGGCAAGGTCATAGATCTCCGCACCCGATGACCTGCACATATGCTTGACACGCCAAGTTTCCTTGTCATCTGCGTGATCCTCTCCAAGTCCTGAGGTGGCCTGAAGTTCCGAAGGGACCCAAAGTAGTACGTTTCCATCATCCCCGGCAGATGCCAGCATCTCGCCTGTGAGCTGTCAGTGAATCTGCGCCATGTGTGTCGACGTTTGATTTCAATACCTTTCGGGCTGAAACGGACCACATTTACGGCTTGTGTATGCTTGATCAAAGTACTCAAGTAGGTTATCTTCCGCTCCTCCCCCGTAGCATCGACTCTCCAGAGCTGGATACGTGATCAGTAAGGCGGGGGGACAAAGGACCGTGGGGTGGGCGATTCGTACTCTGACATTATTATCACTGCAAGAGGAAACCAATCAGCCGAGTGTCCTAGGAATATCTGGGGGCTCGAAACATACTTGCCGGCCGTAGCCAATCGACCCTTTCCATGCGGATCGAAGTGCACAGAATAGATGGGGGCATTGTCGTTATGCCATGCAATGAGCAACGGGGTGGCCTTCATGATGGGCACAGCAGCTCAATGCCCCCTGAAACGGTTGAATCCAAAAGCGTCTTGTGTAGAGAGGGATGGTTTCCAAGCCCAAGAACGAGCTCGATAAAATGGGGAATTGGGATGGCAGTTCCGAGGTTTCAAGTTGTCCAGACGACAAGCTGCAAGGAGAAAGGTCCGTGAGCAGCTGCTAAAGTCACTAAAGTTGAGGATAAGCCGTCAGCAGTGTAAGACAGGGAATGTCAATTCACAACATGGGCCTCAATACTGAACACTGCTGCGGTGGTAGCCGATAGACCTCCACCTGAGGAGAAGTCAAAGTCGTGATGTCGACTTTGTCTCGTCTCGTGTTTCTCGCGCTGCCGGCTGCGGAACGCGACAAGGCGGGAACGAATCAGCCCGTGTCGCTGATGATCAGCCCTACTGTTCTTGTCCGCACCGTCACTCACGCCGTTGCCTGTTGACCCATTCAAGAATGAATCCAGCGAATATCGTAGGAGGAAAATATCCTTCTGGTTGCTGGATGGATTGCTAACTACGCAGTGGGGGATGCAAGAGATCAAGGTCCTCTCATTCCGTGTTTCGCAAGACCGGAAACCATGATTGCTTCTCTAACATCACTACAAAAAGTACTAGTACTATGTGCGTCCTAAGTTATACCTAAATGTGGCTCTCAGAACATGTTAATTGACCAGTCCGTGCTTTGGTTAAGAGACTTCTGTGGCAATTGGCCCTTTATGATTATCGATAGCCATATATATATAGCCATGGCTCTGACCGATGCACAACTTCTCCGACTGTCTGAAAGATAGTTCTGCACGATTCTGAGTATGCTATCGGCTAGCAACGGAACTGTCCCCAAGACCTCAGGAATTCTTCATGTTGCAGTCGTCGGATATACTCTACGCAGTACGAAGAGAAGGTAACGCAGTCTCTAGAGGGTCGAATCAGAAACTCCTACATTTCATCCAATAAAGTGGTTTCTGTAAACGATTATCTAAACAGCATTCACGTAGTTAACTAGTTAACTAACTAACTCTGTATTACATTCTCATCAACATGAAACGGCTTCATTAGAGAGTGTTTGTCCGTCGAATCATTCATTACTCCAGTATTTGCCATATACGAACTCTTAAGTACCACGCCAATCGCTGTCTGCAACCCAAAAATAGGATACCGGAGGCCAAGATGGCGCAGGAGAATAATATACAAAGAAGTGAAATCACTTGGATTACATAGCAGTCAAAGGAGACAACTAGGTGATCCATTTTCCAATCGTCTCTCCAAACCAGCTGATGGCCTTCTCCTGTCGTTTCTGTCGTGCGGTTTCTTGAGACTTCATGAACGGCGAAGCCTCCTCGGCATACATCTTTTGCTGTTCCACGGATGCCTTATACGCCTGGATCTCGAGTTCTCGTTCATGCGGAGTCAGCTGCTGGAATGACTTGGAAGGCTTGAAGCCCTCGGGCAGCTTGTCCACCCCTGGAATCTCCAACTCTGCCGAATTTGCGTCCTGAGTGCGCTTTGGCGGGATGGGTGCTGCAGCAGGGTTGAAGAGGGAAGTAATTGGAGGCGGTTCGAAGCCGGCCGCCTGTGCCTCTTCCACCCGTCTCTCGTAGTCCAACATCTGGTGATATAGCTTGTCTGCGTGCATCTGAATGCGCTCTTCCTTTTCGTCATCCCAGTCGAACGATGATGCGTAGCCGAGTGCTTGGAGGAATTTCTAGCTTATGTGAGCGATTTGACCAGTATAGCAAACATTGGAAAGAGAATCTTACAGCTTGCGTAGTATAGCATCGAGAAAACTTGCTATTCTCCTCTGAGCACATCGTCACATGCGCCTTCAGCTTCTTCCTCCAGTCTCCCGTCTGGAAGCAGAACGTGAGAGCCTCATGCTCCAACGCGCAGTTCTCCATCGCCGCCTTGTGCACCGTATCCTTGCGCTGTTTGTATTGTTCAATGACTCTCTCCGCACCACTCGTTACCGACGATCCCTCTGTTTCACTTAGAGGCTTATACGTTTTCCAAAGATGAGCATATCGACCATCCGGGAAGAGAGATGGGACCTTCGGTTGCGAGGCATCGGGCGCATCGGAAGATTTTGAGGACAATGCATCTTTCTGGGAGTCTGACGAAGAGGAGATATCTGTTGTGGGAGTGTATTTGGCCGGGGCTTCTTTTTCGAGGTACTCGCGAAGGCTCGGGTCGATCTTCTTTGTTGGATCGTCACCGTTCGATCCCCAAAACCAGCCCATGGCGAATTGTGGATGATGTAAAATAGAATTTAAGAGAAGAACCCAGCCAATTTGGAAATTGTCAAGCGTACTGATGGAGAATACCGTCAATGATGTCTCCAATGATGCGGAGAAAGTCGAGCTGTTGGTTTTCCAGCGGCGCCAAACCGCATCGGGCGCAACTTCGCTGTATCGGGAAGCTTAAACTGCGGACAAAGACATACAACAACTCGCGTCCGGCGCGTCAAGCTTTGCGGATAATCCGCATTGTAAATATGGCTTCCAGTACGATTTCTCCAGGAAACTTTGTCGCAAGATGATTGCTAATAAAATATCGTTCAGATCGCGAGGAGCGCTTGCAGATGCGCCAGCGCGGAGCTGGGTACGTTCACCACCGCCCCGCCAATACAATACAAACATAGACAGCTAACAGGAGACCGTTGCAGTACGCGCCAGATTAAAGCTGTGGACTTTGGCTTCTCTTTCGGATTACCTGCTCCTGTGCCCCAGGAGCCTTCGCGACAGTCTCCGCCGCCTTCGACAACCCCTCCGGAGACTCGCGTTTCGTCGCGACGGACACCACCTTCACAACCACAAAAGACAACACCTTCTTCTGGATCGCATGGTTCACAGAGGGAGCGGCCAAGTTCCAGTAGCTCGCGCAACCATCTCCCAGAGAGACCATCGACGTTCGACCTCCCGTCAGACGACGTACCAGAACAGGGGCGGAGCGCTAAACGAAGAAGGATAAGTGAGTACAATTTCTGTGCAGTTCGATTCATATTTGCTAACATTGAATGCTAGGTCCAGTAGCAGGAAACGTCAACCCGACTTCGAACGCTACACGGACGGATCGAGTCGACGCGCAGCCCATCCCGGAGGCCATTACGAACAAGGACGCCGCGCAGCCAGATGACGGAGTTCAGGATAGTGCGTCTACGGAACAGAACAGAGTGCAGCAGGTCGAGCCGGACTCCCCAGCTGCAAATGGAACGAACGGCATCAACACCGATCATAGAGAGGAAGTTGAATCGGCAGATGTGTCGGATCCAAGCACACGGAGCTCTAAACATCAACGCAAAAAGCGGAAATCCTCTATCCGGGAGCCTTCTAAAAATGGACCTACGTCGGAGAGTCCTGCAGCTGCGAACAATACAGAGGCGGAAACTCAAGAGCCAGTGGAAACTACCGAAGCGCCGCGGACCTCACCACGATTATCAAAGAAGGCCGCTGAGCCGCAAGAGTCTTCTAGTCCTCAGGAGGCCCGAAAGAGAG
Source organism: Paecilomyces fulvus (assembly GCA_029606305.1). Lineage (NCBI taxonomy): Eukaryota > Fungi > Ascomycota > Eurotiomycetes > Eurotiales > Thermoascaceae > Paecilomyces > Paecilomyces fulvus. Next base: position 474,367 of record JAPVCG010000047.1, read on the forward strand.
GAAGAGCTGCTGCTGCTAAAGCGACAAGCAGTGCAGGTAAAAACACTAGGAAAGAGACATCTCCCGCTGAAGGCAGTTCAAGACCACCGAAGAGATCAAGAAAATCGCTTGGCAAGCAACGTGAGCTTGCGACAAATGTTCAGGGAGTAGATAACCAACCACAAGGAGAACCGGAAGAAGCTGAAGAGCAAGTGGAAGAACACTCTGAACAGCAGGAGGGAAATCAAACATCGCGCCAGAAGTCCTCGAAAAAGAAAGGGAAGCAGCGGAGACCAGCTGGACGACCGCCTGTAAGGGATCGTCGTTCTACAGCGAGTGTACCAAAAGAGCCAGAAGCTTCCTCTTCACGGCAACGAGAGGAACAGGAGGTTGAAGAAACCCCTGCAGCAGAGTCTCGCCGACGCAAGTCACCAACCACCAAGAAAGAACCTAAGAAAGCCAAAACACGCAAAGAGGATACCACCAGGGCTGACGAGGATGAGGAGACAGAGCCCACAGCCAAAGAGAAGAAAACTCGCGGGGAGACTGTCCCCGTTACCGTCCATCGTCTCGCCAACGTTGAGGCGCTCACTGTGATACCCGACTCCGAGGACTCAGCCTCCGACGCAGAATCCACCGTTAAGCAACTCTCCGGCCGTTCAGGAGTCAACCCAGCAGACGTCCTCAGTCAGATCTGCCGCGAAACTCTCGAGAAGACGCTAACCACGCTCAAGAACGGCATAGCCAACGAATCCAACCAGGCTCGACGAGCGGAATGGACACGCAAACGAAAAGCAGTCGAAGCCTTCGGCACGGAGCTCGAAGGCCGACTCTTCGAGATCAGCGAGATGCTAGATAGCAATTTCTCCCTCAGCGCGCAGCTGAAGAAAGCCAAGCGCAAGATGGCGGATATGCGCAGCCGTCTTCTCCAGGTACGGCGACAACGGGAACAGATTGCGTTGAGAATGGACGAGGTCCGAAGGAAGCATACGGAAGATGAAAATGCGAAAATGGTACGTACACAATACCCTCTATTATACATCAAATAGCCCAAATCCAAAACCAATTCCTAATCAAAAATCCACAGGCCCGAAACGCAATCAACAACTCCCTCCACAGCCTCGAACTCGCCATCGACCGCAACAAAACCCGCAACGACCGATCATCCGACGACGAGAACCCTCCTCCTCCTACCACCGCCGGTCTGGAATTCATGCTCCGCACAGTCGCAGAGAACGTCAGTTCCACAGCTCCCGGTTCGCAGGGTGGTCTCCTGAATCAAATCAGGTCATTTAACGCACAACTCGAACGCACCGCGAAGAAGCTGGAAAGGATGGGCTGAATTTTTTCACTGTCTGTTCGCCTTCTTCGTTCTTATTCGTCCCATGTATGTAGTGTACAGTATCATATACCTTTTCTACGGTTGCTTTATTATTCATGATTCCCCAGGCCTGGGCTTTACGCTCGGGGATCGGTTTGGATATGGCGTTTATTTCTTTTTTTTTTCTTATTTTATCAGGGTCCTACCTATGGGTAGGGTAGGCGTTTTGTGGGAGAATAACCTGTTCATGGTTGAATTGTTTATAACCATACTCTATGTGATCAAAAAAATATATACGTATACGTATATTTCAAATATAATTAGGGGTTTTACTTGTATTTGAAGTGGTATATTCTATTTCATTCTATATACTATACAATATCTCATCTAAGCGGGGCTGGTCTAGAAATCCACAACGCTCAGGATATCAAGGGTCATCTGATCTATATAATATACAACAGACGATATAACCGACAGATGATTCAAGCATAAAATCTATCATAATCTCATCTCACAATTGCATCTTCAGACCTTCGACTTAGCCAAGAACTGCTCGCTGAACGGGTAATCGATGTAACCGCGCGGCTCCTTGGGGACGTAGAAGTGGTCTCGCTCGTAGGGGCGGAACTCGATGCCCTCCTTAATCCTGAAGACCAGGTCTGGGTTCGAGGTGAACGGTCTGCCGATGCCGATGATTACATCGTAGTCCTTGTACTTGACGTCGACGGCCTCCTTGGCGGAATCGGTTTGGTAGCCACCAGCCACGATGACGGGGGCGGCGTTGGCGTAGGCCTCGAGGAAGAAGTCGAGCTTGTCGCTGGATTCGGTATCGGCGTTTCCAGCAATGCGACCCTCGACGATGTGAGAGTAGGCCAAGTTGAACTCGGCGAGTTTCTTGGCCAGGTAGGTGAATTGAGGGACGGGGTCTTCCATGCGCATGCCCTGGAAGGTGCTGTAGGGGCTCAGACGGATGCCCGTCCTGTCGGCGCCAATGGCAGCGGTGACGGCCTTGGTGACCTCAAGGGCGAAGCGGGCACGGTTCTCAACGCTGCCGCCCCAGGCATCCGTCCGCTTGTTGCAGGTGTCCTGGTTGAACTGGTCGATCAGGTAGCCGTTGGCCCCGTGGATCTCGACACCGTCGAAGCCCGCTTCGATGGCGTTCTTGGCAGCCTGAGCGTAGTCTCCGATGTAGCTCCAGATCTCCTCCTCAGTTAGGGCCCGCGGGGTAGGAGAGCCGTCGCTCATGGGGACGGCGCTGCTGGAGACCAGCTCGTAACCCTCCGACTTGAGGAAGTCAGCATTGGCGGCCCGGCCCAGAGCCCACAGCTGCACGTAGATATATGAGCCCTTGGCGTGTACAGCATCGGTGATCTTTTTCCACGCGGCAATCTGTTCCTTGTTGTAGATTCCGGGGACGTTAGGGTATCCTCCATTGCGGGGCGAGATGAAGGTGGCCTCGGTGATGATCAGAGTTCCAGGGACAGAGGCTCTCTGCTCGTAGTACTCCTTCATAATTGGAAGAGGTACATGGGAATCGTCCGCACGGAAACGGGTCATGGGCGCCATAGCAATGCGCTGGGGCAGCTCCAGGCGCCCAACCTTGATGGGGGTGAACAGCTTCGTCATGGTGAAAACGATGGACAGTAAAAGAGAAAACCGTATGGACAATAGTAGAGACGAAAAGGCAGAAAACCTGCTCAATTAAAAGGGCAGGGAGCTCCGTATGAGGCCATAGATATTGGCAAGACTGCCCACCTCACTCAAGCACAGACGCGGAGAGATTATGTACCGAATGCATCGTGTCTAACACTCCGACTGATTAATCCTCCCAGCAGAATAGACGAGAAAGTTCGGTTCTAACGGGGCGGAAGGGTAGACTAAGGTCCACTCGGGGAGCATTTCGGCCTCAAGCAATGCATTCTTTTGCTTGCGCGTGTCTGATTAGCCCGAGAGGAGCCTCGGGCAGCAGATGCGTTTGAGATTGATTTCCGATGCTGACAAACGTTGGTTTTTTTTTTTTTTTTTTTTTTTTTTTCTCTCGGGGAACTAATAATAATTCCAGGGGAGAAAAAGAAGAGAGATCCTCGCCGCAATGGCGCCACACACCATCCAAGGGTCTTGACGTCATGATCCCTATAGTTGGTCTCTCAGCTGGAATCTGAATTGTGCTCTCTCTTCATGATCGAGGAAGTATAAGGTTCTCTCGGCATTTCACCGGGCAAATAAGGATAGCTAAGCTCATGATGAAGCCGGATAACCGTGCAGAATTCTCGTCCCCACATGACCCGCCACTGGCCAGTTGTGTAAACGGTAGGTTGAGAAACTTGACGAACATGAGTGGTTTTCATAGGCTCCATGTGGATGCTCAGAGTACAGTATAGAGTAGGAAATAGATACTACTTATCTTGAATAGAGTAACTATTATGATCGGGAAGAGAAGAAGGTCGTATCGACAAAGTGCTGACCGCCAAGATTCTGCAACTTGTTAGCCTTGATTAGTCAGCGAGCATCGGGATCGACTCATTGTCAAGAAGACAATAACCAAACAGACCAACACCAAAAAGAAAGGATGCACGCCAGCCAACTTTTTAAAACTTTGTCCAAGTGCGTTCGTTTCAGACGCAGTTGTCATAACTCTTAACATATCCTATCATTTTCCCTCTTCCCGCCATCCAAAGTCTCAAGGTACTAAGGATGTTGATTATCCATTGGCAGATTTTTTGTCCGCCTGTATGACGAACTATGATTCCAAGTTTTAAGGCCGAGAGCTCAAGTTGGGTCAAGTTTCACCGCTGCATTATTGGTCTGAACGTTCCATTTATTGCAATTCCGAATTGACTTGGTTAGGAATATAGATATCTTAATAGATCATGTGTACTCCGTGCATGATACTCTGAATATTACGTCAAGGGTCGTTACGCATTTCTAAAACATAATAGACATCATGATACGGTAGATGCATCTATGAGCTTGCAAGAGCTCGAAATATGTCGCAGAAAATATCACTGCGAACTCGTCGAGAGAAGCCGCTAATGCTTGTACTAACACCAGAAGTCAGTCATCATCCCATCAATATTGATATGTCAGACAGACTTACCCTAAACTCCCTGTTTTGTTTATCAGTAAGATCCAAGAACTCAGAGTTCTCTTCATGCTCCAGACCGATCTTGTTCTTATCACGCCGCTGGTTCTCCCACATGTAGTAAAACTTCAGCAGCACCAGGAAGACGATGGCAACGGATACTGTTGCGACAATCGCAATCTTGGCCGGAATGTACTCGGGTTCGTCCTTGGTTCGGAAGGTCAACGGTCCTAGGATGTTTCCAAGGCAGAACGCCATCAACAAGACAGCATTCATGGTCACCTTCTTGGTATGGCCGGCGACGTTCGCTCCAGCGATTGAGTACATAATAGGTAAAGATGCTCCAACGAAGTTAGTTAGGTAATTCCCGGCTAACTTCGCAGCTCTCATGTCCTCGCGCGAAAACGCCATGAGACATCCTCCGAGCAGACCGCATGTTAGGATGCCGATAGCGCAGAGACAACGCTGGTCAAACCGACCCGACAGATACGTGCCGGTAAGAATACTAATGATGGATACAGCGCCACCGGGGATGCTGAGAAGCTCGGTTTCCTTCGTTGTGAATCCAAACCCCTTGATTATAAGGGCGGAGAAACTGCTGATGGCGCCATTCGGGACATTCGAGGCCGTTACAATGATGATGATTAGATATGTTTGCGGATCTTTGAAGACCTCGAGAAATTGATCCATCTTAAAATGATTGTTTTCGATACCGGTCTTGTTCTCGCGAAGACGCTCGATAGCCCAGATTTTCTCTTCATGGCTGAGACGAGAAGTCATAGGATTATCCGGAAGGAATATGACCACGCAGATGCCGACAGCAATGGTGACGAGCCCGAATATCAAAAACATGATCTGCCACGAATGGAACTTATCCCCTGTGTAGAAGAGAAGTCCGTACGCTACGAGAGCGCCCATGATGGAAGCAGTACCTGTCCCTAGGTACCAATATCCCATACGCCGTGGTTGCTCTGTGAACAACATCAGTAAGCTGTGTGAGTGTGCGAAGAGCATCTTCCATACCATCTCTCTTGTACCACATGGATGTGATCAATATGAGGCTTCCGCCGTCAGCATAATGTCGAAATCTTTGTCCTTCGGGGAGACGCTTACGAAGGTGCCACGGCGCTCTCAAAACAACCGAGAAGGACCCGGAGCGTTATTAGCCCTCCAAAGCTCTTCGCAGTGCAGTTCAATGTGGTCATGAGTCCCCATAGTGCGACTACCAGCTGTCAGCTTCAGAGTTGTCAAACACGTCGCTATCACTTACCGTTGACCCCGAGATATTTGGCTGTTGGCAGTCGCTGCATCAAGTAGCCTGTAGGAAATTCAAAGAAGAGATAGGTGACGTAGAATGCCAGGGCCAGATTGGAAAATTGGTTTGTCTGCATGTGTGTATCGCTCAGTAGACCCATGACGGAAGCATAGTTAACTGCCTTGTGTTAGCCCTTATAACGACTGGACGGAGGCTAGATCATTCATACTCAAGACCTTGTCAAGATACTGGAGGTTGTAGCAAGTCCACATCAACGGCATGATCATGAAATCGATCTTTCGGATGAGCTTCTTCTCGTCCATCTCCGACATGACCGCTGGACCTTCTTTCTGAAGGAACTCGAGTGCGGCATCAACTTCACCAATCGGCACGGAGAGAGTGCCCGCCTCGGCATCGATGCCATTGGTATTGACAGACGGATCCTTCTTTTCAGAATCTAAAGTTCCCATTTTGTAGCCTGCAGCCTGAGAAATCGCCCTTTATCGGCCTGTAAGGGAACGAAGCTGGATTTGGAGAACTGAATGACAAGGGGCAAGAGGATACATCTACACTGCACATCACGGCTCTCATATAGAGAAACGAGCGATCTATCGGGCGATAGCGAGACGATTGCCGACTCCCGATTTCACGATTGCGGCGGCACTGCCGTGGAGCTGTATTGACATTTTTGCCCTGTGGTCTGCTGTAATTCACTCCGACCAATCGGTAGCCATCAGGATGAATGTTCTTTGCAACTTAACCTATTAATGCTCGATAACGACTATATGCTGCTGCTAAACGAGATGCTCAGCAAACGATATGGGTAGGTGAAAGCCCCTATCCCTGCACCGACCGTAGTCAATCATCCCTAAAAGAGTAGGTCAGAGAGCTCCTTGGCGACTGATGGGTATCTGATAACGCTGTCTATCAACTTCTGGAATTTATCGTTATCGCGAGTGGAGAAGAGTCTTTGCGCCCTATCATTTGTTTCTTATTGGCGGTCAACATGGCCTTCTTCCAGATCAGTCAGTATCTTCTATCGTTAAGTTGTCTCTGGTTTGAGATCCAGAATGATTCGGTGGCTCTCCAGGAAGGTGCTGAGGTATATCGGGCGAAGCCAGACGGTCTCCAATCCGCCAACAATTGCTGCGTATCTTAGTATTGATCAAGTTGGCCTCTTACAGAGTCCCTGTTAGAATCATCGAAAGATATAGCAGTAGGTGTCTTGACTGCAAATGAGAAGCAATTATGATATCGTCAGGAACGCACGCTTTCTAGATGATTCAGAGTCACATAGAAAAACGTGACTTGTTGTGGCAGCCTGAGGATACTAAATGTTGCCAAAAAAGGAAGGTGCTCTGATGTTCAGGCCACCTCAAGACAACACGACCAGAGAGAGCATTATGAACAAGCAATAGTCTGGATTGTGAGGCCTTGGCCTCGATCCAAGTCCACAATATGAAGCGGGGTCGGTCAAGAAAACAGCAATCCCCATCGTCTCCGATATTCATATTCATATTCATAGTGCATGTTCTGTCTCACTTGACTCTGATTGAGTGACGGAATCATGCATTGTCCTCTCTCCTGCGAGGTTACCTCTATGTCATCTCGATCGAGCCTAAGGCCAAGGGGTGGCAGGCTCAAGCAGCAACAAGGTCACATGGTGGTTTCCATTCGCCTAGATCGAGAGTTCGCAGTGTAAAAAGGAATTATTGAAGAGGTTCCTATCTTGCTGCGGCATCACTGTGTCATGCAGAAAGAAGAGTCCATCGCAATCGCGGAGCCCTCGACTCTCCTTAGTACGTTCATCATTGACGACATCAGTGGCCTGTACATTCGATTGAACTAATCAAATCCGTTTACAGTCCTTGATATATTGCCGTCTTCCCGGCATACTTGCCGAATTCCACGATGGAAGATCCCTTGCTGAATACACCAGGCTATCCTCATAGGGATTCAGTGACTGCGGGTCAAGTGTGGAGAGGCTGAACGCTTTGCTTGTCATGATCATGTTATTGATTCATTTCCCCGACCTCCGCGGAGCTTATAATCAATGGATCTGTTCCCGAGGTTGATGTTTACGCTCCGCTCCGCCGAACCGAGAGATCAGTGATGAGACTCCGATCCACGAACCCCAGTTCCCTCGAGACCATCAGCCCCGCCTCAACCCCGCGGGGAATGGGTCCGGAGAAGAGTATGGGGTGAACACGATGCCATTACCAAGGTCCTGATAATTAATTACCCGTCCTTATAATTCTCTGTCGATATGATAATCATTGAGCCAGCACCGGACTTCTACTTACTCCGCTAGTTAGCTTCGGGCCTTTATCGCAACTCCTAACAGTGTAGCAGATGACCATAGCCCTGCCTGCCTAAGAGCTTTCATCCATATGTGTGAAGGGGAGGACAGCCAAGCTGTCGTGGCATCACCCCCCAAATCTCTAATGATGACGAGTTACAAAGCCCCGGGCATTTGTCGGCCCTATTGTGGGACAAAGGATGCTTACTGTAGGCAGGTGGTAGCAACAGACGCTTCTCTTCTCTAGGTTATATCCCAAGAGACTTTTGAGGCGAATCGGCCTCCACAGCCACACTGAAAGCGTTCCCATCTAGACACTAACGAACACATTTGCTGCAGCACACCGTGTGACGACAGATATATCACAAAGAGACGGCCACACTCGTACGACCATGAACTGGAGTGAAGAGATGAAATCTGCGAGTTAGGCCCGAATTGATTGAAATCAGGCTTCCAGCTTCAACTACATCTGAACGGAGATTCGAAGACAAATCGACATGTTCGGTGTTGCAAATACCTGATTCCATTCATGACCAGCATTGTTGGCCAATATTAAGCTAAATTCAATAACCGGCCGGGGAATACAATCTAGGGTCTTAGCTCTCGAAGCAAACAAAACGACCGCCACCAAAAAAAAACAATCAGGTTGCACAAGGAGATTGATTGTCTGGATGGCTGGAGCTTATTTCTTCGTCCCAGTTGTGTAACATACGCAATGCACCCGACTTCCATCCCGTACATACTGACGGCCAGTTTAGCTTTAAATTCGATGATCCCCGGTGCAGGTAGGACAAAGATCGACGATGCATAATCAGAGCAAGGCTTCAAACTTTGTGCGGGGATATAGGATTGAGGATATAGAATTCAGGTAACCAAGTTATTCAAATTCAGCAGGACATATTTTGAGGGCTGAGAACTCCACTTTGCGCCAACAGAAGTCAATCTACATTATTAGCGGCTCGATTCTCCAGAAAGACCTATTCAACCGACAAATAAAAGTTGACGTATCTATGGAGATATGATTTAAGTTCATCACCAATCTCCAGAAAGGGATAGATGGGTATTATTGATCACGTTAGTGTAATCAATAATAATGGCGATCATGGTTGGGCAACTTGGCGATTAATAGCTCCCCAACTGCACGAAATACTCTATCGATGCCACGCAGGCGCCTGTAGGAGTTGCTTTAGCCAGCTGCGTCCTCTGCGGGAAAATTCCTGTTAGGGAACTACAGCAGAGCAGGAAGAACTGCAACATGCATCCTGGCCTTACCACATCCTCTCTACTTCAGATGAAGGGTGCAGATCACGCCGTACTCCAGAGAACATCTCTATAGAGACCGATCACTATTGCTTCTTGGCATGCACATTTCCGACCCCGAGGTCTGGACATGCCTACGAATAAGCTCAGAAGACCTGCTAACTAAATGGTTCTGCCAAGCAAAACATACCCAGCGCCATGGATGGATTATTCGAACAGGAGCCCACTGGTACGGGCGTCCATTCCTGGCCAGACATGCTGCGACCAACTAGTTTCTCAACTTCTGAATAATAATAATAATGACAAACCAGGAATGTGCCGCCTATCTGTTTTTACGAGGTCTCTACCTTGCAGCTTGCATCGTGCCATCGATGATCGATTGGATTGACCCAAAATAACTGTCGGTGAGAGTATAACTGAGCTCGGTTATGTTCCAGGTTATGTTCCAGGCCGAGGACGAAAGATTTTAGACGCGGGCTGAATGGAACCTGGGCCTTGTGGGGGCCTTCTAGAGAGAGACCGTCGGACAGAAGGATGACAGCGGGCCCAACGCCAAGAGGCCAGTTCTGACTAGGTGCAGGGAAAGAAGCAGAGATATTCATATTCAGCAAACACGATCCATCGGGGTGGCGTTCCTCCGTCCACAGGGGGCGTTGGATACAGCTCTTCTGACACCTGAAAAGGTTGAAGCTTGTCTATCCATGGATCAGGTTGGAAAATATCGAACACACCTGAGGAGCCAAGTGGAAAATAGCGTATTCCATGATTGGATATCCAGAGTTTAGCCGTTCTCCAGCATTCCAGAGCGATGTCACCATTTTAGATCTCTCCGCAGAAGGTAAAATCTGTGGTCAGCTTTTCTCTCATGGCATGGGGACATGCTAGCATATCCTCCAGTCAGAGACCAACTAAGTGTCAGACCCGTCTCACGTACTCATCTGGGGGGCGCTTGGGGGCATCAGTCCACTCATTATGCATCACGGTGCGTGGATTGCGTGTTCAAATACGGAGTAGAGACGAGACGACACTGTTTCTCCACAGAATCGTTCGCGGCGAACCAGGGGCCACGAAGTCCAATATCAAGACTATACTATACCTGGATGACCGGGTTTCTCGCTTCCCGAAACCCAATGCTTAGGGGGTTAAGGATTACTCGACAACCGGACTACGGAGGAGTTGCACTTGAAGCTTGAAGGGGAATTAGCTCCTGATCGGACGGCACGCGCTCACCAGCGATGCCGATCTAAGATGCCGTTGTAGTCATTCCGGTCGATCCCTCTTCCAGCAGAGCTCGGCTGTTCTAACCATGGGACGTTGTACCTGTCGTCACGATGAGGATGTCCACACGGCAGTAGACGCTTGAGGGAACAAAGAACGCTTGCGGAGGTTTGTCTCGGTAATACAGGCAAGGCTACACGGCTCTTCGAGTTCGAGAAAAAAGGTTGTGCCTACAATGCGGTCTCCCGCCTTGGCTGCGAGACCTCAAACCGACACGGTCCATGTCCGTGCGGGAGTAAGTTGCAGAACGGCATGAAGGAATAGCGATTATCTCCTTCAGCCAGGGATGGTACCTTGGAAAAATGCTGATCTGTATCTTCACAGTCAGATGTCGAGCACAGGGCCAGGATCAGCAGTGCCAGTTTTCCTGATCTCGTCGTGGACATATCAGCCAGAGTAAGCTCTAGCACGGTTAAAGCGCCACTGCTAGGACCCAGTTGGTGGATGTGATTGGCGTCTCGTAAGCAGCATTGGATCACAACGCCGCCGGTGGCATGGCATCCGGTTGACAGAGCCAGCACTAGTAGTTCTTCACCAGGATAACTGGAAATTCCATCAAGCAAGGTCAAGGTCCTGGCGCTGCATATCATCACTTCTCTCACTCGTCCCTAGGTTCATGGAGCAGCGTCTTCCGTCTGTTCATTTCCGTCTTTCCCCAGATATATCCCATACGGCGAACATCCCCACCATTCCCCGGGGTCTTGGAAAAACTTCCTTTCATCCTAACCAGTCTCCATCGCTCCAGTCCGCGCTAGCTTAAGCGTGGCAGTCCAGTCTTGTCCCCGTTGGCTCTGGGGAACTTCTTTCCCCTCGGCCTCCTGTGCCACTGCTACATCCGTGGCCCGCATTTTGTCCCAATTATTCAACAGAACGGTTGAGTCTTCTTTTCCCCGCAACGGGCTTGCCTATTCCATCTCCGGAGGAACTTTGTTCTGCTGGGCCTTATATTTGTCTCAGAAATCCCCGTGAGGATAACCCCTTTTCTTGAGGGTTCTCGTGTTCTCCCATCGCTCGAGCCACCACACTGCGTACCCCCCAGGCAGGATCAAGTTTCCGCCAGCTCCACAGCACAGCGAAACGGTAAACGGCTCTCGTCTCGTCTCATCCTGGTAAGTCTTTTTCCTCAAGAAGCGATCGAGCCCCTTGGTCAATTTATTCTTAGCCCTTGTTGTTGGTGTTGAATCTTCGGGTGTCTTGCATTCGAGCACCATTCGTCTTGTTGTTCATTACGGGCGGTGCGATCTCTCATCCATTGTTGCATTTCTTCTTCCCTCCCACTGCTCTCAAAGTCAAGGGCCATACTGCTGGACCGGTCGCATTGCGATTGTGCGACGTAAATTTTGTGTGACCGCGCCTAATCCATATCCGATAGATATCACAGGTGAAAATGTCTTCAGAGATCCCCAGATCCACGGACGAGAAGGACGTCGGTCCCAGCTCGCCCGACTATGCCAACGGAAACCACGACATGTCCAACGGACTCAATGTCGCTAACCAGATGTCGCGTGAAGAGCACGAGGTCGCCCGAGCCGCTGCGCGTTTCGGATATGGACCTCTTGCGCACGTCGACACTAGAGAGGCAAAACTCCCTCCCTTCGGAGGTGAATTCCAGCCCGGTCTCTACCGCTCGGTCGAGCAGCGCAAATTTGCCAACCCTGCGCCTCTCGGTCTGAGTGCTTTCGCTCTGACTACTTTCGTGCTGAGCGCGATCAACATGGGCGCCCGTGATATCTCGGAGCCCAACATCGTCATTGCTTTGGCTTTCGGATATGGTGGACTGGTGCAGTTGCTTGCGGGCATGTGGTATGTGCCTTCTTCCCAACAAAAACGACCTTTCCTGGATCTCGCTAATGTGTATTGTGCAACAGGGAAATGGCGGTCGGAAACACTTTTGGTGCCACTGCGCTGTCTTCGTACGGTGGTTTCTGGATTTCGTTCGCTATTGTTCTCACTCCCGGTGGTTTCGAGATCACGAAGTCCTTGACCACCACCACAAGCTCTGGAGCTACGGACCTCTCGCAGTTCTACAACTCCATGGGTCTCTTCCTCATGGTATGTCGTCTCTTAAACTGCGGAGTTGTCGTAAAAACTCGCTGCTGACTGTTCACCCATCAGGGCTGGTTCATCTTCACTTTCATCCTCCTGATCTGCACCCTGAAGTCCACGGTTGCGTTCTTCACCCTCTTCCTGACTCTGGATCTTGCCTTCCTTATGCTAGGAATTGGATACATCCAGCGTAACGATGCGGGCAAGCCCAACCCTCCAATAATCAAGGCTGGTGGCTTCTTCGGTCTGCTGTCCGCCTTCACAGCCTGGTACAATGCTCTGGCTGGTATCGCCGATACCAGCAACAGTTTCTTCATCATCCCCGTTGCTCACTTCCCGTGGTCCCCCACAGGCCGTGAGAGAAGACAGAAGACTGAGCGCGAGGTTGCATAAATCTGTGCATCTCTCGCAAAGGATGCATCTCCAGGACGAGCATCATCCGGAAAATATATTGGTCGGCAGCTGCGGTGCGCCGCCCTGACTTTAGTTTCAGATACCCATAATGATGCGATCTTTCGTTGTAGTTTTCGACCGTGTGTCTCGCCGGCGCACTCCCCAGTATATATTTTTGTTTAGTTGAATCAACCTCATCGGGCTGGATTCAGCTCCAGAGTGCTCCAGGAATCTGCAAAGACAAGATCGTTAATGAGTGGTTGCTGAATGAGTTTGAGTGTGGATATGCACGAGCTGTGGACTCTGGATCCTCCCAGTATTGAGTCGTCACTGCCTTAGACGGGAGAGAAGACAGTCTCAAGATCGCGGTGAGGTGGACTATCGCAAGTTGGATTGGATGTTTGATATGTACCTCTTTTTATATATACCTCCCTTCTAGTCACGCAATAGCGGCCTCTCTTTAATCAAGATAATTCACTTTGACACACCGTCTGACTGTTTCCGTAGACCGTAATTCAAGGCAGCAGAGAGCGTGGCCGGACCGACGATTCGGCTTCGGCTTGCCGTGTCGTAGACAGCAACACTGCACGTGCCGGAATTTGAGAAGTGCATTATGCACAAGAGAGACAGGGGTTGATTTGGCCAGCGACTGGATAACATGCGCATTGGACCGTCCATGGATTAATCAATCCCTAGGACAGACCAGGAGAGTTCAAGAGCGAGTCACATGGAAGATCGTCAAGGAGTGTGAGTAGTACCCAAAGGCCTGCGCAGTATTATCCACGGGGGAAAAGAAACCCCGGGTAGAAAGCATCCCCATAATACGGGGAAGAAGAAAGAGGTGGAAAAGAAGAATTAAGGAAGAGGAAAGTAGAAAAAAGACGCAAGAGAGCCTATAAGCAAGAAGCTAAGACGCTTCGTGCATTTCCTCCTCTTAATTATATTATGGATCGGGACTGGAGGACCCATCACACACATATTCCCGAGTTTCGTCCGGAGGCGACTGGGTCCATCCACGCGAGCCGGAATCTGGCCAGGAACGGGCCTCGCTCGGACGTTTATCGGGGCCCCCTAGCCGTTCTTACCAGTAAACCCAGGTAAACTCTAAGGGTCCAGAGTGGTTTCCGTAGGCGTCTTCGATGTCCATACCGAGCAAGCTCCGGCGGCCAAAGCCCCCGAGAAAAGCCTGCAGGAAGAAAAAGGGTCTCTAGGCCGAGTGAGGCAACGGCGGAAACTCGGTGTTTTGGCCTGAACGTCTGACACAAGGCTTTTGCTTTAGGCTTAGCTGTGGGGGACCGGGTGAGTGTTCCTTCACATCAGGTGTCAATTGAAGTATCACCATTATCACAGAATCAGACGAAAAGATGAGGGGTAGTAGTATGATGACTCATGAGTTTCACATCAAGATAAAAGCAAAGATGATGTTGAGATGGAAGAACAAAAGAGAGGAGAGAAAAAAAAAAAAAAAAAAAAAAAGAGGTGTAGGAAGGCTGTTATTGTGACCTGGCACCTGACACGCTCACGCTTCTTGGTACTTACAACCCAAGCCTACACTTTCCTTGAGTTTCCTGCGAGAAAATCCCACTCTGTATCATGATGTGACCGTGGCTGGTGGGGACCTTCTGTTCCTTTATTATTCTTCACTCACAGATAGTTACACTTTCTGCCATTGCTTCTCTTCCACCCCCGAGTCCACCCGCCATCGCTGATTCGGAAGAAGTCGGGACAATCTAGCATTGCCAAAAAGCCAATACTTACTAAATTTAGTTTTCGAAAGGAAATCAAGTACATAGAACAGTGGAATAGAGTAAGCTCAGGTCCAAGAATCCATTTTAAGGAGAAGAAGAGAGGGAAGGTTGAGGTTCGTGCTTTTTTTTTCCCACCCCCTCTTTTCGGTTGCTATTATTATGGTTCTTTGTACGACGTTAATGCGTGGGTTTGCATGGGTTGACCTTGCTTGAGTAGAAGATGCGAGAATGAACTCTTTCTCTGTGTAGTATTCCTCTTTATTTATCTACACTTACACTTGTACATTTCCTGCTTGTCGAGGTGAGGTGTGTGATGTGGGTTCTGTAGTATATAACTGAATATATATATATCTCACTGTCTTGGAGGCCTGGTTGGCCTGACTCATCAGAAGGAAGGCCTAATATGCACATCGGATAGTACAATGTGCATAAAACACTCCCTACTCCTAAACTCGAGATCCGTCTAATAGAAAAAACAAACATAACACCCCTCACAATTGATGCCCCCTATCTACTGTAGTGCGGTGTGTGCGGAGAACAGCGGGGCGTCCCTGAGGCACAAGTGTCGAATCCTAGGGCATGGAAGCATGGCAATTGTATTGATTATCTGATATGCTAGATGAACTACTAACTAATTATTCAGTCCTGCTTGCTTGCTGCTTGCTTGCTTGAAGACTAGATCTAGGGGGGAGGTTGAACCCATACGTAACCTCCTAATCAGACAAAGAAGTTAGATCCTAGTGATCTAGTACTATAGGTTCTACGGTACAGAATCTACCGCAAACGCGATATGACAGATCACCTACTTATGCAGGTAACCTCCTGGCGCCGACAACAAGCAATTCGGGAAAACATATCCACCAATGCTCCATTTGCATAAAGTACGGAGTAACTTACCATGTGGCACTGACTCACAATCGATGGGGCAAACTGGGAGAGAAGCACCCTCTAAGGGGAAGGGCAAAAGGCAGGAGATCCAAGTGGAATGCTATAAACGAAAGATGGGGTTTGTGGTTGACCATGTGCCGATATCTACTGTATGTAATCTTGATCAACTCTGGGGTGTCTAGTCTATGCTTTTACTGTGCGATCTAATGCACCTTCCTGGTATTGGGATTTAATGACTCTAGCATGTGAGCCTGGATTTCAATGAGAAGACTAATGAGGATACCTAGATAAACTATAGAAATAAATATATTCCTCCATAAAAAGAACTAAGCATGAGGCAAATAATCTCATCACCACAACAATCACAATGAATCCGAGAACAATCAACGACACAGTACTGGGACAGACTGATCCCTGAAGGATTAGAAACTCCCACAAGTCAGACTCACAACAGATCCGCTGAGCCTTTCTTGTATACAACTGTCACTGAAAAATCTAGTGACAGAAGAGAAGAAGAAGATGATGGAAAAGAAGAAGAAGAAGAAGTAAAAAGAAAAAAAAAGGAGAAGAAAGGGGGCACAGAAGGGTAAGAAGACGGCGAAAAGCAAAAAGGCAGAAGCAAACACAAAGAGATGGCCACAGCCTGCATGGATAAAGAATATGTTAAGACACAGTCACATAACCCCCTTGAAATAGCTTGCAGATTCCTCAGTCCCTCATAAACTCATTAGCCATGTATATTTCACTTTTTGTTAGTATATTCGTCAAGAGTGCTTTGGCCCGCTCATAAACAGGCTGGTATAATAAGACAAAATTGGAGCGTATCATGGCACATTACTGCCTCAATAGTACGCCCTGGACCTCGTCCCACAAATCACGGCAAGACTGCAAATAGCAGCGATCGACATAGAAAAACTGGGACAATAATGCTCGCAATTCTTGCCAGCTCCGAAGTCCATGAAGGTTCACAGCGGTCGCCAGTTCCCTTACAAAGAAGGATCTTTCGCGGTGGTGGTAGTATTGTGTGCTACTGGCACCAATAAACAGGAGCCAGATCAGAAGATCTCTGCAGAGCTCATAGTAGCCAGCGAATATAGTGATCTCAAGAGCGTTCTTAAGCGCAACAATTGGTTTAGGGAAAACAGCAGCCACCTGGGGATAGAAGCCCCAGATTGACGTGTTGTGGAAAATCAGGCAGGCCAGACGGACGCAGCCTTCCACTGTATGATCTCCTTTCGGGGTCCCAAACTCCGTGAATCGATCTCTGTGGAGAGAATATTCGACGTAAAGCACCTCATTGTTGAAGTAGTCCTCGATTTCATCGGTGATAAAACCTTTAGGACATCCGCTGATACCTTTAACACATTCGGCGTACTGTATGAGATCAAGTAAATCATATATAGTCGATATCATAGCGTCACCAAAGAAACCTGGGATCTGAGCCAGAGAAAGCAATCGGGAGGCCATGACGGAAGAAGTGCCATCAGGAGAAAGGTTTGGAATATCTGAAGGTCTGGAGTAACGAAGGAAGGTAAAGATAGGCCTTGTCAGCGCCATGCAAGCTACTCGAATGTCCGTCCTGCAAAATTCACTCAGCATCTAGCTACCTAGGATATTCGAATGAAGACAAACCATGATATCTGGAAGCGAACATCTGGTGCGATATCCGCAAAGTTATTTCTGAGAGAAACCATCTGCCGCAGACCTGCAAGATGTATTTTCAAGTCTTCGGGGTTTCCGGACGCAATCTGTGAAAGCCAGTAACAGATCAGTAACGGAAAGATCGGATATGTCCAACAGATTCTCAATGATAGTGCCTGACGACTTGATTCAAAAGCAGACCAATATTCCCTGTGGATAGACGCTGCGTCTGTGCAATTACTGCCTTCAGGAAACAGTCGATCACACAGTCATACAAACATTATGCTGCATCACGAGTTCCAGCACCCCGAAGCATAGGCACCACGAGCCATTGAATAAGTTGGCAGATTATGTCTACTATCAAGACACGACGATGGGCCGTACGTACCTCTATTGATATGAGGATAGAAACTGCCGCGATCAATGCATCGCTAGATGCCTTGGCTTGATTTGACAACCCCGAATTGACGAGCCTGATAGTTTCTCCCCTATGGTGAAACGCATCAAAGACATATGTGGAATAAGACTTGGTGGGATCTAAGAGAGGGAATTCTCCAGACCTTACAGCACAGTTGGACGCGGCAACACATATAGATGCATGCAAAGGAGCTGGATCCTTCTGTACCAGCGAAGCCCAATGGGTTTCCAGTCTGGAGTTTGTATGTCTCATTAATGGATACGCGGCTCGCGTTAGGTCGCGGAGAACTGGAGGTCCCAGTCAGAGATGATGAACGGCAATATTGAATACTAATCATTGGCCCTAAGATGGCTCCCTGATAAAATAAAAATAAAAATAAAAATCCCCAGAGGGTACACTTACATAGCTGAAGGTGTGATAGCATGCGTGTAGACAAAGGTACCTGCATCATATTGAAAGGATCGTTCGATCCTTGCCCGAGATACACCCACGGATCTGTAGTCCTGACTGGAGAGTGACGATCATGCAATGACAAGGCCGCGCTATAGCCATTACTATTTCCCATCGCAAAATTGGCGATGGCCAAGTCATCTGATTGGACAGAATATGATGATATACTGCCTCTTTCTGATGATGTACCTGGACTCTGTTCTACTGGAGATGTCGATGATCGTCCATCCGTGGTGGGCTCCACAGGTTGGAAGGCTAGATTCTTCCAGGTCTTGCCCTTGTAGCGCTTCGCATTTTCGAGTCTCTTTTTCCGATTATGTTCGGACATGACATGTGATCGGATACGCTTCAATGTCTCTTCTTTCTTGCTGCCCGATGCCGACTGCGGATCGGTATGAACCCAGAAGAGAGTCGACCTGTTGGCTGCGATGTTGGCCTTGCGCGGCCTGCGCTGCTTGGGAGCTGCATTCTTCCCTGCAACTCCTCTGTTCGTGTCGATGGGAGATCTCTCAGTGGTGCTACTTTCCTCGCTAGGCGAAGACCATGATGCCGGTTTGGTAATGAAAGGTAGAGTGTTCTCCTGGAAGCGCGAGCTATGAGTTGTAGGCTCATCAGAACATTCCTTGGCATCCATCTCACGTGTAACGATCCGATAGTTTGCCAACGGTCCAAAGGTATTCATGCTGCTAGAATGGACAAGAGTGGGAAGTGGAATCGAGGGCAAAGAGGGCGACACTGAGAGAAAACCGTGAATGGCCAGCACACTGCCCTTATCAGGCAAAGTTCATCTGGGCAGTCTCTCGACCAGCGGCCATCGGATCACGGAGAAGACACGCCTGCATTCTGATTGCAAGAGTGTTGGAGTCGGCAGGGTTTTGATTCCGGAGCCGTCTGGCTAGCGCTGAATCGCTGACTCGTGAGTGCGATCTAAACTGCTAAGCCTCGGAGCATAGCGCGTTCAGATCAAAGCGACGCATACGGAGTAGACAGGCAGGGTCCAGAAATCGTGCACGCCCCCAGTTATAGGTGGAAACAAAGTTCGTCGTCAAGCTTCTCGATGATATTTGCTTGATGTCAAAGAACCATGGTTGTCAAGAGATCTCTTTCAGAACGGTCGCAGTACCAATAATAGCAACTCGATGCGCCTTCTAATAATGATTACCCCTGACACTTTCTTTGTGAATTCGTAAGTTACCCCGCAGTGGTTCAACAGGACTGAAAAGCGTTCTCTTGGCTGACCGCCTTGGCTGTCTCTTGTAGGGCTATTTTTCTTAGCTTATACTTGCTCCATTTTGATTGAGAGAATTCGCAGAGATCCTGACCTGAGTCTTTCAAAGGTGATGGTGTCTTTTGTTATTTATTCGACTGGGGATCCCTCTTAGCATGTGCGAAACACCTGAATTCATGGGTATTGTGGCAGTGTAGATGACGAGAGACTTTCAGACTAATCGGGATGTATAGAATAGCTAGCATAATTGATGCTGATTCAACTATAGAACTAGCTGGATGATGCCTGGCTGGAGATGCATTTTATGCTTGGAAGTTCCCAGAGACGCAGGGAAAAGACGTGACTTCCACGTGCATTTATCCGTTTCATACAACAGTCGTGACACCCCGAGACTCTCGAGGCCATTAGAGACACTCTATCCTCTCTTGATGACCATCGAACCGGTTGTCTATTTTTGATATATTTACGTCCCTGCAGAGACCCGCGTACGATGCAAGATTTCTGGAGCGTATGGTCTAATACAATAATGATCCCACGAAGGTTTTCGAAACAGAAACAAATCTCGTCAATTAAAAACCAAGGCCACTCACTACCCTCATAGACGTTTCAGGTCCGCCTTCGCCACAAGGATCATTGCTAGGATCAGACCCAGCGCAGCGA
The DNA here is from genome assembly GCA_029606305.1 of Paecilomyces fulvus. Taxonomy (NCBI): domain Eukaryota; kingdom Fungi; phylum Ascomycota; class Eurotiomycetes; order Eurotiales; family Thermoascaceae; genus Paecilomyces; species Paecilomyces fulvus. The sequence goes on from JAPVCG010000047.1 coordinate 494,313, forward strand.
GACCTACCGACGTAGAGCGCTGAAGAGTATCCTTGCAGAACGTGGTAACCACGGCCAGTGACCTTATTTTCTACAGTCCTCGCTAACTATCCCATGTCTAATTGAGATGGAATAGTTGACTTGACTAGAGAGGCAGCAACATTCAGCTGATCACAAGCGACGCAGTTGCTGAGGATCAAACAGGAGCTAATATCCATGCTACGAGATTGGGGCTGTGTGCATTACTCTAAGGCATGGCGAACTATCACGATGAACGTGTTGACCCAATATGTCTGCCTAACGGGTGCTGTCGCTGACAGGGAGGCTGAGACATCGACGTAAGCTGTTTGATCATCCCACTAATGACACCAAATTCCATGCAAAATTAACGAGGGCGAGGCCACACACACACACACAGAGAATAGCGGCCATATAGCTAAGACCAGGGCTATCTTCAGTACGTATAATTCCCGAGAAAGCAGCAGGGGTTCGAGCGCGAAGTGCTGAATCAACCTACTACCATCGGAAAACTAGGGTAGCGGGGAAAAAAAAAAAAAAAAAACTCGGTTTCACCCAGCAAAATCCAATGCCTTGAAATCATAATTCAGGCTGACTTGCTAACCGCTATAGGCAGAATGTAAGCAAGGCTGAGGACTTCTACATGGTGTCATGGTGACATTGAAGTATCCTGTAGATGCCATGGCTTCTTTCCTTAAGCCCAGAGCTATCTCTTGGTATTCAACCCGCGTTAGGGCAAAGTAGATCCCAGAAATTTGAATCCCACGCAGGGGGCTTCAGTCCATAGGTAGCTTCCAGCTAGCATGTTGTCCTGGTAGTTACTGGGATTAGGCTCAACTGTAGATCGCGGTGAATTAAATTGCTATTTCTACTGTATAATGTACATCTCTTATGGCAAAAGATGTCCCAAAAATTTCAGAATTGACATGTCTTTTGGCATGGATTGACAGGAAAGAACGCTCGCTAAGCACATGAAAAACAAGGAAATACAACACCAAAGACCCCCTCGAGAAAAGGTGAGTTCAAGTGAGGCAAAATAGGAAAAGGAAAGAAAGAGACGAGCGACAGAGGCACGGTAGCACAAAGAATACGGTCTGGCGGAGAACAGGCTATGTAATTCCAAACCTGAAAAATGGAATCATATTAACATGATTAACCTATTCTTTTAACATGGTCCCAGAACCAGGTATACCCACTATCCACTGACTTCATCGAATATGATACTAAGTCAAGCCCGGGCGAGGAAATACTGGTACAGTTTCGAGATTCTCGAGACCACCCATTGTTCCCTGCTGACCACTCACATGCCAACCTTGACCGGTCTGCTGATTGACAAAAGAGCTCTGTCGAAAAGGATTTGTGCTTCCTGTGGGATTCGGTCGAAGAGGCGCTGCTGCAGGAGGTTGTATCCCTGGCTGCTGTTGCGGAGGAGCAGTCGAGGGTCGGGAGAAAGGATTCGTGCCTGTCCGTTGCGGCTGGAGAGGCTGAAAAGGCTGGGTGGCCGGCGGCTGCAATGTTTGGCTTTGCTGAAACTGGGGCTGAGAGGTGAATGGAGTGGTATTAGCACCGGTGAGTTGTTGATTGACAGATAAACGTCTGGCAAATGGATTGGTGTTTTGACGGCTTAGAGAAGTTGCAGGCACTTGAGAGCCAAACGCGGTGTTTCCAGTGGGCGAGGGGACCAACGTGGACTGGCGGAAAGGATTCGTCGACTGTTGCTGACCTGTCTGCATTGGTTGCTGCTGCTGAGGGAAGCTAGCAATCCCATTCTGAGGAATGCTAGAGAGACCAGTAGGCTGAAAACCATAGGACTGCGGTTGCGCAGTGTAGCCACCAAAACCTGCACCAGTTGGGGTTGCCTGAAGCGGTTGTTGTACTTGCTGCTGTCCAAATGGATTGGTATTAGACTGCACAAATGATCCCCCAAGCGTAGAGGGTTGACCAAATCCCGTTTGTTGAGGCTGTTGCATGTAGCCAGTCTGCTGCGGATAGAACGTTGATAGTTGTGGCTGGAAACCGGTTTGCTGGAATTGCATCTGAGGCTGTTGGAAGTTAGACTGTTGCATAGGGGCCGACTGTGCCATAGGCTGCTGGTTTTGTTCAATAGACTCAAAGAAATCAATGAGATCTGCAGGAGGACCCTTGCTTTCCGGCTTTGGAGCCGCCTGTTCCGGTTTAGATGAAGACTTGGAAGTGTCGGCTTTGGAGGCGCTTGCTGTCGATTTGCTTGCAGAGGACGTGCGGCCGCGGCCACTCTTCTTAGCCTCCTTCTGAGCTAAGTATTCTCTCCGGCGAAGGTCAAAGTCTGGGTCATTCAGGTCATCCTCCAGGAGCCGTGCTAGGTCTGTCGAAGCGTGTTTCAGTTTTGGGATCTCCAACCGGGTAGCTGCTTCAAAATGCCTCGCCACGCCGAGGAATTTCACGACCGCTTCTGTCTGTGCGGTGAATGTCTTGTATATTTGCAACGCACGTTCACTGTCAGGCCGTGACATCTCGAAATAGTGCTCTGTTCCAGTTCTCGTCAAAAGGAGTAGGAAAAAAGAAGGTTGGAAGCCTACCTAATACGTTAATGGTGCCCTCGTTCATTACTGAATAGAGGACAAGCAGATCTAGAGTAAGAAGACGAAATGCTGTCAGGGTTATCTCGTTCTCGACCTCGTCTGTTAAAAGCTGAAGTCCCTGTCAGCCAATATAGAAAGGTACCGCAAAGAGAACACGCACATCACATCGTAACAACGCGTGTATCTGCCTCTGCACAATTTCTGTCTCCCGGAGTAGACCCTTATCAACCGTCAACCTTTTTAGCCGTCCCGGTCCGCTGCGGACATGATCGACTTTCGTGTCCGCGAATGCCCTGGCACGCGTGATAAGGTAATCAGAATACCTCCGGATATTGTGTCCCTGGGATTGAACTAAAAAAAATACCATCAGCATCCGCACAGCTAGTTATGGCTGGTTTGTTTATGAAATCTCCAGATACTAACTTTCTGAGAAGGTGCTTATAGCAATCTTCTTGGGATAGTCTGCCAGATGTTGCAGGGTGGCATCTAGTTCGCCTTCGCGTATCATGAGATGCACGACAATAAGCGCCTTGAATACGATCGTCCATGTCGAATCTCGAAGTCGAAGTTGAAGGGTACGGAATATCTCCGCGACACCAGCTTCGCCGCCATGGGTCGCAATGAGGATGTGTTCGATGTATTTTGATTTCGGGGCTGCAAGCTGTTCGTAAGAACAGAGTTAGCGAATCACCTCGGACGAAGCAGACTAAATAATCGACGTCGCGCACTGACTAACCTTGATCTTGGTAGCCCCTTTGACTGACTTCTCGAAGCTTGCGGTCATCGTTCACATTCAAGAGGGTACATAAAGCGGTAGCACGAGTTCGGTGATCTGGAGTGTGTCCGAGAGCCCCCAGTGGATCCAACAATTTGTATCGCGGTTGCTCAATTAGAATTTAGACTTGTTCAGGAACGGTTTTTATGCGGTGATATCGGCTGCAGCACTCATCATGGCTTAGATAGCCATGCTGGAAAGTCGGTGACTTGTCTTCCCGCTCCGTGGTTGTCGTGGGGCTTAGTCGTCCGTGGATGTCCCTGATGATGCCCCGGAGGATCGTCTGTATGTCGCCGCACTTGCGGTGGGATGGATAAGAGAGAGAATAAGTGCCCTTGAGATGGAGGGGATAGAGAGCTGTGGATGGCAAGCCGTTTGTTACTGTCCCCCCAGCTCCATAGTGATCGCGCGGGCTGCTTCCGGCACGAGGTTGACCCTTAGCGTCGGGCTGCCGTGACGCAAGTGCTTGGCACCTATTCCGAGTACAGACCAACATAGTAGATCATCATTTTGTCCTATCTAAATGATTAGAAAGAGGTCCTTATTTATTCAAGAAAGATATTTTCTCTAGGATATAAAACATTTTCCTTCGTGAAGATTTCACAGATGGTCTTATTCTACAGCAGCCATGGAAAGCTCGCTATGAGAACAGCCAGACAGCTTCAATATAAACCGTCCATCTCTTACGTCTCCTATTTCTTATCCGTGTATAGATTCACCCCGAGTTTATAATGAGTCCTCACTGTATCAAGGATATAAGGTCTTTCGGCTCCATATTCTCAATGCTTTTGCTTCAACCATATCAGTCAATTGGCATGCATATGCTATTCACCTCGTGGTCTCTAGGACTTATCAAGTGAAGACAGAACAAGAAAGACAACACTCATATTCCATTCACTATGTAACACTTCAGTCTTTTTTTCACCTCACCTTTCTTTCACCTCACCTGGTCAGTCAGCGTATCTTCCCGGTTGTTGCCCTTTTCATCTCAAGTCCACCAGGACTATACCAACAACACATTACTTGATCGTTAGATCAAATAAACGTTACTTACAGCACCCCTTGAGTCAAATCTTCAATTTTGTCAAGATCACAAGTTATGGAGTCATCTTTTCTACACGAACTGCGCCAGGCGGCCTTTTCCCGGGAAGAAATGCCCGTTTCTTCCACCACAAGTCCTAGTGCTCTTCCGGGAAATGGGAGTGGTCCGGAGGAGATTTTGTCCGTGACATACAAACGGAATGTATGGACACCGTACCAGAGGCAACTGTTGTGTTGTTGTTATGCATTCTTTTCGATGAGCTGGTTTGACATACAGCGTATTTTCAATGCAGTCTTTCGCGAGCATTTGCAATCATGCGACTTGAACTACGGACTAAACGTCAGAACTTTGCAAACTCAGTGGCACGATATGAGATATAAAGGGTGCCCTATATGGGCAGACGTTCATATGAAGACCCCCTTCCAGGAGAGACACGAACGCTGGGGACGGATCCTACGGACAATCAAGAGTACAGCCCGCGATTTAGGCATTCCCATTGTTGAGGAGTATAATGGCGGATGTCTTGCCGAGAGACCAAACGCGATACAGGATAAGAGTGAGGAAATTCAACTGTCCAATGGGGACAGACTACAGGATACTGGGGAAGTCCGTATCACTACGGAAGTGCATGATACGAGGGAGCCGTCTGAGTCGCCTCCGTTGACTCCCGAAACAGAATCTTTGTGTACTGCTGGGGGGAGGATATGCATCTGGTGCTTCAAGGAAGGCCGCCTGCATATAGACTCTACAGAAGTACCTGAAGTCGCGTCAAAACCTGAATCCACCTCGGCAGGAAATGGGATCGCTGAGAGGGTGCCGCCTCGCGCTACGCCATCTAAGACGCCGGAATTATTATACAGATGGTTCAACATTGATAGTCAAGGTATCAACTCAAAAAGCCGGTTTGAGGCTGGTCTCTTTGCGGAACGTGGAGGTGTTATCCCACTAGTAACGGAGTATTCCTCTGTCGAGTTTGATCGCATGCTTGAGAATCATATGCGTATGATTCAAACCACGACACCATTCATCAGCACCTATACCGCTCCACTGCCACCCATCCACAGGGCCCTAAGAGGTCAGGAAGGGGCTTCGATTGCTGTCATCGACACCGCGCAAATTGATAACCCGATCTATTTGGCAGAACTTCTACTGAAGGAAAGGAACTTAAAGATCCGCTTCTACAAAGGATTTGCAGAGTTCTTAGTCTGGGGCTCGATCCCCAAAAGAGCGATTGCCTCCACATTTAAGATTTCCGAGCTGCAACGAATCGCCCGGCAGTATCCAGAAATAGGAAGACTTCTGCAGTTGGATGTTATTGCTTCCTTTAAACAGAACAGAAAATGTCTTAAGCAACGCCTCGCAAACGGACCAGGTCGCCTTAACAAGGAATGTGGCTCAACCATTGGGCGTCTTCTCAATCTTCTTGAGGTCCCGGAGAATCTGACTGTTTCCTTCGCGACACGTATCGCTTCAGCCTGGTTGTTTCAAAAGGAAGGAACCGTTCTCGACTACATTGAAGGTGTTAAAGTGGCTTGCGGACTCTCACTTACGAGTCCTACAACTAATACTCTGGTATCCAACGCGAACAATGGTCTCGATATTGCCTCGGATGGGGATGATCCAGTCTCTAAGAGCTGCTCTGATAGTGACGACGACGAGGACAACGAGGAGGAGGAGGAACATAATGTGGACTCAGAAGAAGAGAGTGATGGCAGCAGCAGCGGCATCAAGACTCCATGCCCGAGTCCCCGTATCAGAAGACCGTTGGATGTTGCTCTTCTAGGAAGTGATTCCTTTCCTTTACAGCTTCCCACGCCGAAGAAGTCTAGTCCAATAATGAAATTCTTCGACAGCTCTACTGGAGTCTGGACTCGCAACCAAGAAGAACAAAAACGTGTCCATGTTGAAGTGTTCAATGCAGAAACTCGCGCTTGGTCGCCTCTTGTGGACCAGACTGGGCTCTTCAGCGCTAATAATCCAAGCGCCGGCCGTACACAGGAATCTGCGATTGTCATCGACGACGAGGATGACGAGAAGGAGAATCATGACCCTGAGGATGGTCAGCAGACCGAATATGATGGAGATGATAGCGACACCGATACCGTTATGGAGGGCGTTTCTACGCAGCTTCCCGCAAATCTGAACAATCCTACTGCAGTTCGAGAATCCAGAGCAGATAGGTTCGCCCGTGAGAGGGCCCGGGTCAATAATGTCATGGGCTATCATTGATACTGCCTAGGAAGATGTACGTTTTTACACATGTGGCTGTTAACACCGAGGAGAACCTTTCTAGGGAAGGTAATGATCTGCATGGGTGGGATTCAAAATCTGAGAAATCGACGATGGTGTTCGGATTTACCAATGTGGGCTGGAGTTTGGGAGTTTGGGTTGTGATTGAAAGCCGAATCAGCTACGAACAGAAACCCCATATTGGGTAAGTTGCTGTTGTACCGATGTTCACTTATGTCCTCTCGTTTCTGGACGTTGCGAGGACACAGTATGGGCGGTTGTCTCTTTGTTGAAAAAGTGTCGATTATCTTGCGTCAAATGTTTCGATCCTATCTGTGGGTTAGGAGCGCAAAAAAACGAAGCCTACTGAGGCTTGAGCAGAATTTTTGTCTTGTCAGTTAGCTGAAGGCTGTCACGTATGCAGCTCAAAAAGTAGTACAGCGACAAAAAAGAAAAATATTCGATTCCTCCTTGTGTGTACTTGACAGCAGCTCAGAGAGCCAAAGTTTATGGAATAAACCAGATGCGGCATCGTGAAAAACTCCGTTCCCAGATCCTCATGCGCGTTGATTTCCTATCCCCCATATGCTGCTCGGATTCCATCACAGGAGTATCAATCTTTTTTTCTGGATATTTCTAAGTAGGCAGTTGGGACGCCGGCTCATATGAAATCCCAGCCGCCAACACATGTGGCGGATATCCAGTCATGTGGCCATCCCAGCCTACTCTGCCCTGACATCATTATTCCCCCAGTCATCCATCTTCAAGACATTTAGAACTTGCTGAACTTCTTGACGGCCTTGCCGGTGCGGGGCAGGACGCGGAGAACGTTGAAGCGGACCTGTTGAGTAAAGCATATTAGCATATATATCAAAACCAGTCGGAAACCACAGTGTAGCCAGCCTCTCAGAACGAAGGCACAAAATCTGACGCTGTAGCAGGTCGAGAATTCCGTATGTACTAAGGCGTGGAATTTCACATACAGTCTTGCTCAGAGGACGGCACTGGCCAACGGTAACCATGTCACCCTCCTCAACACGGAAGGCGGGGGAGACGTGAGCAGCCAAGTTCTTGTGTCTCTTCTCGTAACGGTTGTACTTGGGGATGTAGTGGAGGTACTCGCGGCGGATGATCAGAGTACGGTGCATCTTGGTGGAGACGACGGTACCGGTCAGGATACGGCCACGGATAGAGACAGTACCAGTGAAGGGGCACTTCTTGTCTGTTGATCTGGATATTAGCGATTTGTTCCATTTTTTGATAGTGGTTGCGCCGGAGCGTCTGAAGATGGAGAGATCCAGGACAGACTCCACGCTGACATGAAAATCCTGCAATCATCGAAATTGGAGTAGAAATTCTCCGCTTCCCATGATAATCTGGGTTTTCCAATGTCCCATGTCGCTCCGTGTCTTAAATCTCAACATCCACCTGCAGATGCGATCGGCGCTCCCACGAGGAGCCGTTCTAGGTCGTCCATACCAATGTAGCTGCCCTCAATGGCGGTCTTGGGAGTACGGAATCCCAGACCAACGTCCTTGTACCATCTCCGGCCCTTTCCAACGCGCTTGCTCTTTGCCTTGGACTTGGCGTTGAGGAAGATGTGAGGCTGCTTCTGGAACGCACGTTCCGACTGGACGGTCAACTCGGTCGCCATTTTCGCGAGAATTCAGTCCGACACTGAGGGAATGATGTCGAGCTGGGTGAGGGATTCGTCGCGGCGGGAGTGTCGGAGTACGTTGGTCGACTTCGATATTGAGAAAGATTTGTGCGGAGCCCGTAAAAGTGTCGGATATTCAGTGTGGGAGTGTGCGGTGCTGGCGCTAAGCTAGATCTGGAGTAGCGTCGTTCGGCTAGGGCTTTTTGGTTTGTTTACATTGCGGCTCAAGCTTGGCGGATCTAGTAGAGACCAGAGACACGCGCCAGAACAGCTTTATATGGATGACAATTCACATTCAGTCACGGACTGCAATGGCAACTGCAGTTCACAGAGACTCTTGCAGACATTGATCACAATACCAATATTTTTCAAGAATATCCCCTGCGCCTCCGGTCATGGCGTCTCGAGGTGAAGGGTCGGTCCGTCCGCGCTCCCGTCGCTCTATTGCCCATGTACCTTCATCGAAGACGGCTGCTACGCTCGACAAGGAAAATGCCACCACTGATATCAGTGCTCTAAAGCCTCAGAGGAGCAATGCAAAACAGCCAGGGAAAGATAAGAAATCACGGAGCAAGAGTCTGGGACCGGGTGGTCTGGATGCCCTTCAGGCCTCTAATGGCAATCGGCGCAAGGTGAATATTATCATATGGTCGTATAATTGACGTGCACTCTGACTCAATACTGTTATTCTCCAGTCGGCGGTCGCTTTCCCTCTCAAATCTATTTTGAAGCCAACTGTTCCCGTGTCGCCTGTCCGGAACATTCCTTCCTTTGAAGAAACGCGCAGACGAACACCAGCGCGCAGTCCTGAGCGAAATCACAACAATGGAAGGAATGCTCAAGGCGCAGAGGGGTTGTTGATTGATTTTTCGACTCCCACACGAGGATCAGGTTCAGGAGACGGTCACGCCGCCAATCCGTTCGAGGCCTTCAACGCATCTTCAGCTGTTCGAGATGATATTGCTGAAGCGCAAGAACGCGAGGAGAGGGAAAGAAGAGAGCGCGAAAGAAAGGCTATTCTAGAGCAAAGGGAGGCACGACGGAAATCTATGGGTAGGATTACGTTGGTATATAATATAGGAAATTTCAGGCTGATGTTCGTACAGCAAACCGCCGTGTCTCGTTTGCTCCGGAAGCTACGCTACATACGTGGAATGTCATTGAGTTGGCTGAGGATTCGACTTCATCTTCTACTGCGAGCTCGACAAGACGTGCATCTGCTTTGACGAACTCGACCAATCATGTTAATGACCAAGCATCTGATGCCTCTGAAGCGTCTAGTCCGGAGTCCGGCGCGGAAGCAGGTCCTGTTTCTCCAGAAGCGCGTTCCGATGATCTCTCCTCTAGTCCTTACAGTGGCAGCTCTACGGCAGGCAGTGAGGATATCCCTGCGCAGGAGGATGACGCCTCATCAGACTCGGACAATGACTTAGATGGAGAGAGCACGGCTATGAGCATGGACGACGCGACCGTAAGATCTAACGTCACAACCCACTCCAATGGTTCGAATACTAGCTCTAGTGCTCGACTCGATGCGGCCCTCCGCCAAGCAGCCAAAGAAGCTGGAACAAGGGGAATTGACTACGATGAAAATGGCGATCTGTCTATGGAAATAGCAGATCAAGAGATCACCGGGGCATTCCAGCCATGGATAAAGAAAGGTCAAAGGATCAGCTTCGATATGGAAGACCTCAGTGCCTTGCATGACCAAGAGAACATCGATCTATTCCGGCAGCCGACAGAAGACCAGGACCCTCAACCTACAGCTAGCGACAGCGAGAACAACGATGATGAGGATCTGAGCATGGATATCACAAATGCAGTTGGTCGTATACTGGCCAAGCATACGGGTCGTCGCCAGAGTGTTCGCCGCAAGTCATCTGGACAAGAGACAAATTATGATGATCAGACAATGGAATTCACAAACGTTGTTGGAGGCATTGCGCAGCCAGCACAGATAGCATCCCCGGCGAAATCTACTGGTGGTGGAAGCAATGTGGACGAGGACGAGGAGATGACTATGGAATTTACGTCTGTTGTTGGTGGCGTACTGAATAATAAGGGTTTATCTGACTCCCAGCCCCGAGACGAAAATCTCTATCCACGGTTAGATCATCGTCCGGAACTTAATCGGAACTTCTCTGACCTGGGTGACGGGGAAGACGAAGATGGCATGGAGATGGAAATCACGGGCGCCGTCGGTGGAATTCTTCTGCGTACAGAAAAGCAGGACGAATCCCAAGAAGATTATACTGCAGCCATGGATCTGACTACGACGACGGGCAGGATTTATCCTGTTCTTGAACAGAGTAACAGGGAGCGGGGAAAGGTGCTGATGGAGACGGAGACTGATGCTGGCCAGCTAGGTAGTTCACCATTTCGTGAACACCCACCAATTTCACCATCAAAATTCGTCGAATCTCATCGTGTTGCCCCTGTCGCCTCTGAGAGTGGAAGCCCTAGTTTAGCCAGCGTGAGAGCACGGCCGGATAGGGGAAGCATAGGGCGGCGGATGTCGACGACGTCCATCTCGCATTCACCGCAAGCAACACCAGTGAGAAAGGTTACAACACCATCGAAGCAGCTGACACCGCAGTCTCCTCTTCGACCTTCCACCCCCTCGAAGACGCCACTATCTGCCAATGTAGCTCGGCGGAGTTCATCACCCCAGAAACTATTTCAACCCAAGCTTCGATCTCCTAATAAATTAGAGTCGCCCCGCCGCAAGAGCCTCTTTGAGCGCGACACGAAGACCGGAGAGACGACACCTGCGTTTGTGTTACAGCCACATGAGAGACGGTCTTCTGGATTAGGAATTGACAGAGTAGGCTTGGGCTCCCCTCGCGTTGCGGAGATGCTAGATAAACGCAGATCGATTGGGGAGAATGCGCCGCAGTTCGTTCCGCAGCAAGAGCCGGCCAGAGGCGTCCGTTTCGACGATCCAGTGAGACTGCAAGAAGAAGTTGATCGCGATCGCCAAGAGGAGGAGCATCGGGAAGATGGTCATATTCCTCCCACTCAGGCGAGTGAGCGGGATGTGACGACGAGTCTAAAAGACATGATTTCGAGTCTTACGCCAAAGAAGAACAAGATCGGTGGACGAAAGAGCTTGCACGTCGGAGCTGCGAGAGGTTTACTTGGCAAACGTCCGGCCGAGCTGGATCTGTCCGATGAAGAAGAGGACAATTCGCCTAAACGGATCAGAGGTCGTGAGGCGAGTCCAGTGAAAAATATCAGACTTCCTGCACCGCCAACTAAGGATGAGACACTCCGTTCTTCCACTTTCAAGATCAGCGATCTGTCACCAGCGAAGAATAGCACAACGCCCAAGGACGCCCCGCGATTTAAGGATGCCATGGATTCTTTCATCGACAGGAGGGGTCCTTCGGAATCTGAGCAGAGGGCCGATGTGGAAGAAAACGTTGACGATGAAGAGCCTGTGGAACCAGAATTTGAGCCGATTCAACTGCAGGACTTCCTCAATATGACCAATATACACTTTATGGAGCTTACTACCACCAAACGCCGTCATACTATTGCTCCAGGCAGCGACAAAGAGGAAGCAAAGAGTAGTGGGAAAGGTGATTCTGGGGACGGAAGTATTAGCCTCGAGGATAGCGTAGCAGCTGGATTCTGCACAGTACCTTTGCTCGAGTTGTATCAACACGTAAGTTCCGCTCTGATTGAGTTTGAAACATACACTAACTATTTCATAGTCTTGCCGCGAGCTGAAATCATACATCTCTGAGGGCAGGCAGATCATCCGCTCTATAGAAGCTGAAACCTACGCCGAAAACCCACCATTGTTCCGTGAATACGTGACTGCTCCTCCTGACATCCGCTTATTGATGGATAACCAATTCCGCAATGTCAAAACACATGCTAGGCTTCTTAGCAAGGCGATGTGGTATGAGTGGCGTATGAAACTTCTTGAAGGTCTGAAAGAGGGGCTGGACCGTCACGTCCAGGAAATGAAGGCCGACGACGTTGCTCTTCAAAAGCAAGAAAAACTTCTAAACAGTGTTGTTCCTGGTCTCGTGGAGAGACACTCGATCCTTCAGTCCGAAGCGACGAAGCTTCAGGAGGTAGCAGATGAGATGGATAATTGTGATCAGGATGAACTGCGCAGCGCACGGGAGAAACTGTCCAGCATTGAAGCCGAGCTTGTGGGGAAAAGGAGGCAATTGGAGGAAATGCAAGAGGAGCTTCAGGACAAGACTGATACAATTGAGGCGGGTGCAGAGCTCAAGGCTGAGTTCATGGACCAGATACGCCAAGCCGAGAGAACCAAGGAAGAATGTCGCGGCTGGAGTATCAAGGAAGTCAATGCGCTGAAGAGTGAGTTGCCAAGGACATTCGATTTGAAATCCTGTTGCTAACTACCAGAATAGCTTCTGTCCATGACCTCGAAACCAAGACTGGCTGGTCTATCGTCTCTGCTACACCATCTCCTGACTGCCCTGCGGGGCCCTTGCTGACAATGTGTTACCGAAGGGAGCTACAGGTCTTGTTCCACCCCGGCGCGTTCCGAGTTCCCAGGCCGCCGAAGAAGCCTCAGCGTACACCCGATATGAAAGTGAAGACTCCAGTTGATCTGCTCTATCGGCCCAATATAGCGGGATCTACTGGTGGTGTTTCTGAGTTGTCGCCCACGAAGGCCCTTGTCTTAAATGCATTGAGAAGATACCTGGCGACTATCCAGCAGTCCTCTTTGAGTCCGAAAAAGCTTCTGGGCTTTATTGCAGAAGCGTGGGATTTAGCACTTAGCGTCGAGGAAGAGATCCGCCAGCTCGAATTCTGCGGCGTCACCAAGTTGAGGCTCACAAAGGACGAGTCTGACTCGCTACTAAGGGCTAGATGCACTATTTTGGGTGACACTAGCTCGAGTTCAACGCCGAAAAAGAGCCGGGTTGATGTTGATTTCAATGTTAGGATGCGTGTTGCAGATGACGACACCGTCGATCCTGAGGACATTCGACCTCTCAGACTCGAGATCGAAGCTCTTGGAAGCAAAGTTTACGGGTTTGGCTCTGGAAATCAGAGCGGAGTGTCGGAGAATCAAATGAAGGACATCCTTCGTAAGGAGACCCAGGGGAATAGGTCTGGGGTTGAATTCGGGAAAGGCGTTTGGAGAAAGGCTGTGCACGAGCTCGTCGGAAGAGTCTTCTGAATCATGCCTTTTCTGGTGTTGTGCTTCATTTGCATTGTGGAGTTGGTTGGTTTCTTTATCTTTGGGATGGCCGGTCCTACCGGAAGGGGGAATAGCAGCAGCACATTTGCGTCTTCGGTTCGGTGTCAGGCGTTCATGATGATCCTTTTCCGATGATATTTCCATTTTTTTTTAACCATTGAAGCCTGGGATCGAATACCACTCGTGTTTCTGCATTCTTAAATCTCGATATCTCCACGTATAGTCTATATTTCCTATGACATACGAGTCTAGTTCGAGTAGACAGAATCCATAGGCACGGTAGACTTCAAGTCACCTGTGGTTGGCTTCACCTATAACTAGAATATTCCTGAACCTTGGAACCGGCAAGATAACCTTCGAGACGACAAACGAATCGTTGACGATTGTCGGCATCATCGAGCCGTGATAATTGCGCAACAAGCATAAGAACCTTTAAAAATTTTATTCAACTAAGACGCTGAAATCAGTAAATCTTTTATTTTCGTCGTGACTAGCCACAACATCTCTCGATCTCTAGAGTCCCGACAAGGTCTGGTTGCCGGTGTCGCCTTTTTACAGCTTCTTACGAGATAGAGAAAAATGACCAATCTATTCGCTCGTCTTCCTCCAGAAGTACTGCAGCTTATTCTTCGAAATGCACCCGATCTGCCATCTCTTTATAAATTCATATGTGCATCAGCACGAGCTAATGCCGTGTTCACAATTGATGCTGCGCATGTTTTGGATGAGATTATTGAGCGCTCAATACCCGACTTTCAGCCTTTAGCTCGCATGATTTCTATTTTAGGTTCACTTGACATTCAGACGAATTTCAATGCACATGCCTCGCAACCGACTTTCGACTGGCTGGTCACTGAATACAAATCTCTGCCTGAGGACGTGCTCACCAAAGCTGCTGCGTCATTCTCATTCATAACTGGCACCTCGGGACCACGATACTTGTTATTGACAGCTTATCGTATTGAACACCTCCAGCATATCTGTTTCGCCACTCTTCTCCAGAATATTCATGAACTGATTTTTGTCAGCCCCGTGAACGGAAATATCATCACCGATCAAGTTCATGCATTAAAGCAGTTCCGGCGTGGAGTATTCTTTAAGCCTGCCGCCTGGTGGGCTCCATCATGGATTGAGAGGTTTCGCATTGAGCGAGCGCTCTGGAAGTTGTTTATTTACTGGAATATTCAAGCCATTCATCGTGAAGCTATTGTGGAAGATCCTGGATTCGATCAATACAATGAAAAACTACAGGATCTAAGCCCGATTATTGGACCAGAACCAAAAGACGGCTACAGATCACATGAAGTTGAAGAGATGAATTGTGTATCTGCAGCGGTTTGTGAATTTCTAGATTGCGAACCAGTGAGATTCTTTACGGCATTATCCAGCCAGGAACGTAAATTATTGGTTACAAAAGCCTGGTCCAACTTTTCACTCAATCTCAAGGAGACTGCTTATTGGAAGTTCGAAGAACCAAAGTCCTCACGGGACCACCCGCGCTCTCTCTACTGGGGCCAGGGAAGGGTTTGGACTACTCTGTCTAACTCTGAACATAGACAACACTATTGGTCGACATGGCGGAGTTATTTCTCTATGTATGGCAAATTGAATTTAGAAAGATGTGATCTTTGGTTTCCTGATTACCTTGGCCTCTGCCTTTGGGATTTCAAACGATTGTTGTATCTTGGACTAGATTACCCACTTGAGAAGTACTGGGATCCTTCCTTAGGGCGTCCAAAGCAGCCTGACGTCAAGTTCTTTTCTTCAAAGATATTGGATGAAAGATGGAGAGATGTCTTCCTTCATGAGTTGGTCAGATTGCCAGGACGTGGACAGCGCATGTTGTCAAACGACTGCAAGAAGCACATAGAACGTTGGAATTCCGAATTGAACGATAGAACATTCATTTTGGATGACTGGCGGCAGAAAGCGCATTCCATTCATATATGATAAATTGCCATCCTAACCACTTCCTTCAAAGGAAAAGGTCAATATAAGATATGTAATGCGGAGACCCATGGATGGATACATACCACCACCCAAGCTGGCCAATTGAGTCGCTGCGGCCCTCTATAAAATCATTTCAAGTCAGCCTTGTTGAATTATACAGAATTCTTATCAAAAAACATACTGCCTTCTCTGCATCTTCTATCTCCTAATCAATGATTAGCAGAAATATTATATATAATTATAACTATTTTATATACTGACCTTTATTTTCTTTTCGGCATCCTATACTTAGTTATATAATAGCTTTGTTTAGTAATCATCTAACATTGCACTCCAAGTAACATAATCAACTGAAGTGATGAATCGTACCTGTTCTTCGCCCAAAATTAGCTGGAGGTAATTGTCAGTTAACTTAACCTTTAAGAATAAATTTAGGACCTCTTACGTCTTTGCGTCGCTGCAGGTGCTATAATAATACAACATAATAAGCTCTTCATCTAAGCACATTTGTAGAGGTAATACTAACTTGGATGGTCACATCGAGTTGCTATCAGAGAATAGCATATTAGTATAATAACACTAGCATAATGGGCTCAGTAAGTACCTTGACCGTATTTTGGCAATCCTGGATTATATGTCAGTCCATTCATGATTCAGTGCGTATGAAGGATACCCACTTCTGCGATATTCTCCCAATACTAAATTCCGACCTGTTAGCTGCCCAGTCCAAAGAGATATTTTTTATACAAAGCTTCTTACCTTCTTGCTACCCTGGTAAAAACAAAGTGTCATTAACTGATTCAATGAGATATATAGAACCATTGCTTACGTATGTGACACGCATCTGTCCGAATGATAATTTGCGAAAATTAGTATACTTTAATTGACGTGGTAACAGCTCCGGTATTTCATCACGTACGGTACCCTACTGAATTGTCAACAACCGAGAAAGAAATAACTATATCAGGTGTTGAAAAGTGAAGGATTATATACCTTGTCATCCGCCCTGAAGGGGCATTGCTGGCGTTTATGGCCAGGCTGGCTACAGAGTTTACACTGTGTTGCATCAGAGTTAATCCATTATAACCGCAACTCTGGCTGCTTACAGTTCCCGAGTCTATTTAAAATACATTAGCAGAATCCATCTAATTACGGCGAGGAACACTGACAAGTTGTCGGGAGCCAGTCTAATGACAGCAATTCAGTTAGACTGTTAGCGTTTTCGATCAGCCCTTCCTTTGGTTTCTATCTGAGGACTGACTGCTATTATCCCCAGCTTCAAGAGCAAGTAGACCCCATGTTAATATGCTGATTGTAATGATTCCCGATGTTTCATGAGGGTGTCTTACTGGCGCCTGGGGTATTGCCTTGCCTTATGTTAGAAATATTTTTAATGGAATAAGTCCAGCAATCATGAGACACATACTTGATGTAGAGGCTTCAAGATACTCGAATGTATTAGTCTTATTATGAATTGTCGTCGCAAATTACAGCACGCGTATGGGGCTTCAATGGCTCATCGACAGCGAGACTAGCTTACCCATTCTGCTGAAGTTCAAGCGAGACAGGACGGTAGTTTGTAAGCCACAAGCACAATATACCTACTTCTGTTTTCATCAATCAGTCAATTGATCTTGACTCTGTTTCCAGAATAGGTAGGCGAGCTTACCTTTCAAGTAATTTATTCTTCAATAAAACCCTATTATTAGCCATGCTTGCCTCCTCCAGCGATATAAAGATTTCAATGAAGACATTTCTCACACGTTTCGTGAAGCTATAAAAGAATAATTTCATAGTCAGCGACACCAGCTGGTTGGCAGTCACGAATTTTTATGGCTTGCTACAGCGTTTCGGCGAAACTTTAAAGCTACGAAGTTCAATCATGTCAGCCAGTTTCAATTGAGAAGGATCCTCCTGACTCACGTGTAAAGATTGAGTCTGCTACTCAATCAAAGTTCAGCAAGAGCTACTATAATTTGGAAAAGAGACTGCTCTGATGGTGCCAAATGAGGCATCTCATTGAACACAAAGACACAAGAATTAGGTGCGTCACTCACATTTCAATTGTTGCACAGAAGGAAAAAGGAAAAGAAAAAAGAGAAACGTCGCGACACCGGCTACTAATTTCAATAGAGCCACCTGCCTTTCCATGCACAGAGGGAAGGTTTGACTCTCGCAGTTGCCTCAAACAGAGTCAGAGTTTTTATGTCCAGCGATTAAATGAGATCGCAGAGGGTCTTTGGACCCGTAAACGATGGATGAGGATGGCAGCAAGGTTGCAGCAGAAAGGGCAGAATGAGAGCTTGTAGGGAGAGCACGAGCAGGCCGGAGCAGGACGCGAGCCAGCGGGAGTCGAGGGGGAGTCGACGGGAGCAACACGGGAGTATATCACCCATAATCGGCAAACTCCGAGAACCGCGCCTATGGAGGGACAAAGACGAAGGTACCGAATTAAGATCATTGAACTTCCGAGTAGTCACTCATGAGGTTTAGTTAGAGGGCTGCGGGCAGCCTTACGACGAGCTGAAGGATGAAGTCTATCCAAGAATGATTGCCCTTTGGAGTTCGACCGGTCTCTTAGAGTGTGTTCGCTTCTATTAACCATAGACCTTAAGAACCATTACACGATCATTCCTAACATGAGTCCATGGATAGAGGAAAGATGGAGATAGAGAAGATCTAATCTTGTACTTCTCGTCATCGACTCCTCAGTGACTGTGCAGGGTTTTGTGTACTAGTTGATGTTTATCTCTTCCTTCTTTGGGAATGAACTAGTAGTATAGGAATGCTAGGAGAACCTAAGAAGGAGGGAGAGGAGCCAACCAAAGGTCTCACCATCCTCCTCCTTGGATTCCTACTACGCTGCAACGCCAACACCCTCACAGTTGCTGGAAACATGATTATTTTCGACCATTCCGAGCTGTGATGAAGGTTATTAGGCCCAGATTGAATCGTATAGGTGATATAGCATCTCGTTGAATATTTCCTAGAATGGAAATTAACAAAGAGTGTTGACGTCTTCGATGTCTTGAGCACCTGTTGTTCCACATTCTTGTGGATCCATTCTAAATGCCTATTGTATGAGCAATATCAGGAAGAATTGAGAAGGTATGTGAGGGGATGAGATGAGCGCGTGCGTCTCCCGTTGTTATCTCCTCCACTCTTGAGGTCCTTCACCATGGAGAAGGAGAAGGAGAAGGAGAGAAAGAAAGGTATATATATAATCATGGTTCTTGACATCCCATGCCTCCTGGCGCTTGTTGAATTCCTCATTGGCCTTCTCTCGCCCTTTATTTCCATTCTCAGACACAATGTATTTCACCACGCCCTTTCTCTTCTTACTCCCTTTCATCACGACACTCGTTCAGGCATGGCTGCCCACAGATGAAGGCCGTAACTTGTCCGCCTTCACGAGCGGAGGAACCAGTAAGATCCGAGGCGTCAATCTGGGGTCGCATTTCGTCTTCGAACCATGGATGGCGAGCTCCTATTGGAAGAACACCATGGGTTGCAAGGACTCCAGTGGTTCTTCGTACCGTAGTGAATGGGACTGTGTTCAGGGTATTGGGCAGGATGCTGCCAATTATGCCTTTAAGAAACATTGGAGTTCATGGACTACCCAGGAGGATATCACAACGATGACTTCCTATGGACTGAATACGATTAGAGTATGTTTTACTCCGGGTTTTTCTCCGGATTTGCTTTTCTGGATATATGTATAGATGACTAACTCGTCAGGCAGATCCCTGTTGGATTTTGGATCAATGAAGACCTCATTGATGATGACGAGTACTACCCCAAGGGCAATGCCACAGATGACCTGCGCAATGTGTGCAGATGGGCCACCTCTGCTGGGATGTATATCATTCTGGACCTTCACGGTATGCCTGGTGTTCAAGCACCGAAACAAGCTTTCACTGGAAGAGTAAGTATATATAGACATGCATAAAACCACAACTCATGAAAGCTATCTTACTAACTCCTGACTTCAGTACACAACCGACACAGCATTCTACGAATCCACAGCCAACGCAGAGCGCGCATACCAATTTTACGAATGGTTAATCGAGAACATCCACAGCAGCGATGACTTCGAGAACGTTGGCACCATCGAGCTCATCAACGAGCCGTTGCAGAACACAAAGAATGCCAAAACATCCTGGCTCGTCAAGACCTTCTACCCGACGGCCATAGATCGTATCCGGAACAAAGAGGCATCGCTGGGGATTTCCGATAGCGATAAGCTTCATATTATGGTGATGGTAAGTGATCACTAGTTATCTTTTCCACTCAACCATACCAAAAAGTTCTCATACTGACTATATATTATAAAGGATGACCTCTGGAACGCCGGCGGCAACCCAACCTCATCTCTCTCATCCTCCCAGCAGAAAAACCTCCTCTTCGACGACCACAACTACGAGTCATACTCTCTCAGTTCCTCTACGAACATCAGCGACTTTGTCAATTACGCCTGTAAAGACGACCGCGAGTCGGCCGTGAGTCCCAAGATCGTGGGCGAATGGAGCTTGAGCTTCTCGACTTCCGGGACGAATTTCAAGCCCATGACGAACCATGTTGATGACTACTCGAAGTGGTTCTCGGCCCAGCAGCAGCAGTATGAGAAGCTGAATGGTTGGGTTTTTTGGAGTTGGAAGACTGGTTTGACTAGTAATCCTCAGATGTGGGATTATCAGAGTGAGTTTTTTCCTGTTTGATTTTTGGTATTTTGCTGGGTTACGGTTTACTGATATGGATGTTTCTTACAGAGGCCGTCGAAGCCGGAATTATTGATAAAGACTTGAACGAACAGCTCAAGAAGTATACATGCTAGGTACAGCTCAGCTGCAGTGACGGTTCGCAGAACAGGGATTTGCGAACGCAGTCTGCGTATTTATAATGCGACGATGGATATGAGATGATGAACCTAATGAATTGACATTTACACTATAGTTAGAGTTGATTCTGTTTTGTCACGTTTACCGAAGCCAATATTGAAATGCTAAGTAATCATGATCATTAGTATTGTTTGATCCGTCGTAAATCATATATCATGGCCAGTGACCGAGGCTACATATTTCAGTAAAAAAAAGGAACCCGACTAGTTACAATCATAGTGGTAGCCTCTGAAAAGAGGCCGATCTCGGATGCTTCTAACCAGTGTCACTGTTCAATGGCATTCAAATACCATCGACATCTCAGCGACAAGGTAGGCTGATCCTTCTAAAACCCGCTCTATTGGAAAAAGTCGTATATGTCGTAGATATTGTGGTTGCCAGTCCACTGGCTTTCTTGTTGCAAATTTGACGTGCTATCACCGTAGCCGGGCTGCTCAGGCATTGACAACCCTTGAAGGGAACCTCCGGGTCCGTATGCTTCCGCAAAGCCTTGGGGAAAAACGGTGCCTGGAAAGTCCAGAGTCTCCCAGTCGGCGGTCATGGGGATTTGCCATAGGTCGGGCGGTACGAGCACATTGTTGAAAAATGTATATGCATCAGGAAGAGGCGGATCTAAATTCGTCGACCCTGAAATTTGCTCGACATGCTCTCCTGCTTGCTCTGCTTCTGCGGCAGCAGAAGACTCATTCGCGATATATGAAAGAAGATACTCCTCCGAACTGTGGGGATCTGCTGCCACGGTAGTGCTGGAGGGCTGAGCGGCCGCAACGTCCGCTGTCGCCGGACTTGTGATATTCCTAAGAGCTTCCGAGCGCTCGGCAAAACGTGTTGCTTCTGCTGATCGAGACTGATTAATATCTCCTGCTTCACTAGTCGAGGTCGAAATACCCGCGATTTTCTCCCCTCGTAAGCTTTTCCGAGATTTGGAATCCTTTTCTGCCTTTTCAGCAACCGCTTTTGCTATCCGCTCAAATACAGAACATGTATTTGCCATGAACTGGGCATTGTTGCGTATACCGTCCCTAGGTGTCAGAGTGTTGAAAAAAGTGACAGCCATGCTCAGTGATCGAAGATCATCATGGACCTTCGGATTGGTCGCATTCCGTAAGATATTGACGAAGACAATGATTGTTGACAGAAACAAATAATATAATAACGCCCTGACCTTTGTAAGCACAGAACGTATTCCAAGCTCATTTCGTAAACCTACCACATCCACGCCACATCTCCCCAAGGCATTGTGTTCATGAGTTTCAATGAATCACGAGCGGCCTGTACACATATTGCATTCGACGCCAATGCCTGGGCCGAGTAAGGTCGAGTGATAGCAGCCGGGAAGTGTGCTGCTAAGAAAGAGTCGTGAAGGACAGGCATTCGATTGACCATTATAACCGCATTATAATAGGCCAATAGCAGAGCCATCCTCGAAAGATTGAACATGGCGTTCTCTTCGTCCATACCTTCCTTGCACTGAATGGCCATCTGACTGTTGGACTTCCATTTGTCAAGTTCGGCATTGAGCTCCTTGATTGTCGCGATAATCTCTGGTGGGGATTTCCTTAAAGATTTCGCTGAATATAGCCTTTTGTAAATTTGTCCCTTGATCACTGAGAGACGTGCAAGAAGAGAGAACCAGGCCACATCAGGGCTACTTTCTGCTTCGTCAATATTGGCCGCCGGGAAGTCGACATCGAAATCATCGGTTTGAGATGGCGCATTCCCTGCACGGATAGACACACTTGCAAATATTTAGTACACCTGTAGCTCAGTGTGTGTCTATGAGGGCTTAGTTACCTCTGATCAATTACATAAGCAACCCAAAACACCCTCCTTCTTTGTTCTCGTTCTATTGGAGGAAGATTGTTTCCTGTGGACCGTCTGTGGAGGCCGAGTTGATGACAGATTTTCATAGCTGCAGTCACGAGTGGCAATGCCGATTGGAGTCCTGAATTGCCTCGTAGAAACATGGCCTGAAGAACCTCATCGTTAGCAGTTCTATATCACACAAGGAATGTGTGAGGGTGCACACCATTGCAAGCAAAGCTTGTGCGCTCAAGAGGTCAGTACGCCGCAACGTCAGGTCGGCCAAGACTGATAAAGCATTCTTGAAATACAGCCAGGCTTTCTCGTTGTCCCGTTCAGGTCGTATACTATCTGGTAGTCGATATCGATAGGCGACAGCCATCATGACGTTAATGCTCGCCCATAGTGCTGCATCTTTGCATGTCTGTTGCTTATATTGCCATTCGACCAACCGCATGAAGCTGCCTTCATGATAAATGGGGAATAGTCTGTTCGCTCCCAGGAAGTAATGTTTTATCAGCCCGAAGACCTCTGTCCTCGAGGGCAGAGGTTTATAGACGTGAGAGTTAAAAATATCGTGATACACTTCAGGTGGATAATATTTGCACGAGTTCTCATCTCGTGGTCTAGCGAATATCGTGTCAGGGATACTAGGGTCACCCGTTCTGTGTCTTATCCATTGGAGTCCATCCGCAGAGAATATGGACATAGTAGAAGCTCGTCCTATATCATGGCAATCAGCAAATTTCCGCAAGTTCGTCGAATGCTCAATGATTATGGAGTGAGTGATATTTACCAAAATAGCGAGGCTCATCTCTCTCATTCGTTGTGACGATATACGAAGTCAAAGAATCCAGCTCGGTGGTCACGGATTGCTCTTCGGATGACGATGATGGGGTTAAAGAAACTGATCGTATGCGTCGTGGAGTACTTGGTTGTATAGTTCTGGATACTGGATAGGACGTGATATCCATTGAACCAAACGCGGATGGAAATAGCCCATCATCCTGCCATGGCGTTTGAGTCCCGAAAGCTTGTTCGACCTCTTCCAGATCATTTCCATCATAATCTTTTGGGTCGTCGCTTGAATCAGGCTCGTACGCAGCCAGCTGCTCATCATCTATAGGAACGAGGTCTTCATCGACATAGTTCTCATCCAAGATACCTGCCGCTTTAAGTATATCTTGTACACGTCTTAATCGATTCTCCAGCCATCTAATATGCTGTGCTCTAACCATTCTTAGTAACGACCGATGGGGCAGGGATGTATCAGGAATCACCTCTTGAGAGACTCCCGTCTCGACTTCTTCGAGCCAAATTGGCACTTTGTCTTGCGACGCATACACTGCACGCAACCTTTCCCATTTACTTCGGGCTCGCATTTAGTCTTCCTTTTGCGACACATGTCGCATGCCTGCTCATACAAACGTTTACCAAACTGGCCTTGAGAATCTGGCGTGGCACACATGCTTACCATGGAGGGACGATTTCGAGAACTCGCTCCTGGCTCCTCTTGAGTCTCTTCACCTTCAGTGACCGGGACACCCATCGTTCCCTGAGAGATGGATTGCGGCGTACCGGGCGCAAGCCCGACCGACGGATCCACTCGCTGCATCTCTTCTCATCAAAACAGCACAGGAGAATCTTACTTGCCGTGCTCGATGGACGAAGACATCCCGGCAACTCGAAGGATCATTAAGAAACAGATCAGTCGGAAAGATTATTCTCGAGCATGTGTCTATCAGCGGACAAGAGTGAAAGCTCTAGTTATCCCCGCAAGCTTGGACACTGCTCTGTAATCAGGGAGTGCCCCACCGAACGAGACAATCTTCCACGCGACTCACGACATCAGCAGAGAACAAGATGCGGTGTGAGGGGAGCAGCAGAAGAGGGGAAATAACATAACAAATCAACTATGGAGGCAACGTCTCAGTTACGATTCTGTTCTGTTACGATTTGATGGGCTGTGGCATCGGATAGTCGGCAACGGAAACGTGCCGAGTTGCAGAAAAATAACATAGAATCCACTGGGATAGGATACTAACACCAAAGAATAAATCCGCTAAAATGCCAAGGATGATCAGCGCTGATGGCTCGGCCAGCTAAGAGGAAAACCACGAATCGTTCTTGGACGGTCCTCATTTAAGCCTTCCGCTTGTCTTTGTGGCTTGCGATACCCGAACCATTGTAGGCATCTTGAAAACTATGATAGAACATTCTGCTGAGGACTCTGAGAGAAGCAGCGGGACAAATATCACGATCTACTTTTGGCTCTTCCAGGTAGCTTTGAAAGGTTACTATAATTTTCTTGTCAGCGCACACTAACTGAATCATCAATGGCTGTTATTTCCAGTAAACAACACTATCATCATTGGAATGTGTACAGTCTTCACTGTATCGACAAGACTGATTTTAAAGGAAAATCATGGGGATTATGCCATCTGCTCGGTATTTGGTTCCAACTTTTCAAGAAGTAACCAACTCCAACAACTTTTTAGCGGCATTCGTGTGTTTGGAAGCCACTCATCCTGGAATGTGACCGCTGATACTCCTCCAGAAGTCGCATCGCTGTCCTCGTCCACCCTCCCAAGTATAGGCGTTTACAAGGTCAAAGTCGGGCTGCAGCCCAGAGCCCTCATAAACCGTAATCTCTATATGCGTGACACTATCCTTCTCAGTCGTGAGAGTACCACCAGTCTGGTTGAGATTCAACTGGAACGGGTGCCCGACAGTAAATGGAGCCCAGGACCGGATGACATTGGTTGCATTCGTTGGGATGGTGGTGTTAACCAATTCAGTAGGATCTCCAGTGATGATGAAACTGTTCCAGATCGCTAGTGGAAATCAGCAACGCAGGCGTAGTATTTCGAGGAGACTCAAGATACTCACATTTCATTGCAGTCTGGACTGCCACAGACATCGTATCCGGGCGGGGTCCAAAGTAGGCATCCATATCGTAAGCGTGAATGGCCGGAATTATCGAATATTGATACTTGTAGCTCTTCCTACCATCTTCTCCAAAGGCTTCTGCCATCCAGTAAGCGGGACAGACGAATGTAACCTCGGCATATAGGTTCTAGATTCGTCACCTTAGCTGCTCAGACGATTCGCGATAGAAAAGAAGACTTACATCTGCGCGCTGCTGCTGGCCAGTCCCAAAACTGCTCTCATTGAGTGCGGTTGGCGTCCCAGTTCCCGAGGTAGCGAACCTTGAATCGCTTTCGTTTACCGCCGTGGAGGTGGAAGGATAGTACAGCAGAGTTTTGTTGACGTCGCTCTCCGTAAACAATGGGAATAACGACTTGATAAAATTGACAAAGTCTTCCTCTGTGTCAATCGTCTGAGGAGTGAAGCGGGTTCCTTCGTCCGCGTTGTTCTGTGATTAAATGTTAGAAAAATCGCAGTGTCGCTTTTTCATAGATAGGAGAACTTACGCTAACTAATAGCCTGTCGCCGTTGACCTGCTTGTTCAGAAGCTGCTGGCTCGGCACCTGTTGCACGAAATCGTTATCGGTCACGGGAAGGAATGCCCACTGGCCATATTTTCCTCCTATAGTGACAGTGTAACTAGCATTCTGCAGAGTCTCTGTATCTTTGTTGACAAGACAGTCGAATACTGATATCTTTTCCTTCCAGGTTTGGAGGCCGTCAAAGCACCCGGCAGCAGCGGCGAAGGTGTAGTACATCTGTGAAGGCACAAAATCAGAGTAGCTGTACTGCATAGGAAGATAAGGGCTGGCAGCAATCATCTGTAGACCTACGTCAGTATAAGCTGACAATAGGCCACCTGAGGGTTGCTTACGTTCTGGAATAGCGATGTTCCAAGCGATCCTCCGTAGGCCATAGCTTGAAGCATCACCGAGCCACCACCTAGAGGAACCCTTAGCTTTGAGATTGAGAGGCATCGAGATAATACCTACCTGCTGACTCTCCTGCAATGGTCACTCGTGAGGGGTCACCACCAAAAAGTTCAACATAGCGCTGCACCCATTGCAAGGCAAGATATTGGTCAAACAGACCGGCATTGGGTGTTCCAAAACGCTTTACCTCGTCCGATGCGAGCCAGCCAAATGCCCCGAGCTACATCAGTTAGCAAGAACTATATAACGCATTGACGAAATATCCATACTCGGTACTGAATTGCAATTCCAACGAAGTCTTCACCAGAGCCTCTGAGCAAGGATACGAGATTTGACTGACCGTTGCCAGATCCGTAGCCCCCTCCATCTATCACAATTAGCTTGTCCTCGATATACAGAAGGTCCGTACTCACGAATATAAACAAAAACAGGCAAGCCAGTGGCGTTTTGTGGCGCGTAGACGTTGAGAAACAGGCAGTCCTCGCTCTGCGACAGTGAAGGCTTGAAAGAGCTATCACTCCTTCTGGGTCGTCAATTGCAAATATCTCACTGCCAGTCGAAAGTCTTTACTTACGTGCTAGCTTGCGGTGTTTGAGGGCACTCATTTGGGAACTTCTCAGCGTTTACTACCTCGGTCCCGTTTTGCGATCTCCGCGGTGGAATTGGCTTCTGCCATCGTAGGTTGCCCACAGGCGGTTCTGCGAAGCGAATGCTGAACAGACGAAAAGAAAATATATTAGCAAGACTGATATCCAATTTGTAGGTATTAGCTCCCTACCCTAGCCATGTGTTCAATCCAGATGTGTCGTTATAGTAACCACGATATGTCGCGTAGCCAACATCAACTTCCAGAGGATCGCATGTCTGTCGAGCCACAAGCCTCGAATATGGATTCCTGGGGACCAACGCGACGGCAGGAAGAATATACACGAGGCATAATAACAGTAAGAATGGGTTACAGCCCCGTAGAGATGAAGCAGAGAACACAGCCATGGTAAATATCTTCTTGCTCACGGCAACGCGAGTGAATTCTCAGGAACCGGTTGTCAATGATTTGAATCCAAGAAGCTAGGGAAATAAATCCGCACAGAGCCTGTGGGTTTGGAGACTACGGACGCGTTAGGAGGGCATCTTCATAGTTTAAAAACGCGACTGCTCAGATCCGGTGTTGGTCTCCTAGACTTTTTGGTCGACCATGTTATGGATGCAAACCCGTAGAATGAGCCTATCTTCTGCTACTGGGCAACCGATTGGTGCATAAACCTGAGGCACCCCGCACTCACTACTCGCGTGAGATCTCATATTCACGTTGACCTAGAATTCTCGAAGCTTTCGAGTTCGTATAGTACAAGCTACGGACTAGGATCCCGCCAGCATATCACATCCGTCATGACGTAGCGGGTCTCGGCGATTGGACAGTTCGATTCTCAGCTATCGACTAACATGATGGAGTACTCTATTCTGCTCTAGATTAATCGAACAGTGATCACAGCGGGGCATTATTAGCTCGGTATATTAGAGGATCGTCGTCTTTTAATCCGCGTTCGGAGATACCTATGCCAATGTGTGACCCGGAACGTCCTTTCCAGCCTCGATTTCAATTCCGTTCGTCAGTGCTTAAATGACAGAAAGGTTATTGGAAGGGATGCTAGGTAGAACCTTGTAGCAATTCGTATATACAATGGTGGGCACTTACATCAAGACCATGTGGCTCGGAGATAAAGCTAGAATTCTGCGCCAGAAATTCGACTACGGACACCTTGATTCACTGAAAGAAAACCAAAAACTCCGAAAAAGTCCTATTTTAAAGCCTGGATGATGAATACATCTGCATACGCATAGGCAGATTTTGAAGTAAACCATGACTGTACCACCTATGTATTTCCTCCACAAATAATACTACCCATAGTTATCTACTTGATACTGCATATTGAGTCAGTTCAGCTCCGCGTCATATTATTAATATGGAAATGCCTAGCATCCCTCGTTGAATCATAGTCGAAGTGCTGGGCGCTTAGTTATTCAACCAACAATAAACGTTCCTCTGTGACTCGTGGAGCTGAATCTAGCTTATCTAGCTCTGCTGCCTATGAGGGCTGGCGTGTAAACAATACCTGTTCTTTAGCTCTATAGAAATGCATTATCTTGATCTTAAGCTCAGATGACCTTGGCCGCATGTGTCGCTTACCCGCTACGCCATTTTTTCCATATCACGTATTGGCATGCAGATACAGTGCTTGATCAATTGGAGGCGGGCCATGATAGCTTTGGAGGTGCACATTTATTTCGATCTGGGAGTCGTGTGCCATGTGTGCACGAACGCTTCATTGATCGAATACGTGAGTGGTCGGTTTACGCTGCTTCTGTGAAAGATGTTGGAGTGTGATGGGAGAGAATAACCCTGAGAATATCACGTTAGATATGTTTTGTTAAGGTGTTCTCTCGAGGGATAGAAGATTCGAGGTCATTGGACCCCCATGCTTGAGGTGCTTGGACGGGCAAGATTAATAAAATTGAGCGATACGTACTGGACACCGGTCCGAGAAAAGAAATTGATCGTTCGAGCAGTAGATGTGGCAATAAAAGAGCGCGGGATCCTTCGTGTTTCTGTCACTGCTGTTTCTGATACCATAGCGTGCGGTCTGGGAGACTGTAAAGAAAGCTGTTCACACTTTGTACTGTAAAGGTCCTATCAGCGTTCCTTAATTTCCAGGGACATGACACTTAGCCCCAGAATTCCACTGCAACCTGAGCAAGCCATGTTGTTGCGTTGGAATATTGGATGCAACGCCAACCGTCTCAGGACGCACCTGTTCCTGATGCCACGAGACGATGAGCCAGAAGACGCGCTTATTGCGCAAGAGTTAAGCTTTCGCAAGCTTATACGTTTACAGTAACTCGTCCTGTCCAGACTCCAGCATAGGGCTCTCGTCCGAGAGAAGAGCGCCTAGTTAATAATAACTCCACGAGGGTTTCCGTTACTTAGACCCCGCATGCTGCCGCAAGCCCGGAGAATTACCCCGTGATTGCCGACCGTGTTGATAAGGCGTGCGATAACTATTAGAGGACCACTGTAGCCATCTCATGATTCTCGTCAAGATTGGCTTCGGATTATAAGTTCTCTATAGAAGCTCAAAGCCATTATTTTCGTTTTCTATCGTCGTAGCAATGCGGCCCGTCTCTGTAGGGATTATCTCCATTGGAGACATGGGACTTGGCGTAGCCAAGTTGCTAAAAGCACATGATTATCGCGTTCTTACTGTAGGTTTGGGGAGAAGGTATGGATCTTCAACCCCATTGATTTAATCTATGATTACCGTACCCGTTGTCTGATTCTGACGAGGCGAAGTGAAGATACGCTGGCGCGGATCCGTTCAGCCGCGATAGAATCTCTGCCATCGGATCAGGAATTGGTAGTGCAGTCAGACTACATATTATCGATCGTACCACCAGGAAATGCCCTGGCGACTGCTCAGCGAATATCCGAGGCATGCCAATTGCCGGACACGACAGCTAAACGTGCAGCAATTCACGATCTGGAAGGCCTCGAGAAGCGACGGAAGCCGTATTACTTCGATCTGAACGCCATCTCTCCGCGCGCAACAAGAGAAGTCGGCTCACTGCTATCGATACCCGCCAAAGCCCAAGGCGATAATGAAACTACTCTCTGTCACTTCCTCGACGGTGGTATCATAGGTGGTCCGCCCTCTCAAGATCCAGAGACGAAGACCTGGAAGAAGCCCAGCATTGTGATATCGGGCTCGGTTGATCTTCCATCCAGCTTCCAAACCCTGTCTGAGATCCTCAATATGAAGATCGTGTCTCCCACCATTGGCTCCGCATCGACACTTAAGCTGTCATTTGCTGCACTGACCAAAGGTCTCACCGCTCTCTCGATCCTCTCCTTCTCCACGGCACAGAAGGAATCCGTCCTCCCCGAGCTGCTGGAACACCTGCAACAATACTCACCCGCCACTGCATCGCTGACCACCAGGGGGATCACCCATATGCCACCCAAAGCTTATCGCTGGGTGGAAGAGATGCGAGGAATCGGTGAAGCCTTTGATACTCAAGGCGAGTGGCATGGACTCGGAGAAAGCGTGTTCGGGGCATTTGCGGAGGTGTATCGAACCGTGGCAGAAGAGACTATCCTGGGGGAGGAGAAGATAGGCAAGAGGAACAGAGGAAAGACCGCTGAAGATGCTGCAGAGATTCTGGCGAAGCGGCCGAAACGCGATTGACACGCAGCAACGTCATGTCAAGATGTATCATGCAGCTCGCAAAGAAGTGCCCTTCTGGACTGTGACAACCGCACTAGAGAAGCATCAAGAGAATTGAACGGAATTTTAAGCATGGTTTATCCCCTTTTCACCTTTGATTTCTCCAGCGCCTGAAGCGCCTAACAGCAATGCCAAGACAGTGGTCGAGGCCTCACTTTGTGCTCCTGTGCCCATCGGTGCGATCTCAGTCGATGCCCGCGTCATCAGCAACGCGTTCACATAACTAAGACATCCAACTAATCGAATGGGATCACAAAGCCCCTTGTTTCAACGCTGGGAGATAGGATCCCGCTCCGCTGGATGAAGATCTCGAATCATCGTACTGAGAGCGTCCCTGGCATCATGGTCATTCCGCTCACGGGCGGGGACAACTAAGATATCGCGGTTGATGAGGATTAGCTTTAAAAGAAGCAATGAATTCATGTCTGTAGAAAAGTCTTTTTCTTCTTTTTTTTTTTTTTTTTTTTTTTTTTTTTCTCTTCTCGAGAATCTTTGCAGTCCCCATCTTCTGACACCGCAAGAAACGGTCCTTGCTCGCTGGTCGACGGTCTCCTGCCATTGCGAGCTCCGACTGGCGAAGCGGCACGCGGGATCACGACATTTCCCCATCATATCAGATCATCGTCTAGCCTCTAGCGGCATGAGAACATCACCACATCAAGCCTCGAGGCGTCCTGAAGCGCAGCCGCTGATCGATTCAGGAGGTAAAGAAAAAGCGACCCTGTCTGACCTTATCCACTCAGCTGCTGAAGAAAGCCGCAGTGTCCCCATCCACCCCGTGGACTCTCTCACCCGCGACTTGGCAGTCGACGCTATGTTGTCGTGAATGCTGTTGGACAACGGATATCTTGTAGACTGTCCAACCCACGGCACGAACCCATGAAGTTCAATGTGCCTTTCCCTCATCGGCTTTCCCCTCTTCAGTCTGATCCGGGGTTCTAACGTGGGTGTGTGAACGTGGTTGTGGCTAGGCCACAGGAACATTATTTTGCTGCTGTTACTGCTGCTGCAGGAATTATTATCTCCACGAAAGCCATGTCACAAAACCATCTTCCTCCCCAGGCCGCTCTCAGCAAGGTCGATAATTCCAACCTCTTCACCGCGTCCTATCAAGGATCAGCAACAACAGTTCCCCCAGGCCGACATTATTCCTTTGACGCAGATTCGGACGCTTCGCCGTTCACGCAAACCAGATTCATGGATTACGATCAGACAGAAGGCCTGGGTGGCCTGTCTGTGAGCTCCTACGACAGTATCGAGGATGAGCACACTTCTATCGACGCCCGAGCATTCTCCTACCACGGTAAGTTTAGCATTATCGCAAGCAAAGCGTTCAGCGTTGCCATTTTCTCGTCATCTGGTTTGTTCTTTTTCTCGTGTTATATATGCGGTCAAGATCAGCGCGTCTTGCGCAGTTGCCAGTAATACCACCTCAAGCAAGACTGCCCTTCCGATTGCATCTACACGGGCGCCGTCTGGTCGCCATCTCACATTCCCCCCTGTCCCGTTGGCCAGTCCCAATGTCACACCTGTCATCTTGAACACCTATACAACTGAATGCCATTGTGATTTTTTTTCGGCCTGCATCCTCTTCCCCACATGTGTTGTGCGAAAAGAGTTGGTTCAAGCAAGCACGCAATCCCGGGCTGTGATTACAGAGTGGTGATCGCCTGCGGTCAGCCGTCGCTTACCGACGCTGCTGGGGTTGATAACTATACTTCGATCCAAAGGGCTGATTGTATGGGGTGGTGAACCCTATTGCACCTCGTTCCCGTCTGTGATGCTATTTCGTTGCTTGCAAAGGAGTCTTCAATGCCTGTTATGTCGAAATCACGCATTTGCTTACATGACCTCTTATCAGGCGAGAAGTCGATGAACTATCCACTCCCGGACCAGCTGGTTGCGTATCCACATTCCATGTATCCATCTGTTCCGTATCAGATCGATGAACTAGGCCACGTGCCTGGGAACTTGACACCATCCGACGTGTCATCTTCCATTTCTCCTCCAAATGGTCAGCTCGGAAACACCAGATACAGCATCCAGCCTCCGAGCGACCGAATCGCCTCTGCCCTCAGCCTTGAGGAGCACTCCCGCCTGACTGCTGAAGAGGACAAGCGACGCCGTAATACGGCAGCCAGTGCTCGATTTCGCGTGAAGAAGAAGCAACGTGAGCTAGCTCTCGAACGAACCGTCCGAGAAGCCACCGAATTGAACGCCACTCTCGAGGCGCGCGTCGCACAGCTAGAGATGGAAAACCGATGGCTCAAGAATCTACTGACAGAGAAACATGACAACACCCGGATGCCACCACCTCCCGATAGCAGCACTCCGCCTGTGTCACAAAGTACGTCGAGCAGCTCAACACCCGCTCCTAAGAACATCCAGCCGAAGAAGGGTGTGGGTACGGATATGTGAGGAAGCAAATCCAAATCCTTTCGAATTGCTTTTGTGTTACTGGAGTTTAATCGGAGTTTGTTTCGCCCTGCCTTCGGGGAGGCAACACTGCCTGACGTTGTTAGGCCGGGTTGTACATACCAGATACGCGATACACGATCTTTACGAAGGGCGGATTCGCTTTGGAAGAGGATTGGGATGAGTGTGAAGGTTGTGGACCAGTGGTCTCGTCTACCAGTCGGGTGAGATCCTTGGATTTGCTGAAATGTGTGCTTTGTCGGAGGCTTCACTCCACTCTGTTGTTGCTTTGCTCTCTATACGGTGAATGCTGGCTAAACTTGGACCTTGGCTAATTCCGTTTACGACGACCACTTTATCTGGTGGATTAAAGAAAGTCCTCGGCCATCTAGGCTAGAGAAGATTAAGCCTTAATGCTCCAAGAGCTCTGATAAATATTCATCGCTTCAGAACTCTCATTCCGCTATCGATATAGACATTATGTTTGTAGAAACAAAGGGTATCACGCCATTGCTGCACTGTAACTTTTGCATTCGCCCTGTGAAACATTGATGCTCAGTCCACGGGTTGCTAGACCCTGGTCAGGATGCGGGGAAACAGCAGCATGCAAAACCCAGACTGTAGCCCTCACTACCAGAGCCAGCGTCTATCCATAGCTGTGTTGCGACAGACAAGCTCAAATGCAATGCAAGAACCGGAAGCAATGTATCAGTAAAATATTCTCATTCTCCATCAAGGTTATAATTTCGAATACACAGTGGTTTTCTAAGCTGTTGCTATTTTCATCTATCACAACCTTAATGCCTATCTTCGTATCTTATCTGCAGTACTGATACCATAAGATCTCTACGTCATTTTCTTCCAAACTCAAGAAACGATGCAAAATAGATCTCTGAGCTCTCTCCAAAGATCATTCGCGATACAATCTTCACCTCATAAGTTGCGTATAGTCCTCATTCCAGGGATATCTCTATACCACAACAGTAACGGGTTAGGTGATGGGAACACATTTAATCATGCAATCTTCCATATGGTAGTACTTTCGCACCATCAGCTCTCCTTGCTCTTCAAGAAATGAAAGGTTCTCCTTCATTATCATCCCATATTGAACTATCAGGACATTCGCACTCATGCCAGAGTATGGGAACCCTGTTTTGACCGCTACCTTGCCAGCTAACGTTGAACGCTTGCAGTTGTGGCTGTCTGTGGAATGGCCCTGCTAAAAAAAATCACTATTATCCTTAGTGTTCTTCAAGATGTGCTTAAGCTCTAACTTTGCTCTGAAAAGTCAACTGGATACAAAGGCATAGACTAGCAATGCCTGTGTTCCACATGCATCTGTCTGGTTCAGCAAAGTATATGAGCTTATCTGGTTCACCATCATGTTGCATAATCCATTCCACGCGAGTGCAGCTTGAAGCAGAAATGGCAGTACGCCCAGCGGTCATCCTGGAGGTGCTTAGAACACACTTTCAGTATATCCCTTGTGTGGTATACCTATCCCTCAGTCCACGGATAATAGCAAGAAACGAATTTCGTTGTGGTGCAGGACCAGGGGACCGATAAGATTGTAAAAGCATGTACAGGACGAAGCAAAGCAGGCTTGAGAGAAGTCTAGCTGTGAGTGGATTTGGAGAATGAGTTCGTTTGGTAGTTTCAGGAGCAGTGGAGGATCTGGAAGAGGTGGAGGTTCATATACTGGTGTCGAGGGCTTCATGTTGATTTGTCTTGTTGGTTGCTTTGTGCTGATGATTTGGGTTCTTTGATGGTTGTTTATTGTCTCTGTCTCGCTGTTTTCTTGGGTGACTTCTTCAGTGACTGTTGTTGTCGGGGTCTTCCAACAACCAATGATTCTATGAAGTAACCTTCTGGGATCATAACTGCAGTAGTAGGATATCAGAAAGGAAGGGAAAAATGAAGATGATTCTAGTAGGAGAATTTAAAAGAAATGAAAACCAGAGAACTATCCAGACCATTAGAAATTTCTGTATTATGATAATAGAAGGGGCCACTTCAACCCATTTGTGCACCTTTTAAAGATACCAGGATAACTTTCTGGTATGGGCACATAATGGATATATTTAATTTGTGCATTTAAATACTAAGAAGTAACCCTTGTAGAGTTCTATATTTGTTATGTTCTTTGACCCTTTTGCTTTTTAGGGAACAAGTAGAAAGGATAGTTGGTGGAGCCTGAAACTATGCTACCATGGAACAACAAGATTCTCCCTTGATTCAACCAAGGATCCCTGGGAGGCATTACATCATAAAGTCAGTCTGATCTCATATTATCACCACCTTCATGATTTTATATGGGTAGAGAAGCTCTTCGATGATACAAGATTGACAATCATTAAGAAACAGTAATTAAATTCATTCTCAAAGTGAGTGTTAAGTGGCTCTAGAGACAGAATCAGACTGTGAATTCAGTAATCATATCAAAAAGTTGATATGTAGACAGTGTAGAGTAACAGGTCTACTCCTCAGACGTTTGATAAGGACGACAAGCCAAGTTAGACAACTTTGTCTAAGACCCTACAGCGGAACATTTCCACAATTACAATACCTAGCGAGTTCATTGCTATTACCCGTAATTCCTGCTGCATAGAGATGTATCTATTCCATGAGATATATAACTTAGAAGGAAGTGGGAGGGAGAATGAGATCTACAGCACATGGTTTAAAATAGAAGTGAAGAGGGGAAACATTTCCCTAATCTGGAAAAATCAAATGAGACGCACCCTACATAAGTACTAGTGATTGGCAAGTCTTGAAGACAGATAACTGATCGACTGATTTGTATCTATTTGATCGGTTATCCTCGGATCTTTGAGTCAATGCCATCCGCTTCCCCGTATTGAGCCGTTCCTTTCCAGAGAAATACTGGAGCTAATGGGATGGGACGAATAGGTCTTTTTCTATATGCGAAAAAGGGACGGAGCTAGCAGTTTAGCAGTCGTTTAGTGGTATACTGGCTGATATGATATATAGGATGTCTAGTTCATGAACATGTTCGGATACACGAAATCTACACAATGTACAGAGCATGTCAAATCCTAAGACAGCCTGGATCAAGATATATGCTACACTATAGATCATGAGGAACATTCCCGACCATGAGCGCATCGCCAAGATCAACTTTGACAGTCTGCTCCCCACTAGAACAAGCCATACCGGAAGTTGTTTCGGTTTTCGGTGTTTTCGGGCTCGCCGCTGATAACGAGGTGCATTCTTATCGGTATACCACCAACGGAGGACGTGTTATCTGAACTTGGAATGACGTGGTCGGGCTATATTCTGTATTTAATAGGAGGTGGAATCTCTTTTAATCGAGTCGTCTATTGAGCGAGATATTTGACTTCTTATATTCGGTGGCATTGATCTTCTATATTTTTATTAGAGGCTACTACCGATTCGGGGTATGGGATCTAGCTTGTTATTCCAAGGAGTACTTAGGTTTCCACGATGCCCCACGCTCTGCCGCAGCTCCAACGGATCGATCGATCTGAGCCGGAGAAGATCATACAGGCCCTCATCGACGATGGATGCTGTATCATCAAGAACTTCACGGACAAGGAGACCGTTGATGCTGTGAATGCTGAGGCCAGACCATATCTAGATGCTGATAAGCCATGGAAGGTACGTGTACACTGATAATAAGATCGCATGGTGACCGCAGGACTATGTCTTTTGCATGATTAACAAGACTCTACCAGGGTGACCTCTTCCCACCAGAGACACGTCGCTGCACCAACCTGGGAGGCAGGAGCGCAACCGCACGCGAGAAGTGGATTCTCGATCCTCTGATCCGCAAGCTCACCGCGAAGTTCGTCGACAAGACAACCGACAATTACTACGGCTTGACGAAGCATACGTATACCAGCGAAGCTGTCCTCTCTATCGGCCTGACTATGGAAATCGGCCCAGGCGGCAAGGCACAACGCCTTCATCGCGACGACAAGAACTATCATATCGACCATGAAGACCAGACAGCGACAGGATATCGTGTCGGTTCTGATGTCGAGTTAGCGTTCCTAATCGCTGGGATGAAGACGACTTATGAGAACGGTGCCACACAAGCTATACCCGGCAGCCATCTCTGGGGCGCAGACAGGGCACCCAAGGTCGACGAGGTGTGCTATGCCGAGATGGATGTGGGAGACGCCTTTGTTATGTTTGGTGGAACGTATCATGCGGGAGGAGCGAATATCAGCCAGAATGAAAAGAGGACTGTGCACGGTCTGTTCTATATCCGAGGGTATATGAGACAAGAGGAGAATCTCTATCTTGTCAATAAGCCTGAGGATGTCTTGACGTGGAGCCCTGAAGCTCAAAAGGTTCTTGGATACTCTGTTTCAAGTCCAAATATTGGCTTCACTGATTTTCTGCGGCCGATTGATTATCTCAAAGGTGGCACTGGGCAGGACTTCATTGGAGATTTGGATCCGTCGCAGGAGCGAGCCGACTAAGAGCGAAGGGTAGATATTTAGGACTATTAGAGCCTTCCACTAGTGTGATATATTTCCTAAATAGGAATTAACGCAACTTGACCTCACAGGCACAATCACACAGCACACCACTCAAGAGCAAAAATAAAAAACAGTAAGAACAACAAAAAAGCTCACACCCTCAGCCCCTCTGATGAGGGTGGAAGGCTGCTACGAAAACCCCGCCTATGCATATGGCGGGCAGGGTTTTTCTTCCCCTGGAGTCCTCTGGGATACCGACAGGATATTCTGCCAGCACCCATCGACCACTCCAGGGCTCGAACTAGGAACCTGGAGGATGTAGAACAATGATTTAAACCACTGCGCCATCCCCGGGGCTCCTGGTTGCTGGGTAGTATTGTTTGTGAATTATATGGGGGAAAGGGGAGGCCTCCGCGGAAGGATCGGTTGAAGCAGTGACTAGCGCGCTCACGTTATCTCGATGGGTTGGCCCAGCACATATGAAAATGGCTCATTTCTCTGCGAGGAAAGCATGTTATTCCTCTGGAAACCCGTCTCATGCGGATAGCACACCCTGTCAACATATAAGAACTCGCGAAGCCATGAGGCGCTCTTCCTTGACATGAAATCGAATATGCTCAGCCTGGCAATTGGCGTCCCTGAGATCAGCAATAATAGTGAACAAAGCTCCAAGGAGAACTTCAAGATCTTCAGACAGATGAGGCTTCGCAACTATTTTTGCACGTTCGTGAACATCCAACGGCAAATGTTGATTCAGACCCACGATATTGGACTGTCGAGGTCCCTGGAATGGTTTAGGCATAGCCCACTCACTATCAGTTATCTGCAATTTGTTCAATTGTCTTATATGGGAAATCAGATGGATTCCAGGTTAGGCAATTCTTCCCAATGGAAGATGGTCCCACCTTGCAGTCTGCGTTGCTTCAACTTTGCCGTCCTTTCTCTTCTTCTGCATGGACCGTACAGGTTAGGCTGTTATAGGTATTCTTGGGATGGACGGTTTAAGTTATGGAATTTCTGAAAACCCGATGCTGATCGCTTAGCAGGTCGTCCCTGAGCCTAATGGTTAAGTTCCGAGCAGTTTCAGCCCGTGGGGGCACTGTCAATCCCCCTCAACCCCGCAACGTTCTGGAATTTGGAACTGATGATGGGAATCCTCTTCAACGAAGAGGCGAAGACAACCACATTGAAGAAAACATCGACTACTGGTGCGCCTAAGGGAACCTTTAACCTTGAGGAGCTTCGGGACAGGGGGTTTGACACGGAATTGGTTACCGTCACAGTGGACGGATTCCCGCGGCAGCATAGGAAGCACAAAAACAGAAGTTCTCACGCAACCGAACTAGCTAACTAGATAGGTAGAGTCCAAGTGGAAATTTCCAATCAAGGACATGGTCTACGGCACCATACTCGAAAAGGCTCGGCGTTGGTGAGGAAAAAGGGGCAGACTACCATAGCGCTGCCGCGTTTGACCCTGTCCGGAACACAATGATCATGCGAGGTTTATAATTGGTGAAAGAATACACATTCTTATTGTGTGTTAACTTGTTCAGGAGAGATTATGGGGCAAAACCAACCCTCAAGTTGATTAGCCCAAGTTGCTGATCACCAATCTCAACCTAAGAGTTCATATGGAACTGTTACATAGCGATCAAATCAAGGTCGATCGTTAGGGGGCTTCTGATTCAAAACACATCAGTGTTGATTAAGGTTGAACAAAGCCTTAATTGCAGTTACAGATTCCGTAAGGGTCATGATGGCTTTTTGCCATAATGGTGTGCCGGGTCCATGATTCGTGCCTTTTGAACGGTGGGTCAGTCCAAGACTCGCTATGATGATTTAGAGAACAATGGATGGAGCCGTTATGGATAGAGTCTCACGCTTCAGTCTGGGCATCCATGACGAGATCGAAATGGTCTGCTAAAGCCATGGCGCTTAGACTGCAGTTTCCCCTTATTTATGACCGCAATAGCGTCAATGGAATGGCTTGGATGTTTTCTTTGACTCTATCCCCGCGCGGGCATCAAGAGAAGTTTGACTATTGGCGCAAGAGTGAGAATGAATCTTTGTGGACGATAGGAGCAACAAGGCCTCTTAAGGCCGGAAAAAATAAGTTCTAGGTAAATAATAATAATAACATCTACTGACCACAGTCGCGTTGTCACCGCCCTCAAAGCTCAACAGTGTCCCTCTTTCTCCCAAATATCCTACTACAACGTATTACTCTTATCTCTGGTCTGGAATCAGTGTTCTTCTATCCTTCGTTTAGCCTTGTGCCGCACAAATGTGGTTTTCTCTGGAGTCGCCGCGGAAACTCCACATGTGGTTGTTCCTTTCTTTGACAGTCATTCTCTTGTTTGGGTTGGAGGTAGACGCGATCGATCTGAATTTAGAGGACCCTGGTACGTTATTTCATTTCCATAGCTTTACATTCAGTTGTATCCTGGAAGACAATTCGGTTATTGTGAAACTTTGTATAGCTGACTGTGTTGTCTGCCCATCCAGAGTCCATAAAGCAAGCTGCCAGCACTATAGCATGGGATTTGGTCCAATTCTACACAGGAAACAACACTGGCGATGTCCCAGGAAACCTTCCTGATCCATACTACTGGTGGGAAGCGGGCGCCATGTTCGGAACACTGATCAACTACTGGGCTTACACGGGGGATACAAGCTACAACGAGATCACAATGCAAGCTATGCTGCACCAGGCCGGCCCTACAGGCGACTTCATGCCTGAAAACCAAACCAGGACGGAAGGAAACGATGACCAAGGATTTTGGGCATTCAGCGCCATGGCAGCGGCAGAGAGGAACTTCCCCAATCCACCCAATAATAAACCGCAATGGCTCGCGATGGCACAGGCGGTGTTCAACGAACAGGTCAGCCGCTGGGACAACACGACCTGCGGTGGTGGTCTGCATTGGCAGATCTTCACTTTCAACAACGGATACTCATATCGTAACTCCATCGCGAATGGCTGCCTTTTCAACATCGCTGCGCGGCTGGCCCGGTACACGGGAAATGCAACTTACGCGGAATGGGCGATCAAGACCTGGGATTGGGTGGAGTCGGTCGGTCTGGTGAGCCCTACATATCAAGTCTGGGATGGTACCAGCGATACAGACAACTGTACAACTCTTAATCATATCGAGTGGACGTACAATAATGGCGTTTACCTCCACGGCGCAGCGCACATGTATAACTACGTACGTATTTTCCCAGTCTTGATAGGAGGACTAATTGGCATGGAACTGCGCTAACATGACCCCCCATAATTAGACCAACGGCTCTGCAGAATGGAAAAACCGCATTGATGGCCTGTTGGCCTCACAGAGCGTTTTCTTTTCAACCAACGAGACTTCGAAGAACGTCATGTACGAGTCCTCCTGCGAACTCATCAACAACTGCGGAACGGATCAGTTCTCCTTCAAAGCCTATCTCTCCCGATGGATGGGAGAGGTCACCCAAATCGCTCCCTACACCTACGACGCCATCATGGCCAAGATCCGTCCATCTGCCCAAGCGGCTGCCGCACAATGCACCGGCGGAAAGAGAGGGACCAGCTGCGGGATGAAATGGACCATAGGCCAGTGGGACGGCACCACAGGCGTCGGACAGCAGATGTCTGCGCTAGAAGTGATACAGGCGAATCTGGCCAAGCAGATCTCAGGCCCCGTCACGAGTGCCAAAGGTGGCACAAGTAAGGGCAACGCAGCTGCTGGGACGGGGTCCGAAGCTTCTGCGAATCCGATGTCTTTGAGTCCTATCACCACAGGCGATAAAGTCGGTGCGGCTCTCCTGACAACTGCCTTATTGACAGGGATCACGGCATGTGCCTATACAATGCTAGCCTGAAGGAGTCGTGTTTCCACATTTGCAGATATCATAAGGACCCAAGCCAGCTAGCTCTGCAGAATTAAAAACAAAAAGAAAGGAAACGAAGAGACACGTACCTAACCGAATATCATCATCATTATCATCCCTACCAAATGGCGCCTCGGAGTCTAGCAGTATCTCAATTCCATTTCCTAGTCTTCTTTTTTCTTTTTCTTTTTTCTAGCTACGTGCTGTAGGTACATCAAGCGATATCAGGGATTTCAATTTCAATTTCAAAAACAATCCTAACCATCCAGAACCAACTTATACGCCAAGCAGAAAGATGTAACTAGATGATCACGAGCTAAGTAGTTATTGTTTAGGCATGCTAAGAACTTTTAAGTCGGATCTCAGAGTGACGTAATTGCCTATCAGGCTAGGGTGGGTGGTATAGCACGTGCCTGTGCCTATGGCATCTACGGTTTTTTTTTTTTTTCTTAAAAAAAAAAAAAAAAAAAAAAAAAACCATTAC
>JAPVCG010000047.1:535873-636627 GCA_029606305.1 Paecilomyces fulvus
CATTAATAACAACCAGTG
This sequence comes from Paecilomyces fulvus, assembly GCA_029606305.1. Taxonomy (NCBI): domain Eukaryota; kingdom Fungi; phylum Ascomycota; class Eurotiomycetes; order Eurotiales; family Thermoascaceae; genus Paecilomyces; species Paecilomyces fulvus. Next base: position 535,892 of record JAPVCG010000047.1, read on the forward strand.
AAAAAGTGACACGTAACGAAAACCTCGGGCGTCGTAACTCCCTTTGTCCCTATCCTAGCCTAAAATAAATATGGAAATCAGAGTAAAACAATTGAGTAACAAACATAAGTTGCATATGTATCATCCATCGAAACAAGGGAGGGGTGAGAAAGTGCCGTTGATCCTTTTGGGGGGTTAGGGCTTGGAGTTTCGTGGCTAGCGTCCTGTCCGGTCTCTATACCGTTTGGTGGAGACCTGGTTGAGAATGACTCCAGACACGGGTGGTTGACATAACGCGAGCGTATATAGAACGGGGAAGGAGTGAAGGGGGCCTGGATTGAGGAACGGGCATGCCTGTACCGATCTCCTTGATCTAGGATAGGTCTTCCCTCCCCATGCACGCGCTCGAGGTGTGAAGCCGTATTATCATCCAGAATATTACACCGTGAAAAGGAGAGACCAAGACCGAAATTTGGACAGAGAAATCGAACAAGTCGCGAAATCCAGAGGGTAACATGGTTGTCATGAGACTGTGCAGCGCGACCAGTGACGGTCCACGAAGAGAACGAGAGGAGGTACCATTGCAGGACCATCAGTGACGACGTAGCGAGCGTGAGAGGCTATTATCTGACAATCATAGTAGAATGTGGAGGCGAGAGGGTTCGATAACCTTCAGACTCAAGCTTCGATAGACTCCCTCTCTTCCCCACGGCCGCGGTGTTCTCCGTTGGTGCCAGGAACTTCGACGGGTTCCTCTTCACCGTCCTGGGACTGATCGCTTCCATCTTGGTTGTAGGTTGGGTGCTGGTCAGCTGGCACCCAGGAATCGCGATCTCCCGCCATGGGCTGATCCTGGCTGGCCAAGTCAACTCCCTCGCGGGTCTTGGACGCGTTGTTGCGGCGACGCTGGGAGAGGGTGCGAGATCGGGTGGACAAGCTCGACCGGACGGCGGCCTTGGAGCTAACCCAGTTGGTGAGCGCATCCTCGCAGTCCTGAATGATGGCCTTGCTGGCTTCGTAGCCGTCGTAAGCCTGACGGGTCTCACCCGGGGTGACCGGGGTGTCATCAATAAGATCCAGGAGGTGCTTTCCGTAGCCGGCAATGATAGCAATCTTCTCGCAGTGTTCGCGGAGGGAATCGAATTGATAGTTGAAGGCTGCCTTCAGCTTCTCTCGTGTGATGTTGGAAAGCTGGGCCTCAGCCACCAGGGATTCGGCCTCTGCACGAACCAGCTCCTGCTCGAGGACGACGATGCGGGGAGAGTTGGGCTCCTTGTACTTGAGCTTAGCAATCTCGTCGGTGATCTTCTGCTTGCCTAAATGCGAAGGAAGTCTGTCAGAACCGATAAGACTTGATAGTAATCGCCATTATCCACTTACGGTCTCTGCTGGGTTGCACGGAAGCCTCGATGTTACGGATGCTCTTCATCGTAATGCGGTACTGATCGTAACGGTCGACGAACTGGTCCTCGAGCTCTCCAATCTCGTAGATCAAAACTCCCAGCTTGTCTGTCACATCGGAGACATCATCGTCACAGTTCTCACCCCAGATGGAAAGTTGTTGCTACAATGAACGGAATTCGAGTTAGCATCCAGGATCCTCTCGGGATGTTTACCATCATCACACATACAGCAACTTCCATTCTCTCTCTTCCGACCAACTCCAAGCTGCGCATGACATTCTTCTCCATCTTCACCAGTTGTGAGAGCTTCTTGGCCAGATCCGGTCCGAAAGCACCGGCGGCCGATTTGCGAAAGGCATGGCCTATATTGTCACCATTTGTCAGTCGATCCGTGAGCCATCCATAGATATCTCTTTATCGCTGAGATCTCTTCTTCACCCGAGCTCTGCAAGCAAACGGATTGGAACGCCATGCCATTGAGGGTCAGCGCGGAGGCACTTCCGCCTCCAATGGCCAGCGACGATCGACCGCTTGTAAGAAGAACCCGGGCGAAGGAGCTCAGAATCGACAAGAATGGACTCACCAAAGCTGCCTCCAAAGAGCCGACCGGACTTGGTAGATGAGGGCGGAGGCGGCGGGTTCTCAATCTGGGAGGCGGTTGGAGCGCGCGCCTGGCGCATAGAATACGTGCGATGCATGATGGATGCTGGACTGCCTTAGGCGGGGTTCAATGGAAGGATTCTGGGCGAAGGTAGTCAAGCAAGGATGGTTGGATTTATCGAACCGCACCGAGCGAAGTGCGTTCGGTCCCGCGAAGGAACTGCGCAGGAGTGACGTGTACGACGAGGGGAGGGTGGGATTTTCTGGTTTGGAGCTGAGAGTAACCCGAATGCGATGGCTGGGAGGGCAGGTCGACGGAGCTGGCGGAATCAGCACGCGATGCAATTATCGGGTAGTAATTGTTTGTGATTGTTTTCTCAATTCCCTTCTAACAAGCAGAGAGCACAGAAAGCACTGGAAAGGTGATCAAGATTCCGTGACGGCTTGATGGACAGCGCGAAGGAGGATGGATGATGATATATTAAAGTCTTCTTTCACTTCAAGGTTCCAGAGAGCCGTCGGTGACGTCGGCGACACTTCGGTTAGCTGTCCCAATGCGGCAGTCCAGCCAATGTGGACGCAGACGGCAGGATCAGTAGTCGAGTTTAGAGTGGTTTTTCTTTTTTTTGTTCTAGGATAGTACATGAATTAGTGAGATTCGTCAGATAATCATATACTAGGAGTCTTCATCAACTGTGGATACAGGAACACCATGACGACGGCAGATATCCGGGGTAACGCTGACGATCACGATGGCCCTACGAGACTAGTAACAACAAGCATGGATGTGTCGAGTGATCAGTTCTCGAGAATTGCTCTCTCTCTCTCTCTCATTATGATCTCCAATACTTACAATATCCAGCTCATTGCCAGGTGCAAATTACGCTCATATCATCTATCATCTTCTCTCTCTCTAAGTATTTCATTCTACGTCATCATTGGTCTTCCCGTTATCGACGTCATCGACCTTTTCCTATTCCGAACAAAAAAAAAGAGTAGAACTCAAAAAAATTAATTTTTCTTTGGTTACAGCCCTCGAATAACTAGGAAGACATCTACGATGTAATGTCTTCATAAAGGTGGCCAATTGATCGACATGGGGTCTCACCGGTTGGGTCTAGGGCTAGACGACTATGTATTAATTGAGAGATCCGTGATGAACTCGATCTCAGATCTTGATTCCCCACGACGGCTTCGGTAACTATTTGACAGATGGATCGCCAATCATTTAGTTGTTTCCTATCACGGAGTTTGTCTCCGTCGTCCACAGCCTGTTCTGGGGAGTACTCTAGTGCCATAGCCACCTGGATCTGAACGGGCCAGTCCAGCCACCTCACCAGCCCTACAAGGAAAATTGCTACGGGATAATAATATCAATGGACTGATTTCAACCAGAGGTATTTATTATTCGCAGGCGTAGAGTAGTTCAAGAACTACCATCCCATATTTTTCTTACACACATACACACACTCTCTCTCTCTACCCACCTAGACCCTGATCCAAGACACCTCAGTCCCGGATGACCATTATTTACAAAGAATACATATGATCAAAAATGATTGATTACTATGTATTTGCAGCAATCTTTCGTCTCTTCGTGGTGGCGGCTGCCTTAGAAGCCGGTGCTCTCCGTGGAGCCCGTCGCTTGGTCTTCTCATGCGATCCATTGTTCGAGCTCGTCTCTGGACTCGGTCGGGAATCGCCGTCGGGCTGATCACTGTCGAGATTGTCTCCATCGTCGAACTCATCTCTTTCGGGATGCTTTCGACTCTCAGCCTCCTGCCGTAGTCGGCGGAAAGCCTTCTCCATCCGTCCTTTGCCATCAGGCCGTACCCGGGGCGCAAAGGCTCCAGCTCCCTGCGTACCACTGAAGAAATTCGTGATATTGGATTGAGTACCTTCTTGTTCTCTCCGGTTCATGTCACGGATGACGGGGACAAGCACTTCGTCCGTCCGCTGCTGGTCCCATCCGATCGTTGCCATGAGGAAATTGCGCAGCGCATTCAGATCAGGCACCCCCCATTGGAAAGGGGAAGGATCAGAGTCAACTTCTGGCTCCAGGTAGGCTGTGTCTACGTGGCGGTTAGGGAAGGATGGCGGGAGGAATAGCTTAGACGCGTGCTTCTTGAACTTCTTGTAGAAGGCTGCATGGGGGTCATCTGGGATCTGTACCCCCATTTGCACCTGAGTCCACCAGTCTCGAAACTCTTCAAGAGAGGAGAACTCCGCCAGAAGTTCCAGAGCTGTCACAGGACCAACACCTGGAATGCCCTCCGTGTAGTCGCTTCCGAGGAGGTGCGCAAACTGGATGAGTTTCTTGCGGTCCAGTGCATACTCCTTTTCCAGATCTGAGGTGAGGTAGCATTCGACATACTTGCTCTGGTTGAACATGTTCTTGTAGACACGCGTCCCACCAAACAGGAAGATATCACTGTCATCAGTCACGATGCCGTCGACAAGGCCGAGAGACACCAACTCCGCACATTGTGCCTCCGCCTCCATGGGCGCGGTGATGTAGGGAAGTCCAAAGAGAGTAAGAAGCTGTTGGCATTCCGTGACCATGATACGAGATACCTCATCCGCGTCTCGGCGGTCCTTCTTATGCTGAGACCGCAGCTGCTTCAGCTCCTGCTCGTAGTCGAAGGCATTTTCAGCCTGCGTTTTGGAATTAAACGTCGACGCAAACCGAGCATGTTCTTCCGCCTCAGCGGCAAGTTGCCTCATCAAATCGTCGTCCTCAGGATCAGAAAAGTCCTCCGCCTCGTCGACAAGAACATCCATCGTTTCAGCTGCATCTGGTTGAGAGCCAGGTGAAGCTTCAGCTACCGGAGTGGACTCGGAGAGGGGACCTCGCGCCAGGCTTGCAACAGATATCTCAACATCCTCAAAATCCGGTGACGGTGATCGTTTTTCTTCATCTCCCTGTCCGCCTTCAACTGTATCCGTGGTAGGTACTACAGTCCGACTGATTTCAAGTTCTTCAGCATTTGACTCCGTAGGCAATGGGGGCTCCGCCCTGGTTTTGTTTGCTACGTCGTTCATGCGAACGGGTGACTTTGGGGCCGTTGGCTTAGCCTCCTCCAAGGGGAACTTATTGTCATCAGCCTCGAGGTCGACTATTTCTGTCAAATCAGGCATCTTTTCGATGTCGATGACGTCAGGGGATTTGTAGTCCGTCAAGAACTCGTGCTCTGGGTTGGCAGCCATACGTCGATACGTCTCCAAAGAATGATCAGCGGCTTCTTCGTTTATGAAGTCCCTCTTAGCCTCATCGCTGGCAGAGAACCAGGGAGGTAAAGGCTGTTTCTTGGGCGTCTTTCTCGATTCACCGTCCTTACTAACAGGCTCCTTGCTAACCTCCGTATGCTTAGGCTTCTCTTTCGTGCTGATTTTTAGAGATTCAAATGGGAGAGGACCACCGAAAGGGTTGTCGATACGGGGAGCAGCGGACTTCGGTTTCAGCTTTGGTTGTGATTTCTTGGATCGTGCGAGGGCGGATGCGAAGTCCATCTCATCATCACTCTCAGGCGGAGACACTGCTGCCTCTGCCTTAGGAGCTGGTGGTAGACTTGTGTGGTCAACCATAGGTTCTTGAAGTACTAGGTCATCCTCTGGAGCTTCGAGGGACATTTGAATAGCCTTTTGGAGGTCTTCGTCTCCGCTCTCCATGGCTTCCTCGAAGAGCTCATTGATGTCTTGTTGATCATCCCTAGTAGCACCCCCGACGAAAAGAGAATTGTCGTCCACCTCCTGCTCCGTGGAAAGCGGCCTTGGAGCAGCTTCCCGGCGTGATTCATAGACGGCTCTTCTGCTCCTGGCCACCTGTTGGGCATGATGCTTGAGTGACTGATCAAAGACCCCCTCCTGTAGGGCCGGAATCTTAGGAAGCCTATTCAGGCCCTCAATGGGCACATCCTCAAAGCCACCCTCATCATCGGTCCAATCTTCATTCTCCGCTACTTCCTGTTGGTCATAGCGATCGACGTCGATCGGCCGCTCCTTTTGGCCTTCATTGTTACCCACAACACCAAGAGCCCATCCACCCTCAACATCATTATTCTTGACTAGCACATATTCCCGTCCGCGCTCTCCAGCAATTCTCTGGCCAGTAGTGATCCCGTACATTGCGTCTTCTCCGTTCATGCCGTTGATGTTCATCAGTCGTTGTGTAAGATCATTACGCTCCTTAACACGTTCGATTTGGAATTTGGAAAAGGCCATACGGTCAGGGAACATGGTGTCCAGCTGTTCCTTCGAGTAGCCCATTCGCAGTCTACTGCGTAGTCTGGCCGCGTTCAGGATGTTGTACCGGTCGGTTGCAGGCAGACTGAGGAAAAATTGACTATCAAAGTCAATTTTGGAGAAGTCGTAGAGATTAATCTCTTCCCCAGAGTGAAATTGCCGTGCATACTCTTCGAGTTCCTCATGCGACATTATGCGGGGATCATCGGGCGCACCCATCTTGTCAAAGGAAACATCCATTTCAGGCAGATGGTAGGCGTCCTTCTTTCGGAACTGGCGATTCTGCCGTCTCTCTTTCTCAGTCATGAAGATCTCGTCCACATAGACTGCATTACCCGGCACTTCCTCTTCCTCCGGTTGTCTCCTTGACTCTTTCCTCTTGGTCTCTTCATCTTGTGCTAACCTCTGCATTTGGACAGCGAGTAACTTCCCAGCAGTCCTGACTGCATCTTCCCGCCTACCTTCCCTTCTTTTCTTCCTCGCCGCTATAGTCTGTCGTTTCAAAACTGGGGCTCCGCCATCGAATACGAATACCGGCTTGATTCCGAAGTAGAGCAGCTTGCATATCCGGCGAAAGAAGCCAACGACATGGGAATTCCGAAGCGCATTTCCTTCTTTGTCCCGTACAGCTTTCAGGAACTGGTAGATCCAAATAGACGCGTCGACTGCGAGCCTCTTCCTGTTAAGAGTCTCGAGTTTAATGGGCCGCGCGCATGGCTGAACGACAGTCCAGAGACCGGTGACACCCATAGCGTCGGGTGGCCGCGTTCACAAGAAATGAGACAGGATTTCTTCATCGCATATGGTGAAGGGCAGCCTTCAAAGACTCGTGGAAGAGAACGGTGGCATTAAGAGCACAGTATGACCGTCATCGCCACTCTTGGAACACGAGGGACACGACATCACGTGAGTAATATTGCCGCTTATGGGAAAGCGCCATTTTGTGATATTATGTAATCCACATTCACGATCTTTTTTATGTTAATCTAATCACTCAAATCTGGAGGTAGAGGAGCAAAACTACCTCTAGGTAGTATTATTGGATATAGGAATTGAGGTACATCATCAGAGGCTAGAATAGTTACCTACTACAGTAGGCGCGGGTCTCGCACCCAATGTCTCTCTCTTTTGAGGTCAGTGTGCACCATTACCTATATTTAATGTAGCGCTGACTCAACAGCAGCATATTGATGCCTGCCTTCCTATATCTGCAATACGAGCCTTCAATCTCCAAGGATCCGATGTAGTTATATATGGCCAGGGTCCTTATGCCCGCATTGTTAGCGAGGCTACTGGAGTAATCCTAGCCGAAACTCGGACCTTTAAGAGGAACAATGTCCATGGCTTCATAATTACTGAAGAGAAAGCCCAGAGCGGCGGAAAGAATGAAGTTCAAATTCTAACATGGGGAGGGCAGTCAGTGCGAATCCTCAAGTTGAGCTACCAGAAGAACAATGCTGGAGGCCAAGATGTATGCCTGTCAGCGGCAAGCGCTGAGTATGCTGCTCCTGACTGGATTCTCGACGCGTGTGCTTCTTCTCATGAAGATGATAATCCAAATAGAGCTTATTTAGTCACAGCTCACAATTCGTTGCTTCTGCTCGATATAAACTCCACGACAGGGATGCATTTGCAGCAATTAGCGACAGGGGTCAAATCGATCCTATATTCCGCAGATATCGTGGCACTCTCTGCTACTCATATCCTCATAGCTGCTGGAACTGTGTTCGGGGAGATCATTGTGTGGTCCTATTTTCCTGATGATGATGAAAAGACTCCTACAGATAACTGTACATCCATTCACCATTTCTTTACCGGACATCAGGGATCTATATTTGGCGTCGACATATCCCCTGAGATCGCCGTTCTACGTGATGGTAAGCCTGGAAGATTACTCGCAAGCTGCAGTGACGACAGAACAATCCGCATTTGGGACATAAGTGACTGCTCCAGAGCATCGCGCCACGACCCTTCTGCATATTCTACGGATGGTTTTGAACTTCGAACGACAGGATTCGGAAGTTATCGCGAGACGTCTTCTCTCGGCTCAGAAAATTGTATCGCGAAATGTTTTGGCCATGCTGCTCGAATATGGGGAGTTAATTTCCTGCACATATCATCGGAACCTACCCTCAGCCTCGTGTCCAGAGGAGAGGACGCTACCTGTCAACTATGGAAGCTTACCTGGGATCATCTCTCCTTAGAGTCAAAGTTCCACTTGGAAAATGTCTCGACCTTGCATCACCATGCTGGAAAGCATATATGGGCTTTAGATATCCTTAGAAGTGCGAGAAAGACTGTCGTCTATACAGGCGGCGCCGACGGTGGTCTGAAGGCAACTGAGCTAGGTCCCGACAACGACAAAGTTCTTTCTGCCAAAGCCTCAGTGAAAGATGAGAAGTCAATAGTGAGAACCGATGACCGCATCAGAGCATTTGCCTTTGTTGCCGACGATTGCTTCATCGCCGTTACCGTCCGTGGACGGTTACGTGTAGGTCGCTTTCATACTGGATCTGACTGTGGGGTAGAGCAGGACGTCCAGATTTCTTGGGAGGAGATACTCACTGAATCCGATTTGGGGTCCTTCTCTTTCATCGCCAGTTTACCGCGTCGAGGTATAGCGGTGATAGGCAATGCAAATGGTCTTATGCGTCTATATGATCACCATTCGAAGACGATTAGAGTTGTTGCTGAGACTGGCAGAAGGCCAATGGATCTCTATGTCCTTGATCATCAGACGGAGGCTTCTAGCGATAGTCTCGCTGATTCTCTCTCCATATTAGCAACCCGTGCTACTTCTGAGTATGCGGATTTGATCGTCATAAAAGAATTGGCCGCTTCCAACCCACAAGTTGATACTTTTGAACTGTCATTGCCTTCTACTTTCAAAGTAGCAAGTTCTTTATATCTCTGTGGTAACCGGTATATTACTGTTGGGTCAATGCTTGGAGGCCTCGCACTGTATGATATGGCTGTTCATACAGGCGCACCTTTGGAACCTCTTATATGTCTCCGTCGCGTTCACGGGTTCGATGTCGTCACTTCCCAGACGCGAGTCCTATCACGCGTCGAAGCGGATGGCACACTTCTGGAATATTTTCTCACCTGTGGCCGAGATAGCTTCTACTGTCTTCACGAGTTGAAAGCATCTACTGAACCAGGAGGCTCTGTTCACTTCAAAACAATCCATCGTTCCTCTCCTTCCCTCAAGCAGACTGTTGAGGGCGCTTATTTCGAAGAAGGAACTGGTGATCTGATGCTATATGGTTTCCGCAATAAAGACTTCGTTCTTTGGAACGAGTCGACCCGATCTGAGCTACTCTCCATTGACTGTGGTGGTGCACATAGAAGCTGGGCATACTTCAATATCCGAGGATTGCCTGGCTGTGGGACATTCTTGTGGAATCAGGCTAAGAATATGCACGCTGTCCGCATGCCCACTCTCTCTCGAAGAACGCTCCGTGTCGGCAATCACGGTCGAGAGATAAAATGTATGCAGGCGACGAATAATTCAGAGGCCCTTTTTGCCACGGGTGGTGAGGACACACTAGTGCGCATATTCAAACCAGCCCCTGTGACGACAAAGAACCCACGAGGAGCTTTTGAGTCCTTGCGGGTGCTTAACCCGCATACGACTGGTCTCCAACAAGTGACATGGTCGTCGGATGGCAGATTCTTATTCACCAGCGCTGGTCGAGAAGAACTCTTTGTATGGAGGATTCGATCCATCCCAGAGTTCGGCCTTGCAATCGTCCAAGAGTCGTCATGTCCGAAAGATGATCCCCAATCTGATCTTCGGATAACCAGCTTCGATGTGTTGGACATCGCGGGTAACGAAGGGGAGGATCGCTTTTTGTTCTGTTTAGTATACTCCAACTCAACAGTGAAGGTAAATATGGCTCCACCATACGGCTTAAGTACGTGCTAATTTCCTAGATCTTCTACTATACGTCCTCCGACGCTAGCTCCCAGTTCATACTGTTGGCAAGAGGTACATATATGACCAATTGCCTTACACAGGCACACTTTTTGGTGGCCCATTCTTCAATTAACCTCATTACTTGCGCCACTGATGGACACTTCACTATCTGGAACCTGGGTCCTATTCTAGAGCCTCTGTTCTCTGTTGACCGATCAAAGATCGTGCCACAGGCGTCAGTCTTGTCGGGTGCAGTGAAGGTCGGCGAGCTCTCCTCCTATACGCGATATCAGGTCCACCTGAACAGCATCAAATCTGCCGAATACGTCGACATCTCCGACTCAACCAAGCTTATTGTTACTGGTGGAGATGATAATGCACTATCGGTGTCTCTAGTGAACCTGAAAACCGTGGATGTCCTCAAAGATGCTGAAGTGATCACGATATCCATTCCTGATGCGCATGCAGCATCTGTAACCGCAATCAAAGTACTGCCTTACCCGAAAGAAGCCTCGCAGTCTTCCGATTCAGAAAAGAAATTCCTTGTTGCATCTTCCGGCAATGATCACCGGATCAAAGTCTGGTCGATCACGGTAGATCTCGGAAAGAAAGGTCCAGACAGCATCAATATCATCGAAAAAATGAATCGGTACTCTGCCGTTGCTGATATATCGTCTATGGATATCACACGCATTCCACCTCAGGCCGATACAAGCAGCAATTCCACCGAACCAGACTGGAAGCTTCTTGTCTGCGGTGTTGGAATGGAGATGTTGGATATTCAGTTTTCTTAGAATACCCTAGCGTGGAACTCAATTAACCATTGTTGGAGCTTTCAGAGAGCCAGAGTTCGAAACTTTATTTTCTGTTATAGATCGCGATGCAGGACGCTTGCATAACGCCACATTTCCGGTTGGTGGAAAAATAGCTCTGGATCAATGAATGCCCTCCATTTTAGCCGGTAATGTCCAGCTAAGAAGAGAGTCGCTTAAAGTGTCGGCTATATCATGAGAGAAGCCGGTATGTTGTGCGAGTTGGACAAGTACAGCAAAAAAAGGATATGGTCGTCTTAAGACACAGTAATCTATTCTTCCTGGATCGGGCAAGGGGTATATCAACACGATCTAGAGCTTCGATTTCGAAGCGTCCCAGCTAGTTCCCTCTGAAGCCATATATGCCTGCCCTTTTGCAAGTACTTCGCTGTTCTCTTTCCCCAGCCATACTGGCTCCAGTTCCTGGAGTTTATCTTCAATCTCATACGCCTTGCCACCAGCAACGTAGAGAATCTTTCCCGAAAACGGCAACACTGCACCTTTATGTGTCTTCCCCCCCTGAACCTCTGTTCGCCGTCGCGCAGATAACAATCGCCCTCGCAATATCTGCAGGTTCATTCGTAGGAAGACCCAGTTTATACCAGCCATCCTCGATGCCCTCTACCAACCGCGTCTCTGTCGTATATAAGCATCATAACAATCACTCAAGGAACTCGAGTGGATGGTACTCACTAGTCATCCACGGACAAATTACATTAACCCTAATATTCTCCGGAAGAGCCGTGAGTCTCAATCCGCGACGGATTCCAATCACCCCATGCTTGCTCGCCATGTATGGGGTGAGACCTCTAGTCTCCTTGAAACCAGCAATACTGCTGACGAGAACCATATCCCCGCCTCCTACTTTGCGTAAATAATGCTGTCCTATTCTCGCTGTGAAAAGGACTCCTTTGAGGTTCACGTCGATTTCCCTCAGGGACGGTTCTTCATTGAACGTCTTGGTCTGCCGCGAAACTGTCCTTGTGCTGTGCGATTCCGGCGTTTGCGACGACGATGTCTACACGTCCGAATTCCTTTTCGGCGGTTCTGAAAAGCGCTAGTTGGTCCGCATATCGTGTTGTGTCGCAGTGCATGTACCGGACAGATGGGCCGAGTTTTGAGGTTAATTCTTGAGCTGGCCCGTCGGAGACGTCTCCGAAGACCACTTTGGCTCCACTGGCTAGGAGATTGTTAATCCTGTATTGCTTTATCTTTCAATTGTCAATTAGTTACTTACCATGAAACTGCTCTACAGCCGAGCGTCCTATTCCCGTCGCTCCGCCGGTAAGGACGACGACTTGGTCCTTGAGCGTGTCTAACAAGGAGGGATCGAACTCAATTAATGCCATGCTTAGTACGTTTAATCTCTGTATAATTCTAAGTCAAAGACACTTTTTCCTTTGTTATAAAAAAATTGATTTCGTTCATTGAACCCCCACTATATGTACATACGTATGTTGCCCCACATTTACTCCCCGATGGACGTCTGAATTTCCCGGGTTTTTTGATAGTTGTCTCGACCTTCCAGCATCATGACCATAACATCAGAATAGCAGATATTATTTCTATTTATTAGGATCGAAGATCAGACCATGATTACGACTCCGATCATAGCCACTGGATGCAAGATAGAATCACCATTCCTGGTCTCATAGACTTTGTTATTCCCTCAACATCATGCGGGGTCGTCCATGTGGGGGAACAGATATAATACCAGTAAAGGAGATCGTTCAAACATAATTCAAATAGTTCTTTGATGGTAAATCTGGAACCATTATCCAGTATTATCAACTTCGACTCCCTGCTACAATTTCTCTCTCCCATCTACCTTCAACTTCCTCGAGCCCCTTTACCCCAAACATCATAGACCGTATCGCCTTTCCTTTCAACCCACCTACTAACCGGCTCACGCTCCGATTTAATAGTTATATCCCATATCAAGCTCGTATCCCGACATTGATGCCACACGCCCTGTCCATTAATAACAAATTGACTATCTGCGTCTTTGATATGAATCGCTTTCTCAAGCGTGCCGTCACCGCAGCACGTAAGTGCCTGTATATATCATCAGCTAACATATCCATTTCAGAAAAAAGGGACCCTACCTGAGCGAGATATGATAAGCAGTGAACAACATGATTATGCTTCGCCATTGCATCCTCATCGTTTTCATGATAGTAGGCCCCATCTCCAGTATTTGAACCCTGTTGTTCCTGTATCATACTCCGTAGCATGCCCAAGCAGTGCAGACTATGGAACATGCTGACTCCCCATGGCTCGGGCTCATGAGAAGAAGGGTCCTCTGGCCGTGCGAATATATAACCTCCTCGCTTCGGGATGAGCAGTGAATCCCATGCCTCGTCGCCTGCGGGACTCATGTCCTCGAGGATGTCGATTCTTCGGAAGACGGAACCGATAGTTCCATCTTCTGAGTCGTGATGTGAAGTGGATGGCTTGGATGGCGGAAATCCAGGACCTACGTTCTCAATATGCCCTGGGATGATTCGGAAGTAGACCTCTGTAGAAAGGAGGACGAGCAGGATGGTCGCCGTGACCAAGAAGGAGATCCGCCAGAGATTGGTGCTTGAGCCGTCTTGCTTCGCCATTGTTGGGATGTTTCCTATCTCTAGGAAGAGATGCCAATGAGATCGAATAGTGGGAAGAGGTTCATGCCAACTGCTCTTTGTCAATGGTCATATATTAGGATTTAAGTTGTTCTATTATTGCGCTGTGAGACACAGAATAGAATTTCTTTGTTCTTTCGAGTGTGTGGGAACGCAGCGTGGATTGGCTGAAGCAGTATTTTTGACTTCTTTATACTACCATTGTACGCCACGCATAATGAGCAACAGTCTCATGTTACATGTTACATGTTACATGCAACTGGTGTGGGGTTACTCATCTTATAAGCTTAAAATGTCTGTTTTTATACAGCCTTATATGGAGCCACATAAACTCTATAGCGAGACTAGAGTTGCTTTGAATGTAACTGATAGCTAATAGCTAAACGAAAACTCGGATTATAGAACGGCAAACTTCCCTAGTGCATAGCATGCACGAACTAAATGGACTCGAAGATGATAAAGACAAAAGACTAAAGGAATGTCTGAAGCCAGAAGCGCTCGTCCACCAAGTCTCGACACCACTGAGCCCTTCATGTGTGCAGGGTTTGGGGTCATGACAGCGAAATCTGTGTAAGGTTACCAGAAATCTAGTGTATACATGATCCCTGTTCGCGTTGCATAAGAAAAACCCCAGCGTACACCTACACGGAGTTCTCATCTCTCTTCCTAGCCTCCTTTGACACAAGCTAGTTTTCAGAATCACGTCCCCTCATGTCTTCAGTCTTCTCCTCGGCAGCAGAGTATACCTGCATACCGTTCTCCTTCCTCCTTTTGACCTCGGACTTAGGAGGGATGTAGAATGACACAAGCTCATTCTCGGGGTCACGCCTCCTCATGTCCTCCTTTCTCTCCATCTCACCCTTTGGGATATAGAACGCCACAAGCTCATTTTCAGGGTCGCGTCTCATCATCACGTCACGCTTCTTGTCTACGTCTGAGGATCCATCGACGTAGTAAGCGATCAGTTCATTCGCAGGATCACGTTTAGAGACAATTCCAGATCCTAGGTTTTCCCATCATTAGCGATGTCAACACACAGTATGAATTCGCCCTACCAGTAGTAACTGGCGCAGCAGTAGCCAGAGCTACAATGGCTGTGATGGTAAAGAGCTTTGTAATCATTTTGAAGGATTAAGGAATGAGGTTCTTAGACAAGCGTCGGTATAAGCAGTATATGAATCACTGAAAGAGAGGCTTGGCTCCGGATGGATGATGAAGGAGGTGCGTTGGAGGGAGAAAGATGAGGATCCTTTATAGACCGTCCCATCTATAGGAGTGTGATGTTCCAAGGAAAACATGTAGCACGATCTCATTGAGGCGATAAAGTCTCAAAGTTATGACCCCCCGTGCTATGGAGGATCGACATCTTTGTGCAGTTATTCGTTCAAATCGAAAAGCCATCGGACTGATCCATGGTGCATAGCCCAAGTCTCTTCCATGGCCCAGGACTTCTTTGTCTGTGACCCTTGTGACTTGTCAGATTGGAATTGGATGAATTAGACGTTGGTGATATCTTGAATCCTGATTAGAAGCCACACGGCGTTAGCCCATCTTACGATGTGTTTCCGTGAATATGAGATTAAAGAAACAGAATGCTCCAGTTTCCTCGACATCTTACCTATCTCATGTCTGTGCAATGTACGTTAAGCTGAAAGGTCAGTGCTTCTTCTACCGCAACACCGCATATGCTATCTTACAGACTCGTTAGGAGGTCGATCACCCCAACCAAGAAGCTGTAATTCGATGATAAGCTATATCAAGATACAATCTCTCACAAATGGCATGGCATCCGAAGCGAAATTATCGTTTTAGAGCCAGGTCATGCGCCCTTAATTCAATTCAATGCTTGTCGGTTGCGTGATACTGCATCTTGACATATCCGGAACCGGGGAGGACGAAGATGTTCTTTGGTAGTGAGTCCTGGCCGTTCACCGAGTCAAAGCTCCTTTATGTTCTGAGTAGTAGACGAACAGTGGTGGCGGAATAAGTAGAGTTCATGTCAGACGATTGAAAGTTCCTTTGTTTATCGTACTTCTGAGCAACCGTGGGCGGTGAGACTCTGTGAGATCCAAGAATAGAAGGGCCGACTCTCAGCTTTTAGATGCGGTCGTGGGATCGTATTTTTGTGTGTGCAGCTTTTCTGCTCCTGGAATTTGCCTGGACGAGATATACCCTGCAAGAGAGATCAGAGATGCCGCTCTATACTCCAATCAGGTCCTCAGAGGAAGAGGCAGGAGAAGTTTCCTCCGCCAGCAATGTGGAAGACACAGACAGCTTGTTGAGAGATGAGAAAACAGAAAAATTGCAAAATGTATCCATTGCACTTGCAGTCAAGCATATGCCTCGACGATTGAAGAAGTGGATATATGGATTGTTTTTCGGCTCGCTCTTTCTGTTCATTGGAAACTCGACGTTGTTTGCGATCCTGTGGTGGGTCTCTCTCAGAGACATCGACAGCTTCTGCTTCAAGCACAATAGCTATTACAGTATGCTACTCCCTTCATTCTATACATTAACATCTGTTAGATGGTATCTCATGATTGATATTTGTTCATCTGGTTTCCATTGATCCCTGCAGTCGAGCTGACATACCTTAGGTCCCATTCTAGCAGATATTAAGAATCCTTATGTGATGACCAAGTTCAATGGCTCTCTTCATTCGAATTCGATCTACCGCGCTCCACCGGGCCCTGAAGTTGATGCTGCGTGGAGTCGTATCTCCCTCGGTAGTACGCATTACGGGTCCCATATCTAAGCTTGACTATTGCTGACGATCACCAGCGGGCGTCTTCTCTCTTCCCGAAAATGAAGCTCTCAAAGCGGGCCTGACCAAAGGAGATGTGCGAATTCCTCCCGGTTACGAGGGTACCGGTGAGTATATGGCTTCTGTGGAGGTGAACCATCAGCTTCACTGTCTCGTAAGTTCCTCTTTCAGTCATGATGTGTCTAGTTTCCATTAAGAATTGGGACTAACTAACAGCCGCAGAACTTCCTCCGCAAAGCAACATGGTTCAATTATCCCTACTACCGGAATCAAGGAGGCGAATTCCTCGACACAGGCTCCGAATTGGAGAATCACCTTTACCATTGCACGGAAATGCTTCGACAGGTCATCATGTGCAATGCTGATACGGGTATCTATGGGTACAAGTTCGTGAAAGGACGTGAACACCGACCCTATCCCGACTTCAGCACGCCTCACAAATGCCGGAATTTCGACGCCGTTCTCGAGTGGACCAATGCGCGCCGGATCCAAGGTGATCCACAAAACCATCCGTTTATCCCAGGGAAGGATGAGATTATTCATGACCACGATCCTTGACCGCCTGTTAAGACGGTGGATATCATAGGTTGGCGTGAAATAGAGCTGCATTTTGAGATCTAATAGTAGTTAGTGTATTTTCGAATTTAGCAAAGCTATTTCTGTTCTACTAGTGAGATAATAGTCCTGCTCGAACTACTATACCGACTGTTGAATCCTACAGCTGACTGCATATCGTTTTCATGTTGTTTCTTTCTCTTTTCCAATTGGGACGAAGTGGCTCTACTTCTCCCCAGAGATCTAATTATTGCATCCGTCTTGGCTGGCTTACGCATTTCTACATTGTACAGCCCAAGGTTGATTGATTCCCTCAATTGCGTAGAATCCGCGGCGCAGCCGTTGAATGTTCTTGCAATAGGTTCCCTGAAATTTGAGCCTCCTTTAACCTGGGTCCATCCCGCTGATCGTCATAGGGCTGGAATGCAGAATGGGCCCAAATTTCATCAGATCGTCGAGTCAAGCGCTGTCAATCCCCAATAGATAGAAACCTTAACCATACGTAGGCCGTTCAGGACTGCCGCATCTGTCCATCACGTTATTTTTTCTTCGTCAGTCAAAGAAAAGATCACCGTTATTGCCAAGCTTTAATCTCGGCGGAGACGTGGACAGTGGAGCACATACGAAGTGGAAATCACGGTGATTGGTCCATCAGAGACTTTGAGTTGCCTGAGAGATTTGGTTCCCCAACCACAGCCACGAGGCATCAACATTGAAAATAGAAACATGAGTGGCGCAGCGAGAGTTTCGCCGGCCACGCGGGCACACCTGAGAGGCTGAGCCAGCGATCTCCCACCATCTCAGGCTCATAAAAAAGGTCGGTCGGCCTCATGTTCTTACTTCTGTTATCTTCCATCGTTCATCACTTTCTTCCTCTGTGTCCTTCACTCTCCTATACAAAATTTCTCCCAGGCTACATCTATCCTTCGTTGACATCGATCAGACAAACCTCAAACACCGATTTGCTAGAGACCATTCACAATGGGAGCAGTGGGAAGAATCGCGTGTATCTTCACGCCATATGTGCTGACGATCGCATCGTTGATCTGCCTTATTCTCGTTGGCCTGGGGTGCACGAATAAGAATTCCAGCAACCTTAATGATCTATATTTCTTCCGAGTACGTGAACCCTGCTGTCCTCCGGAGATATATATGTTGAGCACAGCTAACCTTCTCTTTGCAGGCGAATCTCCAGAATCTTACGTTGAGTTCAAGCACAGAATCATCAATCTCGAGTGCTCTAAGTGCAGCAGGCGTGGACGACTCCAATACCACTTCTGAGCTGAATTCACTGCTGAGCGAGGCGAAGGATTCACTGAAACTCAAGGATTTCTACGATATCGGACTGTTCGGATACTGTGATGGAAATGTTACAAATAACGACTATGACACCACCTACTGTTCGAAGGCCAAGGCAGCGTTTTGGTTCAACCCCGTGGAGGTCTGGGGTCTGAACGATACCGGTGTGGATGATGTCTTGCCCTCCAGTCTGCAGAAGGAACTCAAGGCGTATAAGGCTGTCGCAAAGTGGATGTTCATCGCCTACATCATTGCTTTCGCGGCCACTGTTGTGGAACTCGTTGTTGGCCTCACGGCCATCTGCAGTCGATTGGGAAGTTGCATCACCAGTCTGGTCTCCTCCGTGTCGCTCTTCTTCACCATCGCCGCATCAGTCACTTCCACCGTCCTCTACGCTGTTATGACGACTGCCTTCAATAAGAGCCTGAAGGAATACGGCATCCATGGCAGCATGGGCAAGAACATCTATGTCGCGACATGGCTCGCGGTCGCCTTCTCCCTCGCAGCCAGTCTGTTCTGGATGCTCAGCTCCTGCTGCTGCTCGGGCAAGTCTCTCCATGACAGGAACCGCCGCGTCACAGTAGAGAAGGCTCCTTACACCTACGAACCAGTCGGCAACAACGCATACGCCCACGGTGCAAACCAACAACCGGTCGGACACAACGTCCCCATGCAAAATATGCGAACCACCGCCTACGAACCCTACAGACACGCCTAAGTCATGAAGCGTCCTCGCTATCAACACAACGTATACCAATAGAAGCGAATTTCCTTTTTCTTGTCTCGAATTATCTACACTTATTTACGCGGCGTTTGGCATTTGTACGGATGGGGGATATTGGTATATCTTGAGTTGGGCCAACTCTCCTTTTGCTCTTGGGAAATACCCTGATGGAATACTGTTATTTTGATATCACTCCTTGCACTTATGACTGTCATGTCCACACCGTGATGCCAACCATGAGATCGATTAGATAAATCTTGTGTTTTCTAGCTAGGGGTCCAAACGGACGGACCTATGCATAGTTAGATACCCGAATATGAAAATTACATAAATCTCAGAATCTTGACCTGTAGTTAAATCTCCTACCATTAAAAACAAAGAATCAGAAATGAGAATTAAAGATATGAGTAGGCCGTTTCGAAAATCCAACCCCACTATCCGTGAACAAACCTCGGCGCCAAGAGGTTACCTGCATACTCTAGGTGATCTATCATATCGTCATTTGCGGCAGATTCTGTACCATAGAATCTACTAGATCGCACATCTAGCATATCAGATAGTCATGTCAATATAGCTACTATGCTTTCCGTGCCCTAGGTAGGATTCGACAGATCTACAGGTACATGCTCCACCCAACCAAAAGTGTCGAAGTACTGTAAATATAAATATATATATATAGCCAATCCTCAACCTTATCCACGATGTATAAATCTCATGACAGCAACAAAGACCATAACTAATATATAATCGGAAACCATTACTAAACTCTAATTAAATAAGGATACAAACACCAACACCAACTCTGGAAGCACTGAATTTTGAAGCTGGGTTATCTAATCAAGGTATTGTATTTTCATCGATTCTCGAAATGGATTATATCGATTACACTCTACATGCACAGAGGTTGGTTTAAGGGATATTTTTTTTAAAAAAAGGGGAGATGCATGAAGTCTTCTATGAAGACAAGGGGGGGTCGCATAACTAAACTATGGTTTCACGTGATGGGGAGGATGGAGAGGGAAGTGTTCCAGGTATCAAGCCTCAGAACGACGTCCTTGAACCCTAAATTCTCCACAGTAGTCTGTAGGTTATATACGCTTGTTTCCTTCTCGACCCAGTGTTATCCATTTGATCTTGACTGCCCACTATATACGGTCGAAATGGTATGTATGGTGTCGAGTGGTACAAGATGTTTTCGATATGGCCCATTGCAGAGAAGGTATCGTTCAGATGGGGACAGTCGATAGGAAATTATTCGCAGAGGAATCGCGGACCCCAGGGACAGGTTCGAATGGTCTCAACGTGTTTTCCGTTTCCTCGTGCTGCATTGGGAGTATCGGTCAACGGTATAAAGTACTTCTGGCTAATGAGCGAGTCCTATAATTCAGAAATGATGTGATAAGCAGAATTGAACTCTTCCATTGTAGTGATCTTGGGAGCCTCGTGAATGTCTCAGAAGCTCCCTATCCAAGAGCTGCAACGCATATCATTAGTGATAGACCGGTAGCTTGGCAAGTAACTAATCGGACCCAAGTTGGCAAAAGTTCAAACCGCGTCGTGGTAGGATCTAAACTTGCAGAATTGAAGACCAAACTCGGTTCAATTTGAGGCTCCCTAACTTTTTGCTCGACTTCGGTCGACCTTCGACCCAGAGCCCAACTGGAGTAGTCCGGCTAAGTGTGAGATGGAGCTCGTGGCCGTCTAGAACTCTCCTGAAGGACCCCGTCTGTGCTAGAGTGGGAAACATGCTCGTGCGTGGCCCAAACGGGAAGGCCTGGATGGTTCGCCTGGTTGCATGGCATATATTTTTATAGCGCGCACGATTGTTTGCGACAAATCATAATATTAAGCGATGAAGTCGAGAAATCGATAGTCTGTTTCTCTGTTTCTGGATTATGCTGTCCACAAGGTTAGCAAAGATGCTATATCGAAAGCTGAGGTCTAAAGCCTTGGCCGCAAAATAGTACGACCGATTAGGGGTGCCACCCTGGATCTCGCAGCTGCTTGCGGAAGGAGAGATGCTGTGGCGTCTTCAGTCGGTGAGATTAAGAAACAACCAAGACAGTCAAGCCTTTTAATGGTCTTCTTAGTGATCAGCGGACTAACCCTAGCATTATTATCTTTTGACCTATATAGAGTAGTTAAGCCGCATCTAGATTGCTGCGTTCTGGAACCCACTTCGAAGGACCCGCCCTATCCTTTAGTCGTCGGGTCGTTGCGACACTGCATTTGGACAGCCCAGTGTTGCTTCCAGCCCTGTTGTCGCTGTAGGGCATCAGCAGGAGTAATTATCTTGTCAGAGGATTGGAAGTGCAAACGCACTAGCATTAAATTATGGATGACTTCATCAAAAGGAATCATGATGCGGAGATGGAATAACCAATCAATGCTTCGAGAACGAAACATCTCATTTTGCTCTGTGAATGAAGGAGCTCTGGCCGCTCCGCTGCAACGCCCAGTGCTACTTCGTATCATCACCATGCTAAGCCAATGCGTCAGTACTGTAATTCATATGGCTTGCGCTTGTCCAGGTTCAGGGGATGTCCGTGGTGGTGGGACTCCGAAGTTGTTTAGTTTCTCGTCCATGTCAGGAATAGAGCGCGGACATGGCGTGAAGGTGTATCCACCTCGAGCGCGATGATGAGACTGTCATTGGTGCAGGAATAAAAGAACGAAACCGCGGTGAACGAAACGCTAAAATCTGCTAATCATGGATGGACGAAACAAACCCCTGACTAACCGTGCTAAGAGGAATGTACCGTGGCAGCGCTCAGGTACGACCTGAAACATGGCAGACCGTGCCAGATCGAATTACAGGAATTCGACCATTTCTCCGTCTGTGGCGGACAAGCCGTGGATCGCGACCCAGGCCGGGTACCCCGGAATATCAGTGATAGATAGATCAGTCTGCAGGTGGTTATAGATGATGGACAGTAATCCGATGTCATCAGCATCTCAACTATCACATCCAACAGCCAACCGCAGCGTATGGACTGGCATCAGGATCGGCTCTCAGAGAGACAGTCAACGAGACAGCGATAATCAGGAGGTCCACGCCCCTCAGGAATGTCCAGAAAAAGAAACAGCACAACAATGATCAGCCACCGCGGGCCATTGACCTCCACTTGGGTTGTTTTCTAGTTGAGAAACCGTCCTGCCAGGCCGACCAGCCTATGGAGGTAGTAGACAGCACGGCCCTCGATCGGTTCGGTTGGCTCTTTGGCAGTGAAAGTAGGTTGTTTTCTCCCCTCTAGCATTCTGGGGGCTTTAACGACTCACGCGTTTGTGTTGTCCGTTCGTCGCTGCGCCTTTCTCCTCTTCCCGATGGTCCACTCACGCCCCCCCTTTTCGGGGCCATGAAGATCTCCAGGTTAATCTCCCAGCTCATACAAAGGGCCACAGACGCCCCCGGGATACTCTCTTTCTTTCTTCTTTCCATACTCCAAGTTCAACAGACTTTTCAGTACTTGCAGTATCTGCTTTTTGACTTCGGTCAACGTTCACTCTTTTATCCAACTACCACCGCTCTCTTGCAACCCACCACTCCTTTTCGCTTCGACGCCTCCTTGACGGATTTCATTTCCTGAAATACCCCATCAACAAATTCAAGATGCGTTTCACTGCTGCCACCATCGCTCTCCTGGCCGGTCTGGCCGCCGCTGTCCCTCAGGCCGCTGAGACGGTCTACGAGACTCAGGATGTCACCATCACTTCCTGCGCTCCCACCGTCACCAACTGCCCGGCCCGCCACAGCGCTACCGGTGCTGCTGCTGCTGCTGTTGCCGCTGAGAGCAGCGCCGTCGCTCCTGTTGCTGTCGCCGCTGAGAGCAGCGCTGCCGCTGCTGCTCCCGCTGTCACCGGTGCTGCTGTTTCCTCCGGTGCCGCCGGAGTCAACGCCATCGCTGCCTCTGTCAGCAGCGCCTCTCAGCCTCCTTACCCCAGCGCTGTCTCTCCCAGCATCTCCGTCCTCACCCTCACCACCTGCGTCCCCAGCGTGACCTACTCGACCATCACCCTGTCTCCCTCCCATGTTGCTACTCCTGCCGTCCCCGTTGGCACTGGCTACAGCAAGGGTGTCTCCAGCACTCCGTAAGTGGAATATGATATCAGATATGAATCATGACCAAGAAGCTAACATGCCCTACCAGTTCTTCCTCCGCCGTTTCCCCCGCTTACACCGGTGCTGCCAGCTCCGTCAGCAACTCTTTCGTCTTCGCTGGTGCTGCTGCCGCCGCTGCCGTCCTCTTCGCGTAAATTCATTTCTTGTGAATATGATTCCCCTCGTGTCTAGCGTCCAATTTCGGCACGATGCCGCAGGACTGGTTGCTGGGCTTGTTGGTGTTGGTCGGAAGGTGGGCCGCCGAGATCAATCAACAGGCGGAGTGGAGGGTCTTGTTATCTAGGAGTGCCTTGGAAGAAGATCAATGTATATTCCCCACAGCTTCAGGGCGATTCTTTTTGTTTTGCTTTCCTCGCGGAGGCAGCCCTAACAACGTAGGGCTGTCCTTTTTGAGTTGTACAAAGTTATGCGCGTAGGGCCTGTAATTGACTCTTCGCTATTTTCCTTTCATGGACGGACTGCTGGTACTATGCCGTAGCCAATTAGGATACCAGATATTTTTTTTTTATACATCTCATGTTTCCTACGTCTATGAAGATATGTGGATCCAATCGAAACACAATCATTCAATGCTGTAATATGTATCATCTAGTCAGGAAAGACAATAAGATCTACACATATAAATCGACTATTACAATTTAATGCACAGTATACGGTACCGACCCACGGATCGTCAGGAATAGCCTTGTCTGTAGTAGTAGTACTCTACTGGACCTCAGGTACAGGTACCCCGAGCAGCTTCCGGACACATTAACCGTTGCACGCAGAATCCGACCTCGACGATAGTCGGTGAATCTACAAGGAAGAATTGCGTACAAGTACGGAGTACACCCAACTGTACTCGTCCCATCAAGGTTCATCACGCAATACTCTACGTAACAACATGTGGATCTTTATCCCGCTGCCAGGATCTTACTCTACTCCGTACATATTACTACTACATTCCTTCAAGGTTCAATCCCCACTCGTGTTTTGCTCCACACCCACCTACCACGATTTGTCTTTTCTGAATGTTTGCCTTCCGTATATCGAGTTATTAGCCGGCGTCTATCTACCTAATACAATCATATCCCTTCCCTGGCAGCGACGAATGGACCTCAGCCAATGAGGCGTCGAAACGATTCAACTTGGACCCCTGTTGCGTTGGGTTCCGCGTAAGCGCGGGTTACGCTGGATCTTGTTGCCGGTTTTCTAGGTACGGATTTGTCACCTGTGTGTGAAGAGTAAACACAACTCCACTGGGTGCTTTACTCCAGATTTCGTCTGTGTCTGTGCCATGAGCCCTGTCGTGCACGGTTCTTGGTCGAAGAGGGCGGTTTGGAATGCGCTGTGCGTGATGTTATTGATGGATTGGAGTTGATGTGGTGTTTTTTCGTCGTGTCTGGATTGGTCTTGTGTAATTCATTCGAGACGCGGTATGAAATGAATGGGTGGGTGTTATTTACTTGTGTGGTGGTATCCAGGGTAGCTCACCCAGTGTGTTCAGGATGCTCCCTCGTTGTCAGCAAAAAGAACTTCGCCTTGAGATGGACCTTCAGGGCAAAACTCTCAGTCGACCAAAGGTCGATTCTGATACCGCAATTGTGGGAAATCACGTTCCAGCAGCGTGAATAAAAATAACGTTTCTATTTCATGCTTTTCTGTGGTCCTTATTCACTATGGTCATCCTGGATGACTTGGGCAGAAAGACAATCTTTGGATCGGACAACAATGCAATGTCGCTTTGGCATTGATGGTTGCTTCAGGTAATATTTTCATTACTACTGAGAGATTTGAAATTCTGCACTTTTGGTGCTCTGTTATCGTTCTCTTCGATGTTCGAGGACAGCCCGAAGGCGGAACAATGTTGGATAGGTAAGACCGCCTGCTCTTCTCGGACTCGAGCTTATAGTTGATTGTATACTTTTCATAGTCAGAAGTTCGCGGAGAACCAATCTCTATATTATTTCCTGCTTGCATTATTCGACGATGAAGGCATACTCTTACCACAAGCCGGCAATCTATGTTGAAGGTCGGTCGGTCGTTGCGACACAATCCATCTTGAGAGCCGTTCGCGAGTTGCAGCAGCCATTCTATGATTCCGGTTATCGCACATCTTCTTCTGAAGGTATACA
The DNA here is from genome assembly GCA_029606305.1 of Paecilomyces fulvus. NCBI lineage: Eukaryota > Fungi > Ascomycota > Eurotiomycetes > Eurotiales > Thermoascaceae > Paecilomyces > Paecilomyces fulvus. The sequence continues at coordinate 561,047 of JAPVCG010000047.1, forward strand.
GGACACTCTAGTGATACACGGTGACAGCCTATGGATACTTTCACGAAAGATGGCCTCATTTACTATATCTCAGAAGATAAAAGAAGCTTGCCATCGTTTCTAGCAAGGACAACATAAAGAGTCGAAACAAAAATACCTTACAGCTTGTATCCTTATCATCTTCTGTCATCTGATCTTTCACTCTTTGGGTGAGGTAAACAGACCAGGGCCAGTGAATGCGCCAGCTGGAGCGCGTGGGCGCTCCCCAGATCAGGTTAAAACACAACAGAGACGCTGCACCTCGTTGTTAACCTCATCTTTCTAGTTTCTTTGACAGGAAAGAGCTGAATTACTGTCTAACTCATCGACTCACTTTCAAACCACCATTCTTCTACATCCGACTAGCAACGTTAACTGCTGCTGTCATCTCTACATCGAGTTGAAGCAGTGCTCCATCGTGCTCAGGACCCTGAGGGGTCTGTTTTCAGAAACCCATCATGGAGCTCTCAAATCCCGTGCAGAGTAAGCTCTCCCATTACGTTTGTGTAGGCTTCACAACGCGGAAACTCTGGTACTAACTCCCAATTAGGCCATGGCTTCATAGAACAAGTTGGCCACAATCACGGGGTGGACCTCCAAGGAAGCTCAAGTGCACCAGAGGCTACCGTTCCTCATACCTCCCGTATTGCGAATGAGCATTTGGACACACAGAGAAGAGTAAAAGAGGCATCAAGCTTTGTCCAAGAGAATCAAGACGATGCGCAGAAAAGGTACTCTATTGAAGACTTAGAGAGCACTGTCGAGAAGGGCGTCAGGGTCCTGGGGATGCTCGAAAAGATCTTTGAGAAGTATGGTGATTGTGATCAAAACTGGGAGAGCGAAATTGCCAAGGTGATGAAGAACACAGACAAAACTAAGTCTGTGATTGGAATCATTGGAACCACTGGTGTTGGAAAATCGTCGCTGATCAATGCCCTGGTGGACGAAGAAAGACTTGTCCCGACGAACTGTCTGCGCGCCTGTACTTCTGTCGCCACCGAGATTTCGTATAACGATGGCCTGTTTAAGTACAAGGCGAGGATTGAGTTCATACAGCGTGACGCCTGGGAAAAGGAGCTCAGAATCCTGTTCCAGGACGTTAGGGACAACAGCGGAGAGCTCATCCATGATAGCCTTCCAAGAGATTCCGAGGCTGCTACGGCATTCGACAAAATTAAGGCGATCTATCCTTCTCTCAGTAAAGAAGATATTCTCAGTTCATCCGTCGAGAAGTTGCTGGAGAACCCCAAGCTGTCAGATATCTTTGGGACCACCCTGGTCTTCGAAGAGAATGACGCGAAGGTTTTCTATAAAAGACTGAAAGACTACGTCGACTCCAAAGATAAACGACGAGGCAAAAAGAAAGACGCTCAGAAGAATGATTTTGAATGGTGGCCACTCATCCGTGTCGTGAAACTCTACGTCAAAGCCGATGCATTGTCTACGGGAGCTACCATCGTTGATCTGCCCGGTGTCCAAGATTGTAACGCAGCCCGAGTTGCAGTGGCCGAGGAGTACATGCAGAAGTGTTCCGCACATTGGGTTGTTGCGCCAATAGCCCGGGCCGTGGATGATGCAATAGCGAAGAAGCTCCTCGGCGACAATCTGAAGCGACAATTGGCAATGGACTGTGCATTCGAGACCATGACGTTTGTCTGTACAAAGACCGACGATGTCAGTACCATTGAAGCACAGGAAGCTCTCGGTCTTGACTTTTCAGGGATCTTGGATGAGTCCGAGGCTAGGACACAAGAGCGGATCTCGTTGCAAAATGAGATTAACGAACTTCAAGCCATGGCGGAGACTATCACGGCGGAATTGGGCGAGACTGTCGAAAAGATAATGACATGGCACGAACTGCGTGATTCACAGCGTGATGGGCAGGATGTTTACGCACCTATGGAGAGCCCACTAAAGCGCAAGAGACAAGGTGGTGACACACATCCAGATCCGAAGAGACAGGAAGTAAGCGATTCGGAAGACGAGCTGGCGATCTCGGAGCATGGTGAAGATTCTACTGAAGAAACAGAGCTTCATAATGTCGACGAAGTACCAGAGAGGCTGCGCCCGCTTACGGAATCAGATGTCAGTGACAGACTTGATGACCTGAAAGACAGAATGAGAGAACTGGCTTCCAAAAGAGATGCTCTTGCAGATCAGATAGGAGAGAAGGAGAGGGCTATCAAGGACATTTCACTGGCTGAAGATGCTACGCAGGCTCTCATCAACATAAGGTGCATCCGGGCTAGGAGTATCTACTCCAAGGATGCTATCCGAAAGGATTTTGCATCGGGGCTGAAGGAGCTCGATGATGAACATTTTGAAGAAATAGACCCGGAGAATTTCGATCCAAATGTTCAACTTCGTGATTACGAAGCACTGGGAAAGAATCTCCCCGTGTTTTGTGTCTCCTCACGAGGCTACCAGAAACTTTCAGGAAGGCTCCGAAGGGATTCGCTGATTCCAGGATTCATGGACCCGGAGGACACCGAGATACCACAGCTACAAAGACACTGTCGTCTTCTGGCGGATGTCGCCAGGGAATCTGCTTGCCTGAATTCCCTTCGAGAAATTTCTCAGTTATTCCAGTCATTGAGTCTCTGGTCACTCCGAAGGGAGTCGAATGACGTTTCCGAAAAGAGGAGAATTCAATTGGAAAGTGAACTTAGCAGCCAATTCTCGACCTTAAAGACCGTAAGTTATGCTCATTATACTTACCGATCACGAATTATCACTTAGACATCCCATTTTAGGAAATGGAAACGGTGATAGGAAGGCTCTTTGCTCAGCAGCATGAGACCCTTGAGCAGCTTGTTTTCGAACGGCTGGGTACGCCATCCCAATGTTCATACCTGTTGTTTGTGAATAACAACTAACTTGGTTACGTGATAGCACATGCAGCGGCTCGAGGCCGGGCTAATGCGATGAGGGTTGTGTATCGCTGGAACACCCCACAAGACGACAACATTCCCTCTGGCTACAGGTGGAACACATATAGGGCTATCTGTAGGCGGGACGGTGTCCACCAAAACGACAGTGGAAATCATGTAAGTCTACTTTCAAGTTATTCCATACAAGACTGACTTCATCAAGGACTGGAACCGAGATCTGTAAGTGAAACTTCCCCGAAGCTCTTCAGTTACAAGTTTCTGACCCAATAGATGTGAACCCATGTTGAGAGACCTATTGCCATGGTGGCAGAATACGTTATACGTAGAATAAGTGCTCGTGCTAATGATGTCTCTGAATGTAGAGCCTTCAGGGTCCAGCTTCCAGCGCAGCTGCGTCTGGCTGCATCAGATTCTGCCGCTCTTGTTGAAGCGTTCCACGGTTCTCTTGCAACTGCAAGGGAGATGGTACAAGGCAATTCAAAAGTGATATTAGACAGTCAGAAGAACAATTTTTGCAGGTCTTTAGGCTCGTTGTTCGCCTCAGCAGAGAAATCCCTCAAGGAGAGCCAACGGAATATCAGTCGGGAGTTCTCCCCGGTGATTGCAGAAGCTATAGAATCGGCTTACAGGGAATGCTCTGAGCAAAGCGGTAAGCATAGCGTTGCTGTCTCATATATGTTATATCTAACATCTATTACGCAGGCGCTGGGGTCCTCCGAAGGATGAGAAGAATTATGGAAGTGAAGATAGAAACTGCTCGTAATCTCATGTATCGGAAATGCGCAGAGAGAGCGGTGCAATCCTTCCAGGAAGATGTCAAAAATGTCAAGGACAACATCACAAACGGAATCAGTGGCCTGCTCGACAATATCTGGCGCGATTACTATGCAGCAATAGTGGCTCCCCAACTGGCGAGTTTTAACGAAAGGCAGCTGGCGATGAAGGACGAGGTAGCGAATATGATCAAGGAGGCGCAAAGAGAACTGAATCTGGAAAGCAAGCTCTCTCAGGAAAGAATCTCCGCTCAGCTTGGTGATAGTGGGGACGATGGTACTGCCGGCGAAAAGGATGTCCTTACACCATCAGTTATGGACGTTCTGAGTGATTACGTGAAAGTCGAGGATCATATTTGGGTTAAGATGGAAGATGCAACAGACAACGAAGTTCAACCATGACTGACACCGGATATATGAACGGCTAAGCCGTGTATCAGGGCCTAGTTGAACCGTCGAGGCATCTTTCCACTGCTACTCCAGCTTATCGATCTGGAAGAGCGTTGGAGCTATTGTAGTTCTCTCTTGACATTTGATGGTGATCAATTCATCATCGCCTGCTTTGTTTGGACTCATATCACGGCTTCGATCAACCTCTTGGGATTTTCATACTCTGGGCGATAAGTCTGGTGTGTTACAACTCTACTGATACGCCAAAAACAATCAAACAAACAACGGGGGAAAAAAGAAAAAAGAAAAAGCAAAAAAAGAAAATGAAAGGAGATGAAGAGGAAAGGAGATGAAGAGCAGCTCTATACCACACTTGTCTATTGGACTCCATCTTCCAGTTCGGCAAACACGAGTGTTGAAAGTACCTTATCTCCTGCCCCCTTTGACTCTCCCTCCAAGTCTTCGTGTATTGGACTATGATGACGTTTACCATGTTGGGCTATGTCCGTCTGAGTGGCATGAAGACTTTTTTTCTTGAACACAGTCTCAGTAGCTAGTCTAAGTAGTGGAATCGGATGAACGGATAATTGATCTAAAGCCAATCATCTTGTGAGATACGTACCAGGATTCGGGGTTTAGATTCGATCTTAGTGTTTCTTGATTACGTAGAGCTTAATCCCCCATGAAGTTTCCATGGTCCAATCCTTACCGGTTATGGTATCATGGCACATTTCTATGTACTATGTAGCAGAGATTTGGGTGCGGTCCAAATATGGAGGAACCCCCAGAACCTTTAAGGTTCTTCAGACCTATTCTATCTCTTGCTTCTACCGTACCATCTGGCAGAATATTATTATATGTCAGATCCAGGAAGACCAAGAGGAGATTTCTCCTTTTGGTCGAGTGGATAGCAAGTCCGACATTATATCTCGTGGATCCCCTCGATCCTGCTAACAAGATGACTAGGACCAGTAGATCTAGTCCTATAACTAAGCTGCAACACAAGAACCTGATTTGACTGAAGTGAAGGTGTTATTGAGGCCCACTTGTACTTTTCACCACGACGAAATATCGCCACACTGTTGTGGCCTTGAGGCTGTGTGCACCTAGTACGTCCGTTGTTAGTTTCTAGATCATAGGTTTAGTCGGGAATCAGGACTGGCAGAAGCTATCACGGCGATCTGCCATGTTCCAGCTATTCGCCAGATTTATGAACTAGGACAGCCACAGGGATGTTGGTGGCCGCACAGTATTGGCACCCTTCCAACGTACACCGAAACATGGAAGGTGCGGGGTGCCTCCAGGGCTGAGCATTTCAAGAACTGTCATCCTTTTCTTGGCTCATACCTGAATCTTAGTCTAACCACCTACCCAAAAACTAGTTAACGGAGTCTAGCAGTCAAGACAGATACGAGAGAGGGCAGATCAACGTCCTTCAGAACAGCTTTGGCTCTTCGAGGTCTTGCAGTTTCATCCGCCCTAAAATCTCCAACCGTACCGTCACGATATTGTGTACTACTATATGCTCGTTGCTAGATCATGGCTACCTTCCTTAAGAGGTTTGTACTCTACTGCACCTATTATAGGTCTCCAGCCACTGACGCTGTACTCTAGGTCGCTTAGAGAGACGTTGAGGCTTCGCTGTCAACATACCTAACTAGCGTTGTTTCACGAGCACGAGAGACCCTTCCTCGATCGGTGCTCTGAGTGGCTTAAGCAAGAGTTCGGCCTTTACTACTGCATATTGCCGACTTTGATCCGTTGAAGCTTCGCGTCCAGTCTTCTTTGTTGGATGGTCAGGTCGTCTTCCGGGAACTAAATGTCACGGTCCATGTTCCCATCGCAACCAACTGTGGCTAGGCGCCAGACGAGCATGGTGGTGCAGTGAGTAGCGTCTTCCCTGAGCAATGGCTTTTCTCCACACAAGCTCGCCTAGATAATGGTGCAGTTGGCTAACCCGGGGAACAAGCTCCTCCTACCGTTTTCCAAGACGAGACTGATCCGCCAACGCACCAAAGATGCCAAGGACATAAGGAAGAGAAATAAGAGTCAAAAAGAGAGATCGGTGCCGACAGTGATCACCAAGACTAGCCCATGGAATTTCTCCGGCGACATGACGATCTGACTAGTTACCCGTGGAGTTTTTCTCGGCGTCCCTCGGGTGTGGTTGCTGTTCCCTTTCTCCGTCTCAGGATGTATGTCTTGGCAGTTTGAAGCTTGTTTCCAGGCAGATCATGAAACGAGCCATCGGTGTCCCTTACACCCCCCTCTGTACTTCTGATCAGCTGCGCCTCAAGGTAAATCAGAAGGTGGCCACAGAAGAGCACTTTCCTCTTTTTACCTATGTCTAGATAATAGCAGTTTTCCGGGCTGTCTCCTCCATATACGTTGCTGGCGCGCTTGGTTTGCGGCGGGCGACTAGGCTAGAGGACAGAGAACTTATCATTGCCCAAAGAAGAGATGTGTCTATGAGACGGCCTGCTTCCGCTTTCTCTGGAGGAAAAACTACTGCACACCGCCCAAGGGGCTAGATCTGCTGATGATAGAATGTCGCGCTTATCCCGAACTCACAGCCTTCAGATGATGTGATACACTCGCTTCCACGCTGGCCTGACATCAAACCTTCAAGGCGCGGGTCTGACTCCAGACCCCTGCCCCAGTGTTTCGGTGAAGCCATCGAGTCGTTCGGAAGACTGGTTCAGGATGCGAACTTTGTCGATGTTCGTGAGCCCTGGATTTCCCACCTGGGTATCAGGCTTTCAGCAAAGACCCTGCCTTGCCCGTTTCGGATCCTATCTGTGGTCGTGCCCCTCTCCAGAGCCTCTGTCGTGGGCCATGTATGGAACGACTATATACCCCATTTTCTCAGACTCGTTCCTGTCCTTGCCTTTTTCTGACTGTTTCGCCTCTTGTTTTCATTTTCTACAATATATGGCCTCTGTGTCGCTCACTAAAATAGTTATGTCGTTTGATATTTTAGTCTAATCGATCTTTTTCTCTTTTCACTTCGTCTTCTAGGAGCCGGCTCCTCTTTTCGATTTTACTTCGCTTTGTCGCCTTTCTATCGTTTACATCCGCCATATTGCAGATCTATTCGCTCTTTATCCGTCCCGAGACGTACGATATCTTTCTTTTTACCGTTCCCAAGAGGACAGTCGGCTCTTTAAATTTTTAGTAAGTGGCTGCCTGTGAGCGTGGCTATTGCGGGGAACCTTTTTGTCTGTGGGAAGTTCGAGAGCCGTGTAACTGATATGGAGGTTAAGGATTATTTTATGCCGGTCAGAGGCTTCCGACGACTTCATGGATTATAATACAACATTACGGCGGTATGTTCACAGAAAAGACATGCGCATACAGACTGTTTGGTGGAGACAGGCGAAACGGGAGAACTGATAATGTCTCCTTAGGAGCCAATGGTCACCGTCCACGGAGACATCATTCGAGTCGCAGAGTCTTGCTTCCACGCCAGATGCCCATGGGGCTCCACGTACAACAGCGAGAGTCAATACAGATCACCATCATCATCATATCTCAACAACGGCTACGATGGAGGCTCTAGGTATCAGAATCTGGCCACCAGGTTATCAATCACAGAGCTACTCGACTCCAGCGCAACCTGGACCACCTTCTGCACAGAACTATGCTCCTGCTTATACGACAAATTATTCCCGACCATTATCGTGGAATACCTATGGTGTCTATCTCCCACAGTATTACTCGCTGTCGCCAGAGGTAAACGGTGCCAATGATTGGTTTCCGAATCCAGTCGACGATTGTACGTCTCCCTATGTCAAATTCCTAGACTGCAGATGGCTGATCCTACGTAGCTTTTAATGAACAGAAAGCTGCAGACCACACTCTAGATTATTCCGGTTTGGAAACTGATCTAGGAGCATTTCCGGAAAACATGCTCTCTACAGAAGAAGGCCATTCACTTGTGAACATGAGGGGTCACCCTCCAGAACCGGAACATGAATTCCTCAAATCCGAGGCTGAAGATACCCGACGTTTCTCTGGATCTTCATTCTCCATGTCTAGTGTTGGTGGCGGCTCAATAGACGTGCCGGACCTAGCAACGTATCCGGACGCCTTATCATATCCGCCCGAATATACCCCGAGGAGCTCTGTCACTCTTTCATCCAACGTTCTTTCTCCTGTTCCGCCCCCCTGCTATACTCAACCCGAGACATCGAGGACCGGCAGTCGTGGAAAAGCATCACCGTCTCCGCGGCCCAATCTGCGGTCGGCTCCGTATAGTTTGGATGGAGCGCGCAAGAGATGGTCTACAGGCTCATACGGACCGACTCCCGTTCTACGGTCGTCACCTCTTCTATATCCCAGCTCCGAAAACTACCACCTCGCCAGGTATTCTGTCCCTTCGGTTACGTCGAATACTATCCTCCCTCCTTCAACGCTCGCCCACCCTCCGATTCTTGGCTCTTCCCCCGCTCGTTTTCACCGCCGCGCATTCCTGCTGCCTTCCCATTCCGACCACCGATTTCCTAATCCCCTCCGACTTTTGTCTCAAGGCCCTTTCCGAACCCTGCAGAGCAGCGCCGATCCTCATGGGAATTGCCTCGATCATTACGCCGGTTTATTTGAGCCTCCGGATCTTCTCGGGCCTCTCCGCGAAGAGCAGGTACCTCCACCTCCTGAAGATCTCCATCCCGATGACCCCGATCTGGTTCCACACGAGCAGGAATTGCGGTTCGAGAACGATCTATATACTCCCAGATGGGTTCGAGGGCACGGTAATAAGCGGGAAGGATGGTGCGGTATCTGCAAACCGGGCCGATGGCTTGTCCTGAAGAACTCGGCGTTCTGGTACGACAAGAGCTTCACCCACGGGGTCAGCGCCGCCACAGGACAGGCTTTCGAGCCACCACGAGAGACGAGGCGGATGGAAGGCAATGGGGATGTTTGGGAAGGACTGTGTGGGAGTTGCGGGGAATGGATTGCGCTGGTGAGCAGCAAGAAGAAAGGGACGACGTGGTTCCGACATGCGTATAAGGTTCGTTCCCGCGAGCTTGTGTTGATCTCCCGTTGCTAAAATCCGTCTATAGTGCCATACCCATCCCAAAATTAAGGACGCTCCGAAACGGCGTCGTGATAATAATAGTGGCGGCGGTCGACCATTGACGGCCATCTCGAGTCCTAAACCGCCGGGACCAGCACCTCCCCCGAGGACAGACGTTGCGACAACGCACCCTGCACCTGCGACGTCCGCAGCACTGTCGACGGTCAAGAACGTTTCTCCTCTGTATACCCACTCTTCCATGATTTAGCACGGCCATACGTATAGAATGACAGGAAACGCGTTGGACTCGACCTGAGATGGTCGTTCTTGGATCTACATGTTATAATAGCCACTTCCCCGAACCAGGCTTCGAGGACTCCCAGTTGACCGATCGATGAAATATATCACTGTAGTATGTCTCCTGACCTTTGTGGAACCGTTTCTTCTCTTGCGCGCTACTAATCGTACCGATAAGGCATGTGAATCACACCAATCTGTGCAGGAGATCCGCCAGTTGCATCCCACTCTACAGCGTACGGCATACTGTCTGTAGATGTAATCTAGCTGATATCTTCCTATGTGGATCTTTTCTGGATATCTCAGGAGGCGGTACATTATGCTGCGGAGTAAGGCAATTAGAATAGAGGCCCCCAACTCTACTCTCACTATCGAAGGGCGCCAGTTGGACGAGTAGTGAAGGACGGATATCGAGAGTCCAATGGCTACATCAAGACTTTTGGAACTCCATAGAGCGGTATACAGAGGCACGTGCTGGATAATGCACGAAGAGAACCGCCTCTTCTTATCCAAAAATACAATATATCTCCGATTCCTTGGTATTTACCGTGGTAAACTAAGCCGTATGGGGAGGTATTGAAGCCACGAGGGAAAGATTCAGAGGCTGCGTCATGGTGCTTTTGTAGCACGTGTAGCACGTATATCACGAGTAGCCATATAGACAGCCGAAAGAACTAAAGGAGCTTAGCTAGGTTGATAGGATAATTTCTAAGCACAGACATGGTCCATCGTCTCCACCACTGGGGGATGAGACTTATCTCCAGGTCGAGTGGCATTCGTCACCAGAGGTCGGGAACCTGGTGGCTGGGAGGATTATTATGGTCGACTAAATCCTCCAGGTTGTCCGTTCAAAACACCCAGCATCTCCCACCAGACAGGGAAGCACAGCTGGACTGAAAAGGTCCATCGATAGGATTCCATTTCTCCAGCAGCGCAGACGCTAAGATGATCACCATGGGCAGCGCAGACCCCTCCGGCCCCAGTGGTGAAGTCACTAACGGCCACTCCCCGGCGGAAGTTGACGAGCGATAAGTCGGTGTTGCTCTTGGGTTGTTGCTCTTGTTGCTTTTTGCTCCACCGACACAAAAAGACGATCAGAACTTCACAGAGTGGTGTGTGGTCTTTTTTTTTTTCCCTTGTCCCTCCTCTTGTCACTCACATCCTGACTCCCATTTCCACCATGGCCCTGATGTCTCTGCTGTCACGAATAACCCTCTAGCCTGTCCCTGTTGTCTGTGCGGTCCAGAAAGCACTTCATTCTTGTTGTTTGTGCTCTGTTGTTGACATTTTCTGGTTCAACCAAAAGCTTAGACCCCGATCTTTCTACCGCTTTCGTCGTAGTTCGATCCCGCACCCGCAAAAGCTCCTCATGGTTCTCAATCATATCTTTTCCAAATCGCCTGACAAGCACAAGAGCAAGAATAAGGACAAAGAAAAAGACCGGGACAGGGAGAAGAAGAAGAGCATCGATCCGGTCGCACATCGTATCGTCATTCCTCCTCTGCCGCCGCCAAAATCCCCCGAACTCACCGGGTCGCCGAGAAAGCCATCGTCCACCACAACTTCGCCGCGGAAATCGCCCACCAAATCTTCTCATTCCAACCGCGATTATCTCCAACATAGTCGTTCTTCCTCGACCCCCTCGAAACGCAATTTCACCATCTCCCGCCGCCGTCGCCCCTCGCGGGATCAAGACTCTCATCCGTTAAATCTACCGCCCGACGAGCTTCGCCGCCTTACGGCCATGGCTGCCAGAGAAGATGCGCGGAGCTCCATGGACGTCGAGGAGAGTCCTGCCCCTGTAACATCTCCTGCGCAGGGTGAGACGCCTGCTACCACCAATGGAGCCAGTCCGGCACAGGAGGACAGGAGTCCTACTCCCCCGCCTCATCGGACGAGCCCTCCAGCGCCGGACGCGGAGTCGTTCAAGTTGGCGGGGAACAGATTTTACAAGGCGGGCGATTACAACAGCGCTATTCAGGAGTACAATAAAGGTAGGTTGAGGCTTTTGGGGGGGAACCTCATGGTGTTGTAAAAAATTTTCAACGATTGTGGGTACTAACAGTGCTACACCTGAACAGCTATCGAAATCAACCCCAACTCCTCCGCATACCTATCCAACCGTGCAGCCGCTTATCTCTCTGCGGCCCGATACCTACAAGCCCTGGAGGACTGTCAGCGGGCGCACGAGCTAGACCCTACGAACCCCAAGATCATGCACCGGTTGGCCAGGATTTTGACGTATTTGGGACGCCCTGCGGATGCTCTGGATGTACTCTCCAGGGTGCAGCCTCCGGCCACCGCCACTGACAGAGCTCCCGCCGAGAAGATGTTGCGATTCGTCTCACAGGCAGAGGAGACATTGCGAAACGACAAGGGAGGATCGATGGCGATGTTCTGTCTGGATCAGGCTCGCCAGGGTCTGGGAACGGGCGTCAAGCAGCCGCGGAAGTGGGCCCTGCTGACGGGAGAGGCGCAGTTGAAGATGGGTACGGACAATGCCTTTGGCAAGGCCCAGGATATTGCTATTGGCTTGCTGAGAGAGAACAATCAAGACCCGGATGCTTTGTTGCTGCGGGCACGTGCCTTCTATGGACAGGGAGACAATGACCAGGCGGTGAGGTATCTTCGGATGTGCCTGAGTATGGATCCGGATTCGAAGCAGGCGATCAAGCTGCTCCGTATGGTGCAGAAGCTCACGCGGACAAAGGAGGAAGGAAACAGTGCCTTCAAGGCCCGCGATTTCCAGAAGGCCGTCGAGCTCTACACGCAAGCTCTGGAGATCGATCCCGACAATAAGGACGTCAACTCCAAGATCTTGCAGAACCGTGCACAGGCTTATATCAACCTGAAGGACTACGACAACGCCATCAAGGATTGCACAGAAGCCCTGCGGCTAGACCCGTCTTACATCAAGGCACAGAAGATCCGTGCCAAGGCTCACGGTGCCGCAGGGAACTGGGAAGAGGCCATCAAGGACTACAAGTCCGTGGCAGAGACCAACCCGGGTGAGAAGGGCATCCAAGACGATATCCGCAATGCCGAGTTCGAGCTCAAGAAGAGCCAGAGGAAGGATTACTACAAGATCCTGGGAGTGTCCAAGGATGCCTCTGAGCAGGAAATCAAGAAGGCTTACCGCAAGTTAGCCATCCAGCATCACCCTGACAAGAACCGTAATGCGGAAGGCAGCGACGAGAAGTTCAAGGAGATCGGAGAGGCCTACGAGACGCTGATTGATCCTCAGTATGTTTTCTTGATTTCATTGTATGTTGATTGCAGTTATCTAACAATCCTTGCAGGAAGCGTGCTGCGTACGACAATGGTGATGATCTCATGGACCCAGCTGACATGTTTGGCCGCGGCGGCTTCTCGACGAACATGGGCGGCATGGGTGCGACCACCATTGATCCTAACATTCTGTTCAACATGATGAACGGCGGTGCTGGTTTTGCCTCCGCCGCCGGTGGACATCCCTTTGCCAGTCGCGGAGGCTTTGGTGGTGGATTTCCCTTCTAGATGATACTAATACCCAAGAGTTTCAAGAGCGACTTAGAAGGTTACCTTTAAGGCCTTTGGACGGTGGAAATGGCACGATGAGAGATGATGACGACGATGGGTTACGAAGGGCTGAAGTTTATCTTCCATTCCTGTCATGTCTTCTTTTCCGCGTTTCTTTTCTTTTCTTTTCCTTTTCTTTTTCGTCTGGTCGTCTGGCCATCGACACGGAGACGTCTCTTTCACTCGCTTCAGCCGCTACCGGCCTTTCCCCGTCGTCGTCGACCATCATCTTCTCTCTGTCTCACATAAATCTTTGCCTTTGGATTCCCCCAGGGTCGTATTATTCCATGCTTCCTGTGATCACTATGTGCCGATTCATATTTTGGTCCCATTTTCCTGCTACCCGAACTGAACTGAACGATAGAGATATCACCCCCCCGTGCAGCTCATTTCACTGTACCGTTCATGCACATAGAGGCGAACCATTAGGTGTTTATTTTCATCATTATGATCGGTCATCATCATCTAAAGGCTTTGTGCGCCGTTATTTATCTTGTGTCTTTTCTTTACATGACGGGAAAAGAAATCCAAAAGTCCATACATACTGTCTGCGGCCATACTCTAATGCAGCTCAATGCTTAAATGGTCTACTTTTCTCGTCCGTTTTCATCTATGATATTCTTACCCCGGTGGGAGAGATGATTCGGCGTCCGGACATAGTTTCTTTCTACAGTTCGGGATGGGATTGTTGCGTTTTTTCTTTTTATGCTACCTCAATCTGGTGTTGGTAAGAGTGAGATGCGAATGTGAAGATGATTATAGTCCCTCTTCATGATCCGTAGTTTCTGGACATGACCGTAACACTGGTGGCAAGTCCATGTCCCACACATGCTCTGGGCCAGGAATATATCGATTCTAGATGAGTCCTTGCTGTATAGAGCACGACTCTGTTATCGCATCGCATGCCACGTACAACCGAAGAAGGTTCGGCGATACTCCGGGACAGGGGTCATCGTGTATATCAGGACCAGATCCAAGTGACCTTTACCGTTCTTCTAACTGTCTCCAGAGGTAAAAACAGTGTTCTCGGGCGAGAACTGACGCTTTGTCTCTCGTCAATGGTCCACTCCACCTCGTATGATGTCCTCGTGTGGGAGAAAACGTGGGGTAAAGAATGGGATGCGATGCGATCTACTTCGTTGATGTTCCTCCCCGGATCTAGTCGTCCTAGAATTGCCCCAGATGGGATATCTGGGAATGCGGGGAAGTTAGATAGTTGCTTGTTCTGTAGGCTCGAGCCTTGTATATATAGAGGGGGTGAGTAGTTACATTCTAGATCTTTGGATCTAATGCCCTTATAGTCCGGTGGTCGTGTTTCTGGGTCACTTTTTCCAGTATTTGGTTTTCTGAGATATTCTGCTAAAGATTTAGTTGTTCTCTTTCCTGACATTGCCCACCATGGGGAGAAGATACCTAGGCGGCGGTGGAGCAGCCTTGACAGTCTGGATCTCTGTCGCGGCGTCGACGGTTCTGATTTTCTACGGTTACGACCAGGTCCGTCTCTTCAAGCCTTCATACTCTACAGTAAGAATGATCCAGATCAAGCTAAATTCCCCAATCACGCAGGGATTCGGAAACGTCCTCATCGGCGATGATTTCCTCCGAACGATGAACCATCCCTCGACCAACATGCAAGGCACCATGACATCCGTCTATAACCTAGGCTGCTTTGCCGGCGCCATGTCCACCGTCTGGACAGGAGACATCTTCGGTCGTCCGCGTCAGATACTCCTGGGGAGCACCATCATCGCGGTAGGTGCCATCATCCAGGCGACTGCCTATGGTGTGCCGCAGATGATGGTAGGACGAGTCGCCGCGGGACTGGGTACGGGCATGAATACCGCGACGGCGGGCGTCTGGCAGGCTGAGACGAGTAAGATGAGGAGTCGTGGGAAGTTGGTGATTGTTCAGATGGTGAGTTACGTTGCATCCTGTGTAAACCTCCATAGTTTGTCCCTTGAAATCAAACAAAGCACTGACCATTCTGCAACCAGGCAAACTGCATTACCGGATTCTCCATCTCCAACTGGTTAACTCTCGGCTTCTCCTTCACCAAAGGCAGCGTGGCCTGGCGCTTCCCACTTGCCTTCCAGATCTTCTTCACCGTCCTGATCTGGTTTCTCTGTCCGTTCCTCCCGGACTCTCCTCGTCTGCTGATTCGGAAAGGCCAGTATGATGAGGCGCTTGAAGTCATTGCGGCGCTGGAGGGGGATGGAGCCACGATCAGCTCGCCGTCCGTCAAGGCGCAGTTTAATATCATTAAGGATATTTTGGATCGTGAGCATATGACGACGTATACGTGGTGGCAGTTGTTGACGGGACGCGGTTAGTTTCTTTTCTTTCTTTCCTTTCATCATCATCATCATCTTCTTCTTCTTCTTGAATGGATATGGTTCAGTATTTTATTCCAAATGATGACTGTACCTAATCTCTATTCTACGTATAACTAGGTCCCGCTGGCGTCCTCCGCAGAATGATCCTCGGCGCATGGATGCAAGCCATGAACCAGATCTCCGGTATCAATATCACATCGTACGTGTTCAATTTCACCCGTCCATCCCCCATATCATACTCCCAACCTAACACCACCCTATTATTATTATATTATACCAGATACTACATGTCCTACATCTTCATCAACGCACTCCACATCAACGAGCTTCTCTCCCGCATCCTCGCCGCGGCAGGAAGCGTCGATTACCTCTTCTTCTCATGCATGGCCTACTTCTTCATCGAGCGGTACGGTCGACGAAAGATCTTCATGTCCTCCGCCGTGGCATGCTGTACGTGCTGGGTCATTATTGCCATCTCGCTAGCCATTTCGGATACGGGACGTGGTGATCGATACAAACTGGGCATTGTAGCCGTGTCGTTCTTTTTCGTTTTCTTTGCCAGTTTCGGCATGGGGGTTTTGGGTGTGCCGTGGTGAGTAGAGTATAGTTTTCTGTGTTCTGGCTATAGAACTGTGGACGGTCATTGGAATTGAAAAAGATCACTAATCAAGAACTAAACTACGAATAACTACAGGCTCTATCCAACGGAAATAAACGCCCTCGAAATGCGCACCAAGGGCTCTTCGCTAGCTATGGCTACGAATTGGATCATGGTAGGAAACATCTCATCTCCCCTTCCTTCCCCCCTTTTCTCCTAGATATACACACAACAACTAACCGAAATATTCCCAGAACTACATGGTCGTCCAAGTAACACCCCCCGGCATCGCCACCCTCGGCTGGAAATTCTGGATCATCTGGGCCTGTATCTGCTTCAGCTTCATCCCAATAACATACCTCTTCTATCCCGAGACGGCGAATCAAACACTCGAAGATATCGATCGTTTCTTCGAGGGGAATCCGGGACTAGTCGTTGTGTGGGATAAAGGTGTGCTTAACTACTTCTCTTCTTGTTCTTCTTTATTGTTCTGTCCTATATGAATATGGATGAGAGAGAGGCTCAATGCTGACGGGATGTTTAGTGGCGACACAACTCCATCGACCGGAACAGTATATCCGGATGGACGAGGAGATTGGTCACTGGGGAGAGAAGGAGATAGAAGGGGGTGTGATGCATGCGGAGAAGGTTGAGGTTGATGCGAAGGGGTCGAAGTAAATGCCTTTGGTTAGGGTGGTTTGATATTATGTACTTTTTATATGAGGATTGATGAAGTTATAGGAATGGTTGGACTAAATGAATGCATGTGGTTTGTTTTACTTGCTTCTGTGAGATGGATGCACGAGGAAATGTGTAAACCACAGTGAAGAAAAGAGAGACATAGTAATAACGAGTCCTGCTCAAGCTGTAATTTTTCATAATAGTAGGTGTGTGTGGCATTCGTACAAAAAAATAAGAATTCCATGTCCCCATTTTGTGCTGCCGAGGGAAGAAGACGACAGCATGATGCAGACTGCCCAATCATCCCACAAAGTAATTGACTGATCCTGAACCTTCAGACTTCACAGATACCTGCATATCTCCCTGGCTGCCCCACCATGTAGGCCCCTGGTCCCTGTCAGGCTTCTTGATGCCGACAGCATGGTCTTTCTCCTGTCTAATAATCACCAGACCATGGCCGTGGAGATGAATGCTTCCTGACCCCGATGAGGCGCTGACATTCCCGGCCCAGCATTCCGGATACGCGATGTTGACGTTCCCAGACCCATGGCTAATGTGCGAAGCAGTAGCGTGGTCTACCAGGTGCGCGTTGGCCTGGGACATGGGATGAGAGTTGGAGTCATCCGCATCAGAGGATAGAAGGAACGGTTCAGTGACGCGGAGATGATGATGGCCGCTTACAGTGGTAGTCTCCAGAGAGACGTTGGAAGGAAGGCCCTCGTAGAGGACGGGTATGATCACTCCGTTAATGGAGCCACTGCTGGTCTCAAGGCTAGCCCGTGTCGAGAACACGAAACGTCCATAAATGTTTCCGGACACCGTCTGGATTTCCAGCTCGTAAGGACGAGGCGGGAGTGGACTAGACGAAGCCGCAGTTCCGTCTCCTCCATGGTGTTTGCTGTGAGTTTTTCCGTCTTCATGTTCTGCTTTCATTTCGGCCACATCCATCTGCATATCCAGTTCTGGCATGGAAGCGGCCTGTGGAGTACGGAAAGATACGATGATAGACCCGGACTCGCTCTTGATCACAACGCGAGCCGGCCTGTCAGGGTGCTCTGGGTCTGCAGGCTGTGGGTCGATATTGACAGTAATGGTGCCAGAGTCGGTTGTCAAGGATAGCAAGTCATAGAGTGGCCAGCGACCCCAGATAGGCTCGGAACCCTTGTCGATAATTATCTCACGCTCAGAAGGAGCTACTTTTTTCGGTGTGCGATCAGCGTGTTCACTGCGCCACTGAAAATGATGTTAGTTGAAGTCCAGCCCTCGACGAGTAGTATATCGAGTTGCCATCAGAGATATGGTGATATGAAACTTACCATTCGGCAAAAACCAAAAAAGGAAAGCAAGTAGAGAACAAGCCCAGAAAGCACCAAAAGCTTGAGAGAAGTAATCAAGCATACTTTCCTGAACCTCCTCCGCTTCCGCTGTCGAAGCTCTGCCACGCCTGGGAGTCCCTCTCTGGGATCTCCATGAGACCGGTGATAACGAAGTTGTAAGTCTACGTGTTTTGCACTATCAGGTTCCCCTGCGGATTCAGGAACAGAATCGGGGACAATGTCTTCGTATTGCGGCGGAAGGTCTCTCAACAAGGGCGATCTCTCGCTCTCAGCCTGGGCGTCAATTTTCTTATCACTAGACGAGGGCGTGTATTCTGATCTCCCCTCTGTGGCTTCTGGGTTTGATTCGAGGTCATACTCTCCATCTACACTTGGTTCTGTGGAGCTGTGAATAGAGATGTCATCTCCATCGAGGGAGCGGCGCACTCGCATATATCCCTTGGGCGTCATTTTACCTTCAGTATGTGGTCTCAAGATCCAAAGCTGAGGTCTCCAGTTGGTATCTGCAGTGCATTAGATGGATCTCGCGGGACCCAGGCTTGTGAGACGTAAAATGTAAGCTGTGGTCTTTACTTGTATACTTCTCAGTTTAAAGATAGTGGTACGACATCCGATCCAGACTCAGAGCTCTGCTTCTAAGCTATTCACGGTGTATAAGAAGCACACGATGGAAAATCAGGCAGAAACTTAGTGAAACATATGTAATCGAAGCGAAGACCCTGGTCGCACACAATGTGTACGAATCACAAGACGAGATAGATAGGCAGCAAAATTATAACCAATGGATGATGAAATTGATACGAGACGAGGTGGTTCCAGGCAGCCGAATAAATCAGATGGTTGCGCTTCTTTGCCGCGTGGTGGGAAGGTGACGATTCTTCGAAATGGATAGAAGATCAGCAGAGTTCTGAAGTTCCGACGACAATTGGATGGATATGGCGTGGTCGAGAAGATGGTTCAGAGTTAGTTGGCGAAGGAGTGGGATGTGGAACGTCATCGGCGCAGCCGCATTCCGATGTCTCATATGGAGGCTTCAGGACGGAACACCCTCTACCAATGGCCATCCTATTTTTCCGACCCTCTGGACTCGTGTCTGGATATACTGATCGGATATCTTTTCCTGATCTACTAAAAGAGCTAGATAAATTCTCGGACGTTTTGTTGGGATACTGGCAAAAGGGCCGTTATCACGTTTGGAAATGACAGTCGGTCACTGCAAGAAGACATTATGTACACAGAGAGCTACCAGGGTGGTGGGTACACAACCAAGTAGCCTGGGAGAATTAATTCAACATGAAGATAAACTGAACCAACCAGGGAATCACATAACAGAACATGGGTCATAACGAAAGACATAACTCCAGACATGCAGGAGAATGACCAGTAGTTTCAAGTTGAAAGATGATCGAGAGATAAGGGAAGCCTTAACAAGAAGATGCAATAAGGGGCTTGCCCATGAAGAATTCAATAATTCCACCAGACTTGTGGTTGCAGCCAAACACCATCGCTAATGATTGATGCGAGAATGCTGGATGCGATGAGCGAAGCAATCAGAGAAGACAATTCGAGACAATGTGCATAGAACCTGAACACCGGGGGCAATCAAATGCGCTGCAAGAATCATACTTTGGGGATATTCAGGCGCTAGAGATGACATGCCATCGCAGAGAACACAATAGTTGCTGCTGGCTTGGCACATGTGTCTGGTATCTCAAAAACCCCTAGCCTTGGAGTTGGGTTAAATGTATTTAAATGTATTGGAGGTTATCCAGGACCGCTTTGGTCTCGTTGGGAGGTAGGCCGACAACGCCAAGAGCTCGAACTTGACTGCCTCGTCGCAGTCGCTGCAGTCCGATGGCGACTTTCCATCCTTCGGTTTCTTCCAGGACAAAGACATACTTCTTTCCGTCCTGGTCACGGATGCTCGCACGAACGACATGGTAGCCCAGCATGTGGGAGCTCTGCGCGGAATCCACTGGATCAACATGGCTGCCTTTGTGGTTAAAGCAAGGAGAAGCAGAAGCAAGACGGCAAGTGTTCTTGCAGACCTTCAGTAGGTTCGCAAGAAACGCGTCGGATTCCTCGCTAGTAGGAATGGTCCGCGCTGCACTCCGACGGAAGGGGTTGGACTTGGAAGGACCCTGAGGGTTCGATGAATTCGCTTCAAACTGGGGACACCATACCTCGACCAGTTTCATCGTCCAGGCTTTCACGTCCCATTCGCGTTCCGGGACTCCTCTCACGTCATCATCGATGAACAAGCCTTCGGTTGTGATGCGCAAAATCAGGCCATCCGTCACTTGGCCTCTTCCTGATACCAGTTTCGCGATGGGGGTCTTCATGTATGTGTTATTGAAAGCATATACACCCCTTATGACGATCTTATCGGGATCCTTCGTAGAGTATGTCCCTCTGACAGACGGCGGTGGAGTCGTCCGAGCAGTGGATTGAGACGGGGCATATGAAGATTCCGAGTAAATGGATGAGGCTGCGTATGGCTGTCGAGGGCGATCGTATGGACGAAAGGAATAGGCATCATCCTCAATCTCAGTTGCTGTTTTGGCGGTTGGCTGCGGAGGCTTCTTTGGTGACGGTGTCCGTGGTGTGGAAGAGGGCGTGAATGTTTTTGGTGCCGTTTTTGTCGGTGGTTCTCTGGCAGGAGTTGATGGAGTTGATGGAGTCCCTTTTTTGGCGGCTGCTTCCTTTTCCTTGGCCAACTGTTCAGCAACCTTCTTTGCGGCTGCTGCTTTCATGGCGGCGAATTTCGCATCAGCCTGCTTCTTCGCGGCCTCCTTGGCCGCTGCTTCATTCGCAGCAGCCTCTCTCTCTGCCCGAGCTTTAGCCTCAGCGGCCTCTCTTTCTGCTTTGGCCTTTGCTTCGGCAGCCTCTCTCTCTGCTTTGGCTTTTGCTTCGGCAGCCTCTCTCTCTGCTTTAGCCTTTGCTTCTGCGGCTTCTCTCTCTGCTTTGGCTTTTGCTTCGGCAGCTTCTCTCTCTACCTTCTCCCTTGCTTCCTTGCGAGCTGCCTCTCTAGCCGCCGCGATCTCCTTTTCGAGTCTTTCTGTTCGTTCTCTTTCTTCGCGCTCCTTTGCTTCCCTCTCGCGCTTCCGCTGTTGCTCCCTGAGTTGTTCTTCTCTTCGCTTCTTAGCTGCCTCTTTCCAACGCTGGTATTCTTCCTTCTTCCTCGTCTCTTCACGAGCCTTTTCCCACTCACTGTGGTCGTTCGCTGGTTGAGGCCTGGCACTATGCTGCTTGCCAGTGTATTGGGCACCTGGATTTGGCGCACCACCTGGGAAC
The DNA here is from genome assembly GCA_029606305.1 of Paecilomyces fulvus. Lineage (NCBI taxonomy): Eukaryota > Fungi > Ascomycota > Eurotiomycetes > Eurotiales > Thermoascaceae > Paecilomyces > Paecilomyces fulvus. The sequence continues at coordinate 582,234 of JAPVCG010000047.1, forward strand.
TGACCGCTAAAGTTCTGTGCTCCTGGGTATGTCCCCTGGTTAGGACCGTTCGAATATTGGGGGCCTGTACCAGAAGATTGACCAGGTCCACTGCCGCTTGTGGGACCTCCAGGGCCAAAACCACCGGGGCCTGAGCCTGGACCTCCCCGCGGGAAACCATGGGAACTGCCACTCTCCGCTTGTGTCGTGCCCCAAAGCCACCCGAGGAAGCCTACGGCGACGATGAGGAGGATAACACCAAACCCACCACTTGCGATTGTTGTAGCAAACCACCCCTTTGCGATCGGCTCTAGCGCCCACCATACCATTACCACGAGCAGTGTGGATACCGAACCGGCAATAAAGCTATTTCGATGGCATTGTAGCGATGGTAGGTAGATGAAACCCGATCCCGAGGAATGTGGGGGGATTACAAAAATGTCATAATGCCCGTCCGGCAGATCTGACGCCTTCCGATACTGCCCATGTGTAGTTCCGGGGTTTGCGCCATGAGGCGGAGGCGGAGGTGGGGGGCCATCCATTATTGTTGTAGATTGTAAGATTCCAGGTCGTTGTAGATCGAGATGACGGTCAGTCTTGAAATCTAGAGATGCTGGGACGGCACGTCGCCTTCAAGACTCGAAATTATCCCTCTTCACGCCTTCTGTATACCTCTCCTTCTCTTTCCTATCAGTTCTCAGGAAAATTGACTCTGTGTAGGAATGGAGATCATGTTCAGGCCAGCGTGAACTGGCACGGGGCCCACGGCCACCAGTGCTTGAAGTCCGGAATCAATCACCAAAAATCCCAAAGAGGGTTAAATCAGGCTATTGTGGTCCGATATGCTTAGTGGCACGCGGGGCAGTGAGGAATGCAATGATGTCGTTGTGCGGAGGATGATGTCGCTGCACTGGCCCAATGCAGGCCTAAAATGTAGCAATGATCTTCAACAACACTATCGATAAAAGGTGAGTATACAGGACAAAGAATGGGACCAGCAATGACAGTTTGTACGTACAACGGATGCCAGAGAGACCCTGACTGAAGGTAAAGGCTCTGCAGAGGTTGTCGAGAAGAAGGTTGTGGTGGCAGCTCAGTCTGAATGACTTGTTGTCCTTCTAAAAGTTGTTGGCGCCCGCCGCTCTTCAAGTGGACAGCTGTGGCCATTCAGTTGCAGAGGCTGACACTGCACACAATCACACGGAGCACCGGGATCTACCTTTCTTTCTAGCCTTGGCTTTGATACTGTTAATCATTACTTACAGATGTGTGATGTGATAGAAAGTCCTGGAAATACAGAACAAGCACTATCACACCCTCCCTGTCGCTTCACACCCTGTCGCGTGGGATTTCTTACTCCATCGTTGGGAGTACACATTCTTAAGACCACTGCGACAGCCGAATAAACCGGTCATATGGTTACAGAGATACTCTACTGAATATACGGAGTACAAAATAGTAGATGTTCTGTTGGGGTTTGCTTTCTATCAGTGAGCGAGCCGGTAGAGACGGCTATGCAATTGTTTGTTTTGATTTTCCTCTTTGCGATTTCTTGCCGCTAACTAAGAGCTTCGGATTCAACTTAGTCAGACCTGCGATAGGCTGGGAACAGTGAACAATGTGCTCATCTTCTCTCTTCTTTCCAATCGAAGTGTGTCTTCGGTGCTGCATCACACGCGCGACGATGGGCTGACCGGCGCGTGGGATAGCACAGTTATCACAGGATATGAGGCACCAATGATTAGTGAAGATTCTGGGAGTCCGGATGCACTAAGGCGCCATCTACACAGGGTTTGGCCTTGTGTGCGGATAGCATCCATGCCTTTTCCTCAATTCTGTGATTTCGTCTCATGCATCCCACGAGCGTCCTTCGATCCGGACGACTCGGAATGGAAGGATGTAACTAATGTCAGCTAGCTATGACTTCCCGCGTCGCTCTTCAACGTGACAGTGACAACATCACCTTTCCGATAGATGTCGTGATCAAACCAATCTCATGCCACGTCCTAATCGCTTCCGTCCTAACCTACGCCGCAGCGGGACAAGGCCGGGCGCATGGCAGATATCGGAAGTACGTACTACTACGTATGCTTTTTCTTTTCGTTTTTCTCCATCGCCAGGGCAACGAACTACTTAAGTACTCTCTCAAGCTCCCGAGAACCGGTGAATTTGGGTTGCCAGTCCACGGTCCGCTCCCGCGCTCCCCGTGGCGTACAATCGGTGGGTTTGTGGCAGGCATCCTGGTGCGTCTGGCTGAAATCCGATCTCCTCGACAAGCACAATAGTTAATACGGATTCCGTCCGGAACATACAGGGGTACTTCATTGAGGACGACGTTGGCGAACAGCTGCCTAACCTCCTTTCTTGCCATCATGCATGTCCAGTAACCCATTAGGCGACTGTCAGAGCAGCGTTGCTATACGTGGGACTAGAGACAAAAGAGTATTCTCCGTGTAAGCGGATCTGCCTACTTCCGGACCGTTTGTACAGATAAACCGAGAAGATGGAAGACGTTCTGCATGACAGTAAAGGGAGTCTAGCCCACACGAAGACTTCCAAACCTAGGCTACTATGTTTACTGTATATCGCCGATCCCAGACGTCAAGCATTCTATAATCTAACGTCTATCAGTGGTCTCGTGTCCCGTGTACCTTTCTCGTTATCCTTGCTGTAGAAGGCACTTGTCAGGCCGTACCGCGATTCATTCACGATTGATATGGCCTCGTTCTCTGTGTCAAACGGAGTGACAGTCACCATCTCTTCCTGCGCCATGAGCATATCCCATGTCGGACGTACAAAGTATCCATTCTTGCTATTATCACCGTCGGATGACTATGCTTGATGAGAGGCTCCTTATCGGCCGTCTTATCAGCTAGCTTTACTTTACCCCAGAGGTTCAGCTCACCGCCAAGACCTTCCGCTTACGGGCATGCTTATCAGCTTCAGAACCGCTCAGGCATATGAAGGCTCATGGCTCATGTTTGAGAGAATCTTACCCAGGTGCAGCAAAGGTGAAAAGGATCCCTTGATGGCAATACCATGCTGCAAAACTCCTCCCCCTATGGCTCTACTATGGAACCTCCGCAGATCCAACCAGCGGACCCCGATGAGGTCTCGCGCTTCAATGAGGTAGAACGGCGCGTCATCCGCAAGCTCGACTACATCCTCCTGCCATTCCTATCTTTACTCTTCCTGCTGAACTCGTTGGATCGCTCCAACATCGGAAATGCCGAGACGGCGCATTTTACACGCGATGCGGGTCTGGATCCAAGGGATCTCAACATCGCCGTAGCGTGTTTCTTTACCTTTTTCGTTGCGCTGCAGCCGGTTGGAGCAGCTGCCGGGAGGAAATTTGGGATGGCAAGATGGGTGCCGTCTGTGATGGCGCTGTGGGGATTGTGTACGATACTTCACGTGTGGGTTCATAAGAGGTGGCAGTTGATCACGGTTAGGATTTTGATCGGGTGTCTTGAAGGTTGGTACCTGACGTCGCCATTGTCTTCTATATATAAGCTGTTTGATATTGTGGAGTTAAATGGACTGACTTTGGTCAATAGCGGGCTTCTATCCGACTACAGTATCCTATCTGTCTTTGTTTTATACTCGTTATGAGTTCGCTCGGCGTCTTGGTCTGTTCTATGGCCAGTACGCCGTAGCAGGAGCCCTTGGTGGCTTTCTTGCTTTCGTTGTCTTCTCCTGTTTCCCAGCTAATAAGAGCTCTGACGTCGCGAACCTGATTGCAGGCGGATGGAGACCGTGGCAGACCCTGTTCCTACTTGAAGGAGCCTTGACGATGCTGGTTGCTATCATTGGCTTCTTCTGGCTGCCTAGAAGTCCCGGCACTGCCTGGTTTCTCAATGAGCAAGAGCGTGCATTGGCAGACGAACGAATTCGCATTGACCGAGACGGCCTAGGTCATACTCATTACAAAAAGTGCTCGGATTCTGTGCCATCTGGTGGGAATGAGGAGACTACAGGTATTCCGTCTTCTTCAGACGACGAGCAGAGACGTCTTCTCTCATCGCAGGCCACGGGTGCGCCTGTCGAAGCAGCCGAAGATGTGACGTCTGATAGCGGATTATCAAAGACCGACATTTTATCCTCTGTCCTATTCCTCCCCCTGATTGGTCCTCTTCTCATTATAAACATCGCCTCCTCCATCCCAGGCACTTCGTTTTCTATATTTCTTCCTCTAGTTCTGGAATCCCTAAACCTCTCTTCCCCTCTGCACAGCAACCTACTCACCGTGCCTCCGTTCCTGATTGCAGCGGTAACGCTCTATCTATTCTCGAAAGGAAGTGACAGATCCCAGCAGCGCATCTTGCCCATTCTCTGTGGCCTTGGTCTTATTGCTTTGGGTTTGATCATGACGTTGGCTTTATCATTTTCGTCAGCATCGTCGACGCCTGACAAGGCGCTGACTGAGTATTTCTCGCTTTGCCTGCTTCTCAGCGGCAGTTTTGTCCCCAGTCCGCTCACTGTGGCTTGGTTATCCGGAAACATTCCCCAGCCAGGCAAGAGAGCGATTATTCTCGGCGTAAATGGCTGGGGAAATCTGGCTGGTGTCCTTGCTGCCTTCCTCTTCGCACCACGCTGGCGCGATAATGGGTACCGCGTCCCGTTCTCGATCACCTTAGGCTTTGTGGTGTTCAGCTTCTTGGGATACCTTGGCCTAGAGTTTATGCTGATCCGGCTCAACGCAGCGCGTGCGAAAGCTGAAGAGGTCTGCGCGGAGGACGAGTTGCGGAATGACCAATATCGTCATGAAGCAGACGCATCTTTAATGGAAAATACCCCCAGCGCAGCCGTCCTCGGGGGCTCCTGGTGGGATGCGAGGATTCGACACTGGGTTGGAGAGAGGCTCCTGGGACTGAGTAGAGAAGAAGCTTTCCTACGGAGAGGAGATGAGAAGATCACATTTACATATGGTTTATGAGAAATAGGTCTTTTTTGTTTTGCACCAGGATTGGCGTTGTTTTCTTTGATGATTTCACGGGATTGGCGATTGTGCATATCATTATACAGTCATGTCTCGCATATCTGCCAGCATGTGTTTCATCCTTAGTTGGCCGCTTTTAACGCTACCAGGGCCGAGTCCCGACTTGGCTCGAATTAAGCGCGATATATCCTCTCGACCGGTCTGCCACTTAGGGTATTTTGCTGGCTGCCTGAATCATAATGAACATATCGTCTCAGCCGGTGTCTCAAGATCGTCGGTCGGGCCGGACACGGCCACCACGTCAGCAGGCGGTGTTGGCAGGTGTGTGGTTCGAAATGAGTCCCCAAAGGGATATAAGCAGAGTATCAACCTCCGCCCAACTAGGCAAACATGATCAGAAAAGTCTAGAGGCCGGTCCCCTTGAGACAAAAGTGATTGTTCTCTCTCTGAGAGAGGAAGAGAGAGAGAGAGCATCAGGGGCGACGATCAACCGGTCCCGCAAGCGCAGGCGCACGGGGGATCTTGATTGGACGAGGGACCCAAAGGCGGAGAGGCCAGACTGGAGCAACAACGTCGAGCTTGCGGTATCACGAACCCCGATCATTTGAGATCCCAATCACGAGTTGTGCGCCCAACTCTCTTATTTTCCTCCTGTTTTCTGTTGCCTGTTGCTCTTCCTCTCCCCGCGTTCCTCGGGCTGGCGAGCCGGCCGTTTCTTCGATCCTTTTATCTGTTTTAAGACTGCTCTGTCGAGTCTCACCGTCCGCATCTCCCCGGATCCCTCCCTCTATGCAGTCACGATAATCGCCTCGATTGCCAGTTCTCGGGGCCCCTCAAGGGCTCGCTGCCATAATGTCTTCCTATCACCCCCAAGGCCATCTACAGGCTCAGCCGTACAATCCAGCCGCGGCAATGCAGCACGCTGCCCCCGCTGGGACCTTCATGCCGGGCACCAAGGTCCAGGTGGGTAATCACCGTGTGGTCATCGAGAGGTACCTCTCTGAGGGAGGATTTGCCCATGTATATGTGGTTCGACTGCCACAGCCCGTGGATGGGACGGACATAGCGGTCCTGAAGCGGGTGGCCGTACCCGACAAGGCAGCGCTGGCCAACATGCGGACGGAAGTGGAAACGATGAAGAAGCTCAAGGGCCACCGGCACATCGTGAGATATATCGACTCCCACGCGTCTCAGCTGAAAGGAGGCGGTTATGAAGTTTTCCTACTGATGGAGTTCTGCTCTGGTGGGGGTCTGATTGACTTTATGAATACCCGGCTGCAGAACCGGTTGACGGAACCGGAGATCTTGAAGATCTTCACGGACGTTGCGGAGGGCGTAGCATGTATGCATTATCTGAAGCCGCCATTACTTCATCGGGATTTAAAGGTCGAAAACGTTCTCATATCGTTGTCGGGCAAGTCGGTGTGCTACAAGCTGTGTGATTTCGGGTCGACTGCCCCGCCGCGGCCACCGGCAACAACAGCGGCGGAGGGCCGGCTGATCGAGGATGATGTGCAGAGACATACCACCCTCCAGTATCGGAGTCCTGAGATGATTGACGTGTATCGCAAGCAACCAATCGACGAGAAGAGTGATATTTGGGCGCTGGGAGTCCTGCTATACAAATTGTGCTATTATACGACACCCTTCGAAGAGGTTGGGCAGATGGCGATTTTGAACGCGAGTTTCAAATTCCCGGCTTATCCTCCCTTTTCAGACCGTTTGAAAATGCTGATTGGTATGTACGAATCCCATTCTTCGTATCCTACGGGTACTGATTATGGTTGCCAGCTTCGATGTTGAGAGAGAACCCGCAGAAGCGGCCAAATATCTACGAGGTGCTGCGAGAAGCGTGCCATATGTCAGGAAAGGATGTCCCAGTTCGAGATGTGGGTTGTCCCTCTTACCTTTTCGCAATTCGAAATGCTAACATACTGTAGATTTATTCTGGTCGTTCAGCGTCCGAGGCACGCCGTTATCAAGAACTTCCCCCATCGCCTCCAGAGGCACCTAAAGTCGGCGCTGTGTTCTCACCACCGGTCCAAGAGACCCTGGTGATCCCGGATATCGCCCCGATGCGCCGTGGCCGTCCTGCGAAACCCACTTCAGCGCACAACTCGGCCAAACCGAGCCCGTCACCTGCACCTCTACGCGGCGTGTCAAATGATCCCTTCGCGGCTTTGGATGGAGGGAAATCTAGAGCAGACAACGTGGATGAGCTATCTGCTCGATTCCCAACACTCGATCAGTTCTCATTGCTGCATGAGACGGGAGGGAAATTTGACTTCGAGCCAACGGTTGTGGAGACGAAGCCTGAACCGGATAATCTATCCCAGAGGGTCACCAACGCCCTTGCTGACGAAGCGTTCGCCAAGCGCGCATCACCATCTATGCCGCCTAGGGAGTCGAGTGTTAATACGCAGGCTGCTCCTACACCGGCTGAAAGGAGACAAAAGGAGTCCCCCAATCTTGGCGGAGAATCTGCTCCTCGACAGACACCGCTTTACCAGCCGTCCCCACAGAGACCTTCCATGGTTTCTACTGGTACCATGACTTCTCCGTCTTCGAGTCCCCCTTCAGACACGAAATCCTGCTCTACCCGGCCTATATATAGATTCCAGCCGTCAGCGCATGAACGACGTCCATCCAGTCAGCAATGGACATCATCTGAACCTGGAAGGCTTTCCAGTGGGCAAGGCAGCGTGCCTTCTCAAACCACAACTATCCACAAAATCGAACCGAAGCCTAAGTCATCGATCCCTAATCTCCCCGTTTCGTCGAGACCCTCCCTCGAATCCTCTCGGCCCAGTAATCTGGACATTATCAATGATCCGGTTTCGCGGTCGAAATCCGCCAATTCTAGATCCCGACCTCAGTCTGTCCTTGTGCCGAAGCACGAACATTTTGCGGACTTGGAAGGTGGGCGGTCATCCATGGATTCTCCTGGAACTCCATACGAGGATGGAGCGCCACTGCAGCATGCCTACACGAGTGTGGAATATCGCGATTATGATCGCAACAATATCTCGTCCGATGTCGATTACCTGCGTGCAAAGGAGGAAGAGGAGAATAATAGAAAGCGGGAGAAACGTTCTAGCGGTTCGAAGCACGTGAAGCGCTCTAGTCTTTCGTCTCTATCTTTGTCGGGAACAAAGTCTCTGTTGGCCGGTAGATTCGGAGAAGCCTTCCGGCGTTTTGAGCATAATGCTCCGGACCAGGGCAGTCGCACTCCATCCCCCGACGAGACCAACAAGCGGCTGACGCCTATTGCTGGCTCTGAAGTCACGGAGTTGAATGACGATGGCCCGGGTCGTAATGAGGATGATATCTCCCCGGAGATGCGCCGGGAGCTGGAAAGACGGCGACTTTCGCAGGAGGAGAAACGGGTTGCCAATGCGGCGGCTGAATATAGGCGTCGGTTGGCGGAGAAAGGTGACGGTGGTCGCAGACTTGAAGGCCCTGCGCCTTCTATTCAGGATAAGGTCCAGTCTCTCCTCCAGGAAAACAACAAACCGCCGCCTCCAAAGACAGCTTCCGGGTATGGACGATACACTGACTCAGACGACGCTTTGCAGGCAAAGCAATTTGAGTCGCGCTCAGAACCACGCCCCTTATCGCGAAACCCAGGGCACGTATATAACGAATTCGACAAGCCGAAATTGCCTGCAAGGCCTAAGGACGTGTCGGGAGCCCCTGGTGGACTTCCTAAACAGCCATTCGCTGCGGTGCAGCGCACCGGGCCACGTCCGGCAGCTCCTCCCAAGCCGAAGAACCTTCAGATCAGCGGGAAGCCTGAAACCCCAGTCGCGATGGGTCATGACCGCCTGCCATCTGTTCAGAGCACTCCCGTCAGTGCTACGACTGACGACTGGGAGGAGAGCTTCAGCAGGCGTTACCCCAGTCTTTCCGGCCTTGAGGTGGTGGAGACGGAAATCGATATTCCTAGGCTCCCTAGCATCCGTACCAGAGAGGTGTAGTAGAACTGCATTTTTTTGTCGTATCAGCGTTGGTGTTGTTGCTTCAAGGAGCATTGATTGCGAGCGTTCTTCGCTGCCAGTACATATAGCCCTTGCAGGCTGGTTGCCATAGACATGTGTTAGGCCAGGCAACTTATTGCGTTAATTCTCTGAATATATAAATTCAATCACTGCCTTGATTCTCTGTATAGATGCTCTTGTGCTCTTGTGTGATTCGTGGCTTACTGGGATGCAGTAGATGAGCATAGAGTATTCTATTGTAGTGGTTGTGCCCTCTCATTGGCTGACAAAGCCGGGGAAAGGAAAGCTCTCTCTGCTCTCCGCTATCTGAACTTCATCATGGACAACGCGACAACAGAACCTTGCAGCGCAGATGGCGCCCATAACTTTGAGTAAAGTAGATAGTAAGTGGGCTTCTTTTCTTGAGTGGAGTTGAATATCAATCCAAGCTATCAAAGCAACGGTGACTAATTCATCCTCGAACCTCCCCGCAGATGATCTCAAAGAGGTCATTCAGCAGCTCTTCGAGATCCAGTCCGCTGTTCATGGATACCTAGGTCCTGAAACACAGAATGAACTGGTACGGAAGATGTACGTCGATGTCCTTCCTCCCTCTCTATGTTGATTTTCGTCCGTCCCTTGAAGATGTCACTCGATCCCAACACCCGCCCGCTCATCATCACTCTCCAACCACCAAACTTAGCAATAAAAACAGCTGCTAACTACTCTCCCTTCATCCAGAAAATCACTAACCCTCGCCCTATCCACCCTCTCCAACGACACCCGCTACGATCCCTCCGCCGCCGTTTCCGCCGCTGACTCCTCTGACCCTTCCGACCCGCCGGTGTCGGCCATCCAACTTCCACCCGAGATCATCGACTACGTCGACGCAGCGCGCAATCCAGACATCTACACTCGCGAGTTCGTCGAGCTAGTGCAGCGCGGTAATCAGGATCTGAAAGGGAAGAAGGAGGCGTTTGCGTCCTTTCGGGATGTGTTGGCTAGAGAGATGAGGAGCGCGATGCCGGAGTGTCGTGCGGAGGTGGATCGTGTGGTCAGAGCGACGGGAGGGACGGTGCCGCAGGATGAGGACGGAGAAGGAGAGAGGAAGTGAGCCGAGGAAAATAATAGATTTTTTGGTTGGGGTGATTCTATTTTCAAAGGCGTTTGGGGACTTGGGTTGTGTGGATAGTGGGTTTGGGCGAATTGAGGCGTTCGGAAGAATCATCGGAGATATTCCTGAGGTTGATCTTGGACGGAATGGTTTCGATTTCTGCTGCTATCAGGACCATGCTATAGCATCCTCCCTTTTCGAGACATCAATATGGCAGTCTACTGTGGGAGGCATATCGGAGTGACCAGGTGTACCGCTTACTCCGTGGCCCTTCTCAAGGGCTGATGATACCTGATACAAGCGGTCTACATTGTTATCTTGCGCCACAGGACTTTAATATTCCATGCAGGCCTCTTTGGACAAGCAAGCCATCGGACAACAGATACATGTCCATGTTGACCGTGTAACAAACGATGTTGCAGGAAAGTTTACATTACCCGGATGGCTGTCTCAGAAAGTCTGCAGAAGGTACTTGATGCCTAGATTATTATTATTATTATTATCAGCAAGTTGCAAACCGGCAGCTTGTTCGTCATAATACGATGCTGGGAATTGTGCAAAGTATGAATAACTTATGCATTATGCATACGGAGACGCCGACATAAAGTTCTCGTGCGTAAATATCATACGTACGTAGAGCATGACATTTAACTTCTTCCCTATCCCTTTGTGGAAACAGTGCCCATTCCAACAAAATGGTAGAAGATACTGATTGGTTACCATTGGAAAGTAAACTGGCACCCTAATCTAAGCTTGCCCCAGTGCAACTTGTTGAGATCTCTCTTTCGTCAACTTTTATGATAGTGTCGGCATTTAACTTGCTCTAGTAAGTATACATTTAAAGGCCTCCGGATGCCTAGTTACAGAACACAATGGGAAAAAAAAAATAAAAATAAAAATAAAAATAAAAAAACACACTTCTCCTTCACGTCATTCACCGAAGGAGCTTCTTCACCATGCCCTCCCTCTCCTCCGTTGCGTTATCTCTTGCCATCATCGGCGCTGGATACCTGAACGCATTGTGCGCCACGCCGCCAAACCCACCTCCTCCACAATCGCGAGCATACAAGCTCGACCGAATCCACTTCCTCACAGACAATTTCCCGAGATTTATCAAGAACGTCTCGTGGATATTGTATATATACCATGCTCTCCTAGCTTTATTCTGGCCCTCATCAGCCCAGGATGCAACCACTCTAAACCGCATCTGTCCACACCCTTCGAACCTCGATAGTGAATTCTATACATGGAACTCCTTCACCATCACCCATCTCATTCTGATCTACGTTGGCTCCGCCATCCGCCTCAGCGCGTACGGATCACTTGGAAAAAACTTCACCTTCCAATTAGCTGCGCCGGATCGACTCGTCACCTCCGGGGTGTATCGTTTCATTCAGCATCCGTCGTACACGGGCCAATTTCTGATCATACTGGCGACAAGCTTCATGTTTCTGCGATGGGATGCGTCGCTGGCGTGTGTGATTTCGGAGTCGTTGCTGCAGGGGACGTTGAGTGGGCTGGGGAGGCTGATTGAAGCTCCGTCGGTGATCGTGGCCATTTGGGCACTTTTTGCCAGAGTGAGGGATGAAGAGGGCATGTTGAAGGAGAAATTTGGTCAGGAGTGGGTGAGGTGGCATGAGCGGACGAAGAGGTTTATTCCTTTTGTGGTGTGAGTTGTATTGGAGTCTTGGGGTAGGTATATAGTTAACTACAGATGTATGTGATTAGAAAGCATATAGAATTAATTGAAGAACTTTAAAATTAATTTTCACTGAATAAATCCTGCTATTTTGGTCCGTATTATGCAGTATACGCTCAAAGATATAAAAGAGAAAGTACTACTTCTAGCAAGACCCCTGCTAAGACACAAATACGAACCCGAAGGTTAACTATCACCCAGAAACATATGCCTATCTTATTTCTTCTCAGCAAGAGCCAGAAATGGTCTAACTTAAGAAACGCAATCTCATTCAAATGTTTGACAATTGCTGATGGGCTGTGGTCAGGGTACGAGCTTGAAAGTCCTTAGGACTCGGAGTGGATTGTAGCAATAGTCCCAGAGGGAGGAATCTGGCTTTCTCCTTATCAAGGCATTTGATGATATTGGGCGGTTTGGGGATTATGTCTTTGTAGATAAGAATGGCCTCTTTTATGGGAATGTGTAGATCATTTTAGATTCGAGTGATGAGTGGGTTCTCGACCTCTGAGGTTTACCGTGCTGTGGACTTTCTTTTTATATGCTAACTAGGGATTGTATTGAGATTATTATATTCTGATTGATAAGGTAGTAAGTTACCTCTTTGTAGTCAGTTCTTAAGGTGGTATTGTTCCTTGGTATGGAGCTTTGGAAGTTGGGCACCGATCACTCAACTTCCTAGGAGGTCAGACTGACCTGTTAGTAGACAAAGGCCTGCCAATAACTATCTTCAATTTGACATCGTCTTGGGTTACAGTCATGATTGAGTTCTGCTCAATGGGACATTTACCATGCTTGAATGATGTTTGCGGGGCCGGGGATGGGATGATTGTACTGCGTAGTACAGGAGGGCATAAGCGTCGTCTGTATCTGTCACCCTCAAATCAGATGCCATGCTTGGTGCTGACAACCACTAGTTAGACATGAAGACGAGTTTCTTCATCATTTTGGTTTCCAAGATTTCATGAGGCTTCAGTCGGATTTGTTCATGGTACGGTGACAACGCCCAAACGGGAGCCTAGTTGATCTGAAGTGTATATGCAAGTTCTATAGACTGAGGAAATATCACCAGTAGTAGGGCGACAAACTGGACAGCTTCCTGGGTAACTAATCACCCTGCTAGCTGAGTCATAGAAGGGTGCTAGGGTGCTCCGCATGGTTGTATTTGAAATAAATGGTTATTTCCGGGGTTGGCAGAGAACGATATCTACAGCCAAGGCTTATTGGTGGGAGAACATCGGTTTATACGAGAACAGCCTTAGGTTTGCACTTTAAGTCCTCGTATTTATAGGGTATAACCTCCGTTGTGATCCCTTCGTTAGCTAAAGTACGATTCGGATCGCGCGTTGCCTCTATTGAGGCCAAGATGGGCCACAACTTTTGTGCTGTAAGTGACGTGGGAAATCCGAGGATTAGTAGCCCTGCTCTAGGCCTCCTGCGCTTCGGGTACAAAGCCCGTCAAAGAGGGAGAGTTGGGTTTGACGATAGCGTAGCTGCGATAGACGAAAAGTCACTGTTGGGATGTCGGACTGGACGCGTTTCATCCCACTTCCGGTAACAGTGATGAATCATGATACCCATGAAGATAAATAATGGAATCTGACTAGAGATTTTGCTCTGCGGGCACAGCGGCAAGAGCTCAGGTTGAGAGCTCGGCAGTGAGGTTATCGAGATGCCTGAGTATGTACTTTGGAGTATGTGACTAGTTCACTCGTAAGAATTATTCGACGCAATGACAGGTTGTTGGATGCGGAAGGCCCAATAGAGTCATGATATCATGTAAGCTTCTCTGTCTGGGCTGGCGTAAACTGTAGGAGTTTCACGATGGCTACAGTCCCATCAGCGTCGCAATCTTTGTGATGACCCGATCTTGGCTTCGACTGCGGACTTTGCAACAACAAAGGCCAGAGACCAGAGAGGTTAAAGCAAACTCCTTGATCACCATCTCACTGAACAACAATAATATCCTATACGAAGGGAACGTGCTTCCTATGCGGGACATTCGTAGCGTCCGAGTGACACGGAGGCGTTCTGGGGGATCGACGAGAGTGCAGTCTTGCGGTCTGTGTCCGACGAGTAATAAGTCATCCCCGTTGTTCACCTGAAAGGATCGTCACCCAAGCACCCTCCAGCTGGCGATGACATCTCGATCGCTGCTAACTATGTCTCAGCTTCCGAGAGTCATAGGGCAGCCAGTCTAATGAGGACCGCGGGGTTCAATTACACACGGCAAAGGGTGCCTTGAACTTGTCTTTCTCCTTGAGGTAGGACCGACTACAGGGCAGAAACTACTCGTCGTATTCTTGTCTTGAGGAGTCACAGGACTGGGTGAACCTTTGTTGGGAGACAATAATGACAATACGATCGGCGACAAAGAGCCCCTGGCACAGGGTACTTCCAGTGTGGTGTCCACTGATTGAATCGTCTGGATGTGTCAAAAATCGTTACTAAGATCTATTCTCGAACTAGTGGTTCGCAACTATTGATCGGGTTCGACTATCCTCCTCGCTACCAGGCCCAATAATACAATAACCTCACACCCGATGGGATCGTGGAGCCTCACCCTCGGTCCTCCCCCGCATGAACGTTTGGTCGGTACACTCGTCTCCATCCTGGTTGTCCAACCATGGCTGGAAACGCCCTGAAAGCCCGGGCCTTCGGGCAGAGGATGGGGATGTCTGACCGCATTGTGGGGGGCTGAGCGATCCCACACGTCTTCATCAGCCTTCTCCTTAAAACCATCTCACAGCTGCTATTTTTCTTTTTTATTTTTCTATGTGAAGCATCCTATATACACGACAGCCTCTCCGACGTCCCAGCCATGCTGCAACGTTGGCAAGAGACGGAATCTGCTCCTCGCACTGACAATTCTATCATCATGACTGCCCGTCTATAACACGCGATCAGGGTCGTTGACGGAGAGTTCAAAAACACAGAAGATGGTGACTAACGGTACCAGTGCGCCGGGTGACGGTATCACCGGGGGATATACAGGGAACAGTCTCGGGATCAGGATGGCCATGGCCACATTCACGGGAATTGCCTGCTACAATGCCATCGAACTCATCGTCCTCGTCTTCGTGACATTTAGCCAATATAGGGGCCTTTACTTCTGGAGTCTACTATGCTCAGCTACGGTTGGCGTCATACCGTATTCTCTCGGCTTCTTTCTCAAATTGTTTCAACTCACGTCCGCGCGATGGCTATCGGTCACACTCCTCACCTTCGGCTGGTATTTCATGGTCACTGGTCAATCGATTGTTCTATACTCGCGACTACACCTGGTCCTGAGAAACCCCCGAGTTCTCCAGCGGGTCCTGTGCATGATCATTGTGAACGCGATCGTTTTGCATATACCGACCACGGTGGTGACTTATGGATCCAATTTTGATGGCGAGAATCAAGCGTTTATTCAGGGGTACAATGTCATGGAGAAGATCCAGATGACGGGTTTCTGCCTGCAGGAATTCATCATCTCCGGTTTGTACATCCTGGAGACCGTCAAGATGCTCAGACTGGATCCAGAGAAAGGCAGCCGCAAGATCATGTACCAGCTTCTGAGCATCAATTTCCTGATCATTCTCATGGATCTCGGTCTTCTCGTGGTCGAGTATATGAATTTCTACGTCATCGAAACCACGCTTAAAGGTGCTATCTACAGCGTCAAATTGAAGCTGGAGTTTGCAGTCTTGGGAAAATTGGTCCACCTTATCCGTACCCACGGCTGGAAGTCAGAACCTGTCGCCTCACCCAACGAGCTCCCGGATTTTGTGGATGCCGCGCGAGTCACCTCAGACGTTACACACGCCGCACCAACCGTTCGAAACCCTTCGCATCCGTGGATGGATCCAGATGACATTGATATCGCCATGTTCGAGCATTCAGAAAGGCGCCGGGATCACGAGACGGGCCATTCAGAAGTATCGGGATCTTGGAGCGGCGATACTCATATTAATGAGTTCTCTCCCGGTCTGACACCGGCACCCGTTGACTTTACGAATTCATTACGACCGTCGAGCAACGACAAATATAAAGATCGCCCGGGTTGACATTATCTCAGCTGGCTCTTGAATTCACCCTCAATATACAAGATATAAAAAGACTCCATCACCGCAGGGAGTCCCAAAGAAGGGGCCCCTCCGTGCCGTCAGCCCATATGGCGAGGTCTGAAAATGGTCCACGCCAGCGCTGCGGCACGCAACACCCTCTATGGCGCCAAAATGCGCATAGAACACAGTAATCACCACTACCCGATGCGAATTTTGGGGCATATGCCATGACCGTCATGAGCTAGAATTGAAGAATTGCTGGTTACAATCCGGAGACGCTTTCGTGGAGCTGGAAGGCTGCAGAGAGGATCGGATATACCCGAAGTAAATCGTTGGAAGATATCTACGAGTGTAAATGCGGATGCGAGTTGTGACGTGGAGAGAAAGACGTCATTGACTGTTAGATCATCCTGAGATTTATGATAGATAATATCTATTGAAAATGGAAAAACGAATTCCAAATAGTTAATCCCTTTCCGGAAGTAATATCAATTACCAAATTCAGAATTATCCCACATCAATCATCCCTCGTATTCGAAAACACATCGACCCTAATCTTCCCGACCACAATGCTCCTTCAACTACCCATTTAGAACAAATCTCGTGGCATGACGGAAACAGGTAAGATCTCCCCCGGCAAAAGTCATGGTTGTTGCCGCAAGCTTTCCCCGCCATATAGGAAAATCTCCGCAAAACCACACATCCTTCGTATCTGCTCAACGTCGATTGAATACTCTAGCAGACGATCTAGGCCAGGAGCGCTATTTATGCCACTTGTGTGAACCTCCAGGGCAGGTGTGGGAGAATCCCGACAGGAGCTCCCTAGGTTATAGGAGTCACCGACATTCAAGAGACAGCAACAACAACAACAACATTTATAAGAGAGTGAGTTATATTCATACAGTGATTTTTCTTCTACTTTTAGGCTGATTATTAGTCTCGCAGACGCAGTGGACTGTATGCTCTAAGCATGTTGTGACATCTTGACGACATATCGCACGTAAGATGATATTGTTACTGGACGGAGGATCAAGACTCAAAGGCAGACAAGAGTGCAGAAGCGGTCCTCAGTGATGATCTTGGATTGTCAAGATGGGTCGTCTGCTATGTATTCAAAGATGGGTTAGCTTGGTGATGTCCACTGACCTTTCCTGCCTAATTATATGCTATACATCATACTAAGATGGATCCATCAAGGGCCTCAAAGAGAGCTGATGGTTGCCAGACTTTCTACGCCACTCTATAACGGAATCGTCTTTGGATAAGATGCGAAACGCACACGCGCCGTTTCAGCTTTGAGACGTCAGAATCCTTCCAGAGTAGCATTCGAATTGAATTCCGATTCTCATCGGCGGGCGATTTTTGGGGGTGAAGAAAGAACAATCTCAGTTGGGAGACGCTGCTTATTGTGCAAGCAAACTTGCCTCGACGGGTATGTCAGACTCTTAAGGGTACAAGAAGCCCCAGAGGCTATACTCTATATAATTATGACTTCCCTGAAATTCATAGGAGAGATGTCAAATCGATCTGACTCTGTGAGTTCGACGGTCCTTTCGTCACGTTTGGCCCCCAACGTGGAGCCCTAATCCTTCCGCTTTGACCGCCGGCCATTTGTGGATGATCTCAGTTTTGTTGGGCATTGGCCCCCAGGTATCAATCGAAAATGGGTTTCAAGCTTCTTAATTGCAAGGATAGGCTATATGGACGGAAGATATACGAGGCGATCTGCAGAGGTTCGTCTTTTGTGCTGCCACGCTATGGCTGCAGCACAAAACCTATCTCCAGCAAACCGCATCGATTCCTGCGGCCATACTGGCGGCCGCACATGGGTTACCACGTTGCGGTTGCGTCGTTCCGGAGTACTAGGATCCTACTGTTTCTACGGCCTCCCCGAGTTCTGAAACCCATGGTCGATGATCAAAGTCAGCGATCACTTTTGGTTCCGTCCGAAGAAATCCTGCGAGGGCCCGTTCGTCTTCGGCCTTTCGATTTTGTTTCTAGAATAAGATCGATCCACCGGGCCGTCCGTTCCATCCCAGAGTTAATATCTATTTTAACGGGTGGGGTCAATATATTTACCATTCCGGGAAACCAATGATGACGCCAATTCCATCCCCGGTTCGTCCAATGTCAGCAAAGTTTCAAAGTCAATCTACACTAATATTGTCGCGTGGCTTCGTCAACGTGGAGTTTCGGGTAAGCACTTTGGCCGATTGTGGCTGCTTTGCATGAGGCTGGTCCTAGATTTCTTTCAGCTTGCTGACAGGCATCGGTAAGAAAGCCAGCAGTCAAGCATGACCACTTATATCGGTTCTCCTCCCCTTTGGGAGTCAAGTTTCGACGGTATCCAACATCACGTTTCACAGCCATGGCTTCAGGAGCGGCACAACAGGCAGAGGGACCAAAAGGGGCTTCATCAAAAGGGCTTGCGGTTATTGTTATCGCAGTCATCTTTTCGGCACTGAGTTTTCTCCTTGTTGGCTTACGGTTATGGGCGAGGAGGCTTAAACGGCGGGCTTTGACGGTGAATGACTTCATGATAATAGCCGCTCTGGTGCGTCCGAACAAGTGGAATTATGGGAGGTCAGATAGGGTCTGGATGTTTTCTGATCTTCACATGATAGGTTTTCCAAGCGGGAGAAACGATTGTCCTCATACTTGGTAAGTGAATACCAGAGAAAAAACATGAGATTTCTCTATACTGGACTCCACTAACTCATCATACAGGTACTCGACTAGGTGGCATTGGATATCATACCTCAATATTGTCATCCAAACAAACGAATAATTTTCTCAAGGTAGACATCGCAATGGTTTTCTCTATCGTGAGCACGACCTGACACTATCCTAGATATACATGGCTGTCGAGCCGCTTTGGATATCCTCGAATTCTTGTGCTAGGATCTCCATGATACATCTATACACCACCTTATTCTCCTCCAGGCGGCTGCGGATCGCTGCGCTTACGGTTGTAGCACTTGTCGCTGCCTGCTGGGTGAGCGCGATTGTCCGCATGTGCCTACTCTGCACGCCCTTCGCATATATATGGGACAAGTCCATAAAGGGTGGAAGCTGCATCAATCTCCGTGCTTCGTGGATCAGTATCTCCATCATCGACTTGGTTCTCGATTTTGTCATTCTCGTTATGCCGATTCCCGTGTTGTGGCAGCTACGGCTGCCTGCGACGAAGAAGCTTGCCCTGGGTGGCGTCTTCTCTTTTGGCCTGGCGTAAGACAGTTGCTACTGATTGCGTTTGAAGAGATCTCTCTAACAGTGTTATAACAGAGTCTGTGCTATAGCGATCCTACGAATTATTGCCATCACTCAACTCAACACCGCAGACATGTCGTACAGCATAGTTTACCACGCCATCTGGAGTGCCCTTGAACCAAGTTTAAGCATCATCACGGCCTGTCTCCCGATCCTGCAGCCCGTTCTATCGAAACTCTTCTGCCCGGCAAGTCGAAGCTGGTCCAATGGATCCAGCGGCGACGCTGAGATCGGATCCTGGGCTTATCTCAGACCACGTCATGAAACCAGAACCTGTGCATCGATCGAGGTCAGGAATAAAGGATTCCGCCCACTCACTGCAGATGGGATATATCCACCCCCTACGAACACCTGTTCCGTACAGCCGAAGGAAAGTATCGATCCGGGATCAGACAGAACGGCTCGAAGGCAGATGGAAGGTCTACAGGGAATTATCGTCACGCAGGATTGGGACGTTCGGACCCTGAAAGAGGAGCCAGTGGCATCCCGTAGATGACGTTCATCTAGTTACATATTGGCACATATTTCGGTTTCTGCTTATGATACCCTATAGACTTGGCACGGCGTTTAGTTATTGGTGGCTTTTTCTGTTTACTTCGTTACGGTAAAGGGGAAATATATGCGCGAGTGTTGCATGATCCCTTCTAGATAACTAGCACACAACATACAAGGTTAAAAAAGCATCTTTTCCACGATTTTGATTCGCCCCAAACGACAACATCCACCACTACTACATCCTGATGAAATCTCAGCTGCATATCTGACACGGACGTGGCCGAATCAGCAGTAGTTAGTTAATCCAATCATGGAACTTAACTTTACCTAAACTTGGGGGCCGAACAACACCCCTCACTAGGTAGATTCCCCCTAATAAATCTCTCTTTTCAAAAAGAAAACACAATGAAAAAAATCCCTTACCTTCCAAACACCCGACAACAGCAATACCCAGACTTCAAACCCCGAAGTTTCGGCCCCCATTAACTACCTAGATGGCCACGACCTCTTTTATCCCTCACCCAGTAACGTAACAAGCTTTATACCCTTCGCAACCATGAACTCAATATTAGCACTAACTAGCAGTAGTGTAAGTCCCAGTTCTAATCCTTGGGATCATACATGGATAAAGTTAGTTAATACACGTGGATCTCATGTCAGCATCCTATATTTGCGCGTGCTAGCGCCTCGGGTTTGGGCCGGGAGCAGTTATGGATGTATGGGATCTTCAGATGACGTGATATGGGATGGGGTTTTTTGGTTGAGATTTACTGTACGGTTTGGGGGTTGTTGTTGGGGATTGAGTTTATCGATGTACGAAGGAAGCATATGCCTGCTAACTAGGGATTTGACTAATGTTGGTATTACTTAGTCATTGGGTTCGAAGGTCGTAGATGAGAGGTAACTTTTGGCCCCCGTGGGAAAAGGATAGTGGCTTTGATTCCGTTTTCCGACGGGTTTTTTCAGGTTAGAGTTAAGGGGGAAGTGGCTGTTTGGAGATCTAGAAGGATTCTCAGCTTCGATTAGTACGGCTGAACTAATGACCATTACCATGTTCTTGAGGCAAGCAGCGATATGGACAAATCCCAACGAGGTTTGGTCATAACTATGATGCTAAACAACCGGACGCCTGACTATATACATCGCTTAGAAAAATGGTGTGTTTATGGCAGAGTCTTAGAAAAAGAAGATCGTCAAACAATGACCCAAATCCCGAATATGATACAGACTGTATCGCAACCTGTAGATCGTAATCTCATATTTCCCGTCATTCATTCTTCAGACTGTGAAGGACTTGCTCCCCTCGACGAGGCCGTCTGACAGCTTGGTGATTGCAACCCAATTAGGGATGTAGTGCCGAATCTCGTCTAGGGCGGGGATAAGTCCAGGGCTGTTGTTGTCGCTCCACAGACAGACTACTCTTCCACTCATATCACCCTTCGGCCATTGCACATCAACTGTCCATGTATTTCCCCAAGTACGACTCCAGAGTCGGATCTCTTTGGTTCCGTGGTGATAAATGTGACGGAAGCGGTCATCGAGAGCAGCCCCCGCAACGCTGAAGTCAGAAATGGGAGAGTCAAACAGCAATTTGCAGGCCCGTGTGTTCCTTCCAGAGACGTCGAATCTTGCACGTTTCCTGCCTGTCTTTGACACATTAAAGGATACCCAGTCATTCTCCGGGCCCCCATAAGCGGACGATGCCACGTCAACGACTCGCGGTGGAAGGCCTTCCCAAGAGCACTTCAATCGGGGTCCGAGCCAATCGCAAGTCGTGTTTCGGCCAGCGACGCTAGGAATGGCTTTGACTGCATCATTCACGAAGGGAGGTATACCTGTGAGCGAAGCACGGTTGACGCCGGTGTCCAGGTCAACCTCCTGGATGAAGAAAAGCTTCATGCGATTTGTAGGAGAGAAGGGAAAGGCAGCCAGATTATATATTAGAGTGCCAATAAAGACCAGGAGGAGGAAAACTGGGATGTGATAGGTATACCGATGCACAAATGGTAGGATAGGTGAAAGGAGAAGCACCGCGAAAGCAACAATCAGAAGATACACGGTCAGAACAGAACTGCCATCCTGACCGGTCTGATGAAGAGCGCTTGTGAGAAACAGGCCGAGCTGACCGGTTAATATGATGACAACTGGAGCCAGGAGAAGGAGCTGCAGCGCCCATGTCCACTTCGGCAGTTTAGCACTCCATTGCTGCTCATGAGCATATACAGCTGGATCACGATCGTGTTCCTGGGCAATGTGAGTACTGATAGTATTATTGTCATCATCCACCCGAGTGTAATGTGCGAATGTCATCCGCCGACCTCGCAACAGAGACGTGGTTTCTGTCGACTCTTCTTCCACGTTGGCCACGCTTCCAATTTCATCAGCAGTAGGGGTGAGAAGTCGACTGCCAAAGCTGCTTGCTCTCCGCGATACCTGTCGGAACTGGCCCACATAATCGGATTTGCGTGGCAGCGAAAAGAGCTCCAAATAAGAAACCCAGGTGGCCAAGAAGACTCCAACAAAGTAGAAAAAGATGAAATAACCTCCTGCTAGACCAAATTTATTCGCATAGACGGTGGTGATGACAAGAAGCACCCACACCACAATGAACATCCAGGTCAGAGTGTAGACTCTATGAAGAGCAGAAGGTCGAGCAAAATCAGCCACACGAGACACAAACCATGCCAGGAAGACCCATGCAGATATTATCATACTCCAAACAGAATATTCACTGCTGTGTACAATTTGGGGGTTTATCTTCGTTAGGAGGTAGGCCAGACCGACCGCAACTCCGGTGGGTATTCCGAAAAGGAATATGAACCGGAAGACTCCCCTCAACCCATAGAGCGGGATCCTCTCATCACCGTCCTCTTCCAGCGGTACCGATATGCTGAACAGATACATCCTATTGACCTTGGACAAGGCGACGCTGGTGACAAAGAGCGTCAGTGGTCCCACGATAAGCAGGGTCACTGAGAGCGCAAATAGAGTGTGAAGCTGGAACACAGCAAAGGTACTACCGAAGAGGTCAAACCAAACTGCGCTCGACCCTTTACCGCTAGGGACCTTCCCACGATCTTCCGGTTCTCCATCGAAGCGGTTGCTGGGATCGGAAACAAGACCATTGGTCGTGGCGATGGCAGTTGACAACATGTGCCACACGGAGTCCTTACTGGTATACCTCGTATCATCCTGATCTGTGTGATACCTGGCTCTTGGTTCCATGAATGCGACATCCAAACCGCGGAGACCTAGGTCGCCTTCGAAGATGATATAGTCTGTCTCGCTGCGAACAAGGCCCAACTGGAACCCATCTGCACTGAGAACCGAACCAAACGGATACTCTGATTTCTCGTAGAACCGGGTGACCTCCGTATCAGAGCTGCGGAAGAGTGTAGCTCTGCCTCCGGCTCCAGCGCCTTCCAAATTCAGGAAAGTATGAGGGAACTTGGAGATCGGATGCTGGCTGTATACACGAGCGCCGTTGAGGAAATCTTCCTCTCCATTGTTGAACAGCACCACCAATCCTTTGCGCGGCGCGTGTCCAGGTGTGGTAAAGTACCTGATCAATTGAAGGCAGCTGATGACCCCGACACCATCGTCCGTCGCACCATAACCCGTCGATACACTATCATAGTGTGCATTGACCAGGACCCCGCCTTTCCCTTCAGGCTCGCCCTCTGGGTCCTCCCACCAATTCTCCCTGCTATCTTCAGATCCGCGAATGTAGACAATTATGTTGGTGCCTTCGAAATAGACCCCTATCGCCGTCTTGCTGGCGACGCTCCCTCCAGCAAAGGTTAAATTCGAAGTATTGTCGTCGAAAACAAACACGTCGGGTCTCTCCTCTCCCACGGCCTGATGTTCTTGTTCAGAAGCCCGCGTCTCCAAGATTTCGTTCACCCTGGTCAGCAGCCATTGGTGCACGTCGTCATTCCGGTGGGAATTGTAGGGATGGAAGCCAGCAGTGAGGTATTGGAGGTCAGCCCACGCCTCCGTTAGATTGACGCCCTTTGGACTTTTGCTCGGTGCAGAGGGGAGAACGTGGTGGACGACGATCAGCGGCACGAGAAGCGCGACATAGACAACAGTCACGATTATAGTCACTGAGCCGGGCGTGAAAGCCAGAGGGTTTGCTCGAGCGGCCTTTGGTGAAGCCATTCTGCCTTCCACCAACAGGACTGTCGAAGTGACAGACAACGAGAATATGGTCTCAGGACATGGAGCAGGTGGTGATCAAGGAAAGTCGTTGTCGTTATCATCGATTGCGGGACGCGGGGCGCTGGAACGGGAAGCAAAGAAAGCTCTAAGCTTGTTCCGGTGTTTGGGCGGATCCCGATGATGAAACTTGGTTACTGGGTACTATAGATAGCAGATGGCGACACTTTTAGCAAAGTTGTGAATCATTGGGATGAGTGTAGAGGCCTCAGAGCAAGATCAAATACATCATGGGGTTTCAGGTCATCGACCTGGCTTCACAACAGGGCCCTACGTCATTCCCTGCATTTGCATCCCAGCAGAGATACGGCGTTTTCACAACAATGCAGATAACTCAGAGCAAGGGATTTCAAAGGTGATTCGCTCACCTAACAACTAACTAACTAGTTAGTTAACCTTTGGAGCTTAACTAGTTATGCAACAAGTCCCTCGATTACGACATCTCGCAGCAGATAGCTATGAGAGGAACTTCAGCCAAACGAAAAAGCAGAATCTGCAAATTGCGCCCCCGTAGCACATAATACAGTTAGTCGGGTCCTTATTCTAAGTGCTGATAGTGTGGAAAGGATGTTGGAAAGAGCTCTGCCTTTTACTATTATGGGAAATATAGCTCTCGTCCGAACATCAACTGTTTAAGGTCCGTGCTCCATCGGCCGAGAAACACAAGAATAGGATCAGAAATCAGAACAAAATATTCAGTCCTCAAGGACAGTGAAAAGATGCGAAAAAATGCGACCCAAAAGAGAATATTTGCGCCACCCTCATGTCCACGTTTGTGAGGATCTCGTCGTAAACTAAAGCCGCCACCGGAATCGGAGATTTAGCTAGGTGGCCCGAGCATCAAAGCCGTCAATTCAATCTTGACCATTCTGTTCTGTGCAATAGGAAAGACAATCGTTTTCACGGTGATGTGTCTCTTCAATAACTATGGTTTGGATCGCAAATGAGAGATATAGATATCTTCACTCAAGGAGCAACAGCTTGACAAAGATTTACAAGCTCTTCTTTGCTTAGCTTTGCCAATGGCCACAATTCACCTAGCACTCGAAGTGCTCCTAGCCCGAGGCGGATCTTCGCCGATGATCGTTCTCTTATCTGTGGGTCCTGCCCGGAGGCCAGCTTCGATGTAACCTGGACTATTATGCTCACGACAATGGCGCATATAAAGAATGGGGTCGTCTGCTTAATCGAACGAGGTACAGTGACCATGCTCAGCAGCGAGTCGACCGCTTCAACAACTTTCCTGGAATGCAGGTCCGGTACCGTCTGGATAAGTCCGCACATGTTGATTTGCATGCATTGGGATTGTTGAATATGAGAACAAGAAATGCGACGTTGAGGAGAAGCCAAGCGGAGGTTCCCCAACGGATGATGGAGATAGACTGTACTCCTATTGTCCACAATTATCAGCATGCAGTCAGGGTAAGAATAAGGGAACAAGTGACCAGGGCTCACATATGAAGAACCATCAACGCCTGGAATATCATTTCATCAATTTTTCCATCTACTCCATAGAATTCACGGCGAGGCTGAGGGATATCGAAGTATAATCCTGCAATATATGCATTGATCGTTTCGATATCAGTCTCCATATCGATTCTTCTCTCCGAGTTGAACGATAATATCAGCCCGAGAATGCGAACAGCTCTAATGCGATAAGAAAAGGAAGACAATGGTCGTTCATCCAGTAAGATCTCTCTCTTTTGCACCTCTTCCAACGTTGGTTGTGGTGATATTGCCTAGACCTCAATAAGAAATTGTTCCTGAATGTCAACTTTAGGGAAGGGAGGGATACTTACACCGCCTGCATGATATTCATTCTCGTGGCATGGTAACGGTAGTCCACAATCCACTTCGTGTAAAGTGAAAGTGTCTAGGTTACGTGTCGCCGCGATGAACCCATTGACAACATACAGTTCCCAGTAGGTTCTACGCCAGCTTTCTTCAAGAACACAGAAGCCCAGGGAATTTTCTCGGGCGAAAGATGGGTAGTTCATTCCAAGTTCGAGAGAAAGTGCGATTGCCTCTGCGAGACCTCGATGCGAGCATTCATTGTGGCCATGAGCATGCTCGATTATGCTAGTTAGCAGAAGATATTGGACTTGAAACCCACGTTCTATGGGAGAGTCATGAGGAGTTTGCGGGAACGTCGTTGACTGCCGCAGACGTGTGAATAATGATGCATCCTGACCATAATGGGCACCGATAGCCCGCATCATCGATAGAAGAAATGAAGGGAAATCTCGAGCAAATGCACTACTGACGAACTCAAACGGCGGAAGAAAGGGATGAGATGCGTGAAAATTCCGGTAGTAGAGCTAGATCAGTGGATCATCGGCAAGATTTGAGGTTGGCTGTCCTTGATTGATGGGAAAGCGATATATATCAATTGCTGTAGACACATCATCCATGGGAGAGTCCAGTGCAGCTACGAGTAGAGGATCCAATGCCTGGGAGCAATTAGCAAGTCTGAAGCATATAAGGATCGTCAATGTCGCAAAGAACAAATTATACCGTACCTCAATCTCAGTCTCAAAGAGAAACTGGGGTCCTGTCTCGAAACTGTTTCCGCATATCGAAAATGTTGACCTGTCTCGTACTGATCCATTCGAGCTCTCCACCGACGGACGACGTGTCTGTTCACTTCTAGCTCTGGCATTGCTAACAGTCCGCACGCCGCGTCGAGATGGCACTCTATCGATGAAGCTTGACAGCGACTACATGTTGGCTTTCGACCCTCGCATTTAAGATGGCGATTACGACAGGCCACACATGTTGAAGATAAAGACAGATTCGTATCATTGTTAAGCGGCATGGCGGTGAGATTGCGCCCAGAACTGGTGTTTCCCGGGAGTAGGGGGAGGCAAGCCTAATTTATCCTCCCGGGCGAGAGACCAATCTTCTTCATTATCTATAGCCTGATACCTATACTATGTTTAATCATTGAGCCGCTTTGTATAAATGTTTTGGCATGTACGCAAGCATCTAACTGCTTGAGTTCAGAGCCGGAGACTTCGTCAACGTCTTTAATCCACGCGTGATGGGACTCTACATCGTTTGCGCTGAGGCCGATTAGTCTGGCACCGCGAGCAGCGAACTCTGCTTCCAGTCTTGAAAAGGCTGCAAGTTCAGTGGTGCACACGGGGGTAAAGTCTTCCTATCAAGTTCAGTAGGCATAAGATTACGAAGAAATACCGGAACTGGGGGGAACTTACAGGGTGGGAAAAGAGAACTGCCCAATCGTTGCCGATAAAGTCATAGAAATTGATAGGACCTGTTGAAGTCTGAGCATCAAAGTTGGGAGCTATAGAGCCGATACGGAGCCTAGAAAAGGAATGATTTAGGAACACTATAAAACTATTTTCGGTTGCTCTAGGAATATGACGAAGGGTTGACATACGGTTCGGCGCGTTGCTGGGTCATTGTGCTGGATTCTGTTTCAGTATTTATCTTCCTGAGAGATAAGATATCGCTGACAGGTGTCAAAATTGAACCTAAATATACCTATTTCGTATTTCAAGAACGAAAGGTTTTGTTTTATGCGCTGAGTAGGATATGTCTAATACTCTCCGAGGTCACCGAGTCGGAGTGTTCAACTATCCGCAAAACGCTTGATATGCCAATCCGCAAAGTTTCCCCTCCAAGTATGACCCGGTTATTACCATTTCCCGGGGCAATAAGTCCTTCCATACCCCGGAATCAGACGCCTATAGGAAAATCCTGATCATATTCTTAAAGGCACGTGCACACAAAGTGGCGTCGATGCCAAGTCGCTGAAGTGTCGGGAAGCCGAATCATGGCATAAGATTCTCGGCCGATTTTGTCGACCGAGCGTATCGGAAGCGATTCTCCACTATTAGAAGATCAACTGAGTGCTCACGCAAAGCTGTCCTAAATAGAGGAAATGTCTAAACATAGGACGCTATAGGTCATGATAGCACAGGTTGCCAACGATTGATGACAGGGTCTGCCCTAGAAAAATAGTCTAGTCGTATATAGAGGCAAAAGAAGAGCGTCGTCAAGTCGTGTGCCTTGGATCTAGTTTAGGAAGGCTCTATGAAGACAGAGAGATGCTTACGATATGTGGCTGGCTAAACAGTAACATTGTGAATAAGATACAGAATCTTGGTCCCTCTAACCCACTGTGCTGCTATATCTGTAAGGTAACGCCAATGCGGAGTGAAATATCATAACTTCGTCATCCGACGCTTGAGATTTGATGCTTTAATCTTCAAAATCCGCTTCTCTAAGTCATCCAGAAAAGGTTCAAATGATACAGCTTTGTAATAACATGAAAAGAATACTCGAGGTATTCGAGGTGTATTTGTACAGCAGAGCGGAAGAATATTTAAGCGTACGTCTTCCCAGGCACCGACGTGCTGCACAGTCGCGCACTTGATTCGGGAATAGCGAGATGCAGAGTAAAAGAAAACAAAATTGCTTTGCGTCCTGCTCTGCATGCTATCGATTGATAGAGCTCATTAGAGCATAATGCGCTTAATTGCAAACGTCTTTGAGTCTCTCTGCGGAGGGTGCTGGGACTCCGTGTTTGCTAATAATCCGCTCCGTTCATCTCGCCAGGGTGGCGAGGAAAGGATATCAATGAACATCGATCACATGAGTAAAGCTCGCTTTCCAGTAGCAGACCACAGACATCTGAGTAAGAGAGGTGCGAGGCTGAAAAATATGGATCAACCGAATAGACTTAAAAAGCAGGGGTATCAACCATGGGGGTGTGGCGCGTTAAGGGCACCATCTCCCATTTCATCGTCTTCTTCATCGTTAATGGCAGTCGCATTCATGAGGCCAGTAACCTGACCCTCTTCCTCATCTAATTCTTCATCGTCATCATACATGGTTGCCTCGCCATCTTCGTGGAAAGGTGCAACGTTCCTGTTCAGAAAATCGCGAAGGCGGGAGACCCCTTCACCACTGAAAACACAGAAGACTTCGCGCTGTTGCTGTGTGAATTCAGGCGGGGCTTCCCGACAGAACGCGGTAAGCTCCTCTCGCAAGAATGCTTGCACTCCCGTCAGGCTAAGGTGCGTTAACCGCGGGCAATGGTTCAATAGAGCGTGGATTCCCTGAGAGGTCAGTGTTAACTGCTTTACCGAAGACGTCAGACCAGCAGGGGGACTCACATCCATTGTCAGATTAACACAGTAGCTAAGATGCACCCGCTCTAGGCAGCTGACTCCTAGTGGATGGGGAGAAATCTTAGGACGGGCCAGTGCGAGGATGCTGCGATCCGTAATTGCCTGACACTTCACAAGACCAATTCTCCTAAGCTTCGGCAGTGTCGCAAGCTGCTGGACGCTGGCATCCGTTAGGCGGTTGCAACATGCTAGATCTATATAACGAATGCGATTGCAAGACTTGACCAATTGGATCACAGCGGCATCGGTGATGTTCGAACAGTGACCAAGATGGACATAGTGGAGATTCTTGCCAAGCTTGCAGATTGCCTGGACCGTCCGGTCCGTAACAAACCTACATTTGGCAAGGACGAGGTTGCGCAGACGAGGAGCAGAGTTCACGATGCGCTCCACCGCGTCATCTTTCACGTTCTCGCAAGCAGTGAGGTCCAAAATGCGAAGGCTATCGAAGACCAGATGCTCCGGAAGGCTCAAGAAGGCTGAACCGTTGATTTCGGTACAATGTGCGAGCCTCAGTTCTCGCAGGTTGCGGAGTGACGACAGAAGTGATGTTACTGACGAATTAGTGATCAGCTTGCAATCATGCAGGTCAATTTCAAGTATCGAAGGACAGTTTCCCGAGAAAGACAGGACCGATTTGTCGGTAACCTGGGCGACGCCATTCAATTTCAACTAGGACCGTTAGAAGAGTATATCTGGAACTCATAAGAATAATCCTTACTCTTTTTATCTGTCGACAGTTCTCAGACACCGCAATCAGAGAATCGTCCGTCACCTTCACGCACCCAGTAATATTCAGGCCTTGCAGCCGTGGACAGTTCTTCGCAACAGTAAACAAAGTATGATCAGTCAAAGATCGTAGCTCCGAGACGTCCAAAGCTTGTAGATGCCGGTTTCCTTCAACTAGATCCGAAACACCCTTATCCGTTAATTTCGAGCAATTGGTCAACGTGAGACGCTCAATCCGCTTGCACTGTGTGAACGGAAGAACCGTCCCATCACTAACTTTCTCGGTCAATGCGGACAGGTTCAGCCTCTTCACAAGCTCCGAGTATGGAAAAAGACCATCTCCCTTGCCTACTGATGACACCACGCTTCGTAGATTATCCCATTTATTGCAAGACGGCCGGTGCCATAGTATTCCCACACAGTTTGCTGCCCAGCTTTGGCATACAAGCATACAGTTGAGCATGTCCGCTGTCGAGCTGAGTTTCGAGAATATTGCGATCAATATCTCCGGTGGGAGTCGCCCGATTGGCGGTATAGTCGCATCTTGTCCGTGATCCGTGTTCCCCTCTCGGATTGCAGCCACGCCGATAGACGACTGTGAATCGTTGGCCTGTGCCATGAAGAAGTCCGTATCATCGTCAGCAGCCCGTTCAGGCGATGTTGATGAGGAAGACTCCGATAGGGCTTCGCTCGGAAACCGAGCCGCAGGCCGCGAACGGAGCATGACGACGGAGGTACAAGAAGCGAGTCAAACGCGCCTTCCTATGTAGTTCTCCTCAGCCAACAGTCCATATATCCCGTCACCTCCGCACGAGATGAGACTTGATCTCTTGAATTGTTCCGGGCGGATCAGTAGACTACCTGCTGGAGTTGTCCCGAGAAATCTTGCCCGAATGATGAGAATCGAGCGTCTTGGATGTTGACAACCACTGCGAGACTAGCTACGATCGGTGGTAGCAGGGAGGGAGTGCAAACGTAACTCGTTACGGCAAGGGAAGTACGCCTCACAGCAACTGAGGTGGCACAGGCGCCCTCTGATCAAGGGAGAATATGAGAGCCTAATGCGGACCGCAAAGGGGGTACAACCGGTCGGTACCAGCAAGCAACGATCCCTGAGCTCCTATAAGGGAAGCATGGGGATCTCCGGAAGCTCCGGCGAGAACGAAATGATAGGGATCGAGATCTGGTATCCGGCCTGTCGTGGAGTCGACAGGGGAATCGTTTGATGCGGCGAACGAGGAGAAGGCAGCGGAGGTGGGATGAGGCGAGACAAGCGCTTAGGATCCTGCGTGGCCAAGTCACGACCAGCCACAGGAAATGTATTGAGGACGAATAATGAGCATCAACAGGGGATTATCTGCGACTCCCAGTCTATGTGTACTCAGGAACTGCAACAGTCAAATACTTGTTAGTAAACGAGCTGAAGCGGAAGGAATGAGGCTATTGTTGGGATTCTTGGCAAACTTTTGGCTTGTGAGCTGGTCGGTTGACGCTATCCCGTGCGGGTGGCTGAGTATATCATCAACATAAGCACGCGCAAACATGAAAATGACTCCCCCTGCAATCTGTCAAGTACAATTTGTTCTGTACCAAAAGTGGCTACATGGGAAGCTTTAGATATACGATCAGACTATAGTATTCATGCGGGATATCCATCTTTGTGTCCCCCAGAAAGGGATGATCCGTGCACTAATGTCTGGGGATCAGTACTTGTCAAGCTGTCTAGCTGTAGACAACTATCTTATGATGAGGAATATTCAGTTACAAACTGCACTTGTGTCCCTATTCCATGAATATGCTCACAGCCAGTGGCAGAATGTCATGATCATTCTGAACACATCCACTGCTAGCTTCGGGGGCCACTATGGACAAGGACCCTGGATCATACAGACAGCTATGTCAGCCACATTCTTCTCTTAGCATCACCCCCCTGGGACTTAGACTTAGGTACCCAGTCTGAAACATATGTCCCAATCTAAATACGATGAGTCACGACAATATCAAACATTTCCACAGGACAGCTCTTGCGCTTGAAGCGCTATATATCCAGGGACTACACCTTTCCTTATTCGACTACGTGACGTATAGCGCAATGCTAAGCGTTATATGCGGATTTATCATTGGCAGGATATCTAGTTAGTAGTTTCCGCTTATCAAGGTAGTTCGTCAAGACATACTTTGTTCTTTGTTCTTTGGTTACCCCGCGGAAACTACCCCTACCCATGTGACTCGAGGCTCGAGGATCGAACAAGCAAAGAAAACGAGGATATATCAAAAACAGTATCGATTCAGCGACTGGACGCTCTGTATACTATCCTCTATATCCTGCAAGAACCGTGCAAGATGTTCTAAACCATCTAATATCGGAACAAGATCAGCTTTACAGTCGAGTAAAGCCTCATTTCACGAGATTTCGATCGGCACCTTTGGCCCATTCCCTAAGCACGTTCTTCTTGAGCTTTCCTGTGCTGGTCTTTGGCAGCTCTTTGACCACTTCAACTTCCCGGGGAACCATGAATTTGCTGATTCCGCTAACATGCTTTGCCCACTCGATCACATCTTCGCCCTTCAGGTCCCTGCCATCTAGGACCGTGATATAAGCCCTGGGTCTTTCACCCCAATGAGCATCGGCTACGGCTACAACGCCGACTTCGAGAATATCCGGGTGAGTAGCCAGCATCGACTCGAGTGCAACAGATGAGATATTCTCTCCTCCTGGACATGAAATCAGTAATTGACTCCAACTCGAACTTTTAGAAATATCCTACCGCTGATGATAATATCCTTCGCTCGATCTAGGATTTGGATCACTCCATCGGGATGCCAAACAGCTAGGTCTCCAGAATGGAGGACACCGCCCGCAAAGAGCTTCCTGGTCGCTTCAGGGTCTTTATAATAGCCCTTGGCACAGATATTTCCAACGAAGACAATTTCTCCTATCTCCTGTCCATCACGTTTAACGTCTATGATAGTTCCTTCGGGGACCTCGGTCTTGATGACTCGAACCGGTAGACTGGTGACAAAGCCATGGCCTTGTCTAGCCATCTTCTTATACTTCTCTGATAGGGGAATCGTGTCCCATTCAGGCATGTAGTACCCTTTCGTAATAGGTCCATACGTCTCCGTCATTCCATAGACGTGCACTGGATGGAGATTTCGACTGGTCATCAACTCGAAGAGGTGGGGTGTTGGGGGACTTGCAGCAACAGTAACACGCACAGGCTCGGGAAGCCGTTCAGCTTCCTTAGCGGCGCATAGGAGCGTATTGACTGTTGGTGCAGCAGCAAAATGCGTTATGCGCTCTTCCTTCAGCAGTCGCCAGATCTCCGGGTAGTCGACTTTCCGTAGGCAGTAATGAGTGCCACGGACTGCGGTCACCGCCCATGGAAATGTCCAGCCTTCATTTCGTTAGCAAATGACCAGAAGAAGGAAGAATCAAATATAACATACCCATTGCGTGAAACATGGGTAATGTCCATAGGTAGCGGCATCGACCTCGGTGGTAATTAAGCCCGGATTCGATTACATTTGCCATTGCTGCAAGGTAACATCCCCGATGGATATACTCGACACCCTTCGGTCTGGCAGTTG
Source organism: Paecilomyces fulvus (assembly GCA_029606305.1). Lineage (NCBI taxonomy): Eukaryota > Fungi > Ascomycota > Eurotiomycetes > Eurotiales > Thermoascaceae > Paecilomyces > Paecilomyces fulvus. Next base: position 615,447 of record JAPVCG010000047.1, read on the forward strand.
TTCCACTAGTATATGCAAGGGCAATGACATCTTCTTCGTCATTGGCATGGGTCTGAAGACCCTCCCAACCGTGACCTCCGGTCGAGGTATCATAATGCAGCCCTTCAAGAACAGCATCGTCAAAGGGGCCACTCAGCTCACCCTCGGTGGCATCGGTATCAGTGTCAATAATAAGAGGCACATCTGGTCGTCCCTTTCTGTAAGCATCAAGAAGATGCACAAACTCATGGTCAACTATAATAGCATCTGCATCTGCATGCGTGAAAATATACGCGATATCTTCTGGCTTCAATCGATAGTTGATAGCTGTTATATTGATGAGCTCAAGCATCACATCCTAGGGATGAATATGGCGACATACCAACATTGATCGCTCCAGCGGCCGCGATGGCAAAGATAGACTCAAGGAAAGCAGGAGTGTTAGGACAGAGGATTCCGACTCTTTTGAAGCCGTGCTTCTTCAAGTAGTACGCTAGACCCCGTGCCCGATCTGCAGTCTCGATATATGTCCTGCGAAGCACCTTCTTGTTTGCAGTCACATGATAGATTGCTTCTGCCTATGGAACAGTTAAGCAACATGAGCCAGCCAATTGAAAGATAAACTCTCTAGAAATGACGAGGACTTACCTCAGGTTCAATTTCAGCTGCTCGCTGAAGGAAGAAGGTAGGGGAAAGCGTATGATGGTTAAAGCGATGAGTAAATTGCCCTGTGCTCGAATTAGAGTCCCCAGATTGGAATGGTGATAGATGGCCCAGAAGCCCTGACAACCTAGTTTTCGGACCAGACATGATGATGAGTGTGCTTCTGCGTGTAATTAGGATTGTCAGGAACCATATTAATGCTGGTAACCCGTCGGATAAAAATTGCGGGGAAGGAGCCTCAAGTAAACCTGGGGAAGCGGGGGAGCGGGCCGTACGGTCGAACAGCCGAACAAGGCCGAAAATAGCCATACATACTTCGGTTATCAGAGGGCTTAGGTATAGGGTCTTCGGACGGTTCTCTGAAAACGGCTGCCGAGTTGTAAGCCGGATAATGCAGATACAAACCGAGGAACTTAGCCGGTCACCGCTTAAGAAAGATTCCAAATACGACCTGATTACGCAGAACAACTGGCAATTGAAACAATCAATCAACTTGGAGAGATATTCATTGGAGGCCGTCCTGTAGCACGGAAATTCTTTTGGATTAACCACGACGGTGCGTAATAACGGTGTACTATTTTTGAACAACCTTTCATCCCCGGTGACGCCGCGCAGAAATTTATCTGTCTAGCCTCCGTCTCCATCGCAGCATCATGGATATTCATGATCAGGTCGGAACATTGGAAAAAAAGGTCGATCAGCTAGCTGTTCAATCCGTTATGAAAACCGTTCGCGATCCCGCCCATTTCATCAATAACACAAAGAACCAACCACGCCGCCAGGTATCTAGTATCCGTACTCGGCCAGCTGGCTCTTGGTCTTCTCGTCGATGTTCGCCGTCTTCTGCGCCTGGGCGAGCTGTCGGCGGGCAGCCTTCTTGCGCTCGTAGTATGCAGCACCCTTGACCTTTCTCCGCTCCTCGAGTCTATGTAATATGTTAGTATTCGTGCAAGAAGTGTAGATCAACACAGGATAGACCCATGTTGATCCAGTAAACCGTATCATCCAAACATACCTGGCAACAACGTCCTGGTACTTCCAGCCAACCTCGTGGCTCAGTCTGCCGACAGTGCAGTACTTGCGGCCGGGCTTGAGTCTGAGGATACGAAGAGCCTGGGGAACGACGACACGCTTCTTCTTGTCGTATGGGGGAGGAACACCCTCGAAAACCTTGAGTCTCTCCATGGCGGCAGCACCACGGGCGGTCTTGTGGGGGATCATGCCACGGACAGCCTTGTAGAAGATGCGGGAAGGAGCACGGAAGTGGAAAGGACCTGAAAAATCGATTCAGCTCATGCTCATATCACGGAATCTTGATCATGGTCGGTCTCACCTCCTCGGGTAGGGTTGAAACGAGTCATCTTGCGGAGGTAGGCGTGGTACTTCACTGTATGCAGCATCCCAAGTCAGTCCTTGCACAATTTATCCACTTTTTCCATCACGATCTCTATCTATCCCGCACAGACGGAACAATCTTGGGAGGTTCGATGCACGTACACTTCGCGCGGAAGAACTCGCCGGAGATGTTGAGGGCTTCACATCTCACGACGACGATCTTCTGGCCAGCGAGCAGCTGCTTTGCCACGGTGCTGGCCAGGCGACCAAGGAGGTGTCCCTTGCCGTCAATGACGACCTATAAATCCAGCGCAAGTCAGCGGTGTTCTTTCGCGCAATGACGATCAATCGAGGCGGAATAGAGGGATACGTACAACCGGCTCGAAAGTGGACATCCTGCTCTTTCACCGTTTCTCAAGGCAAATATCCAGCTGAACAAAGAGCTATGCTCTAGGATATCCCTCGGGGATCGTTAGTTGTCGGCGGTTGTTGTCGTTGTGGTCAGGTCGACGCACACCACGGAGTCGGATGGTTCGCAGTAAAAGGCTAAGCGAGGCTAATTTGTGCGGAAGCTGTTTAAGGGCCACAACCCTAACTCGGACCAATCCGGTGCCTCATATGCACGTGACTACTGACTCTACGGTCTCTCTTCTACCAATTCTCACCTTCCATAAATCTGATTTAGCGTGCCGCTAGTGATTAGCAGCCCTGAAGGTACATTGATTGATAGATCTCACATAATTGCAGGAAAGTGAAATTGATTGAGTCGAGACATAGCGTCATGGCCAGCTTGGTCTCAGAAGTACTCGCGAGGATTAGAGATTCATATCTAGTTACGGCACTGCCACAGAACCTACTCCTACTTTATCGAGTCCGTATCTTGTTCGTTATCTATTCCTCGATAGCGTATACGGCTACCTTCCGCGATGACGATATTTTAGGGATATTCACTTCTGGGGCAGATCATTCGCCACGCCGCAATCCATCCCTCCGATTTCAAAGACCAATTCCTCAATTTGTTTCATTAGTTAAGAGAATCATATCCTATAAATAAGAGCAAGACACCGTCCGAAGGTCCTTGGGCCGCCCAAGTCCCTCTGCCTCGAAAACTGTGGAGTACCGGAAATAGATAGAGCCACCGTTATCCGCTGACTCAGCAGTATAAAGGATGACTCTACTGAGATATGCACGTGCAGCAGGCACCTCTCCATGGCTAATTGTCTTCATCTCAAAACCTTCTTCATCTCAAAACCTCCAAAGCTATCATACTTTAGAGTAGTCTGTCATCACATGGTCATGAATTGAAGCTTCTACGGACTTTTTGCTTTAAAAACCCATGTTCTTAGCGCGCCTATCTTGAAATATATATATACACACCTGAGACAGGTAACTATTCTGAAAGTTTCATTATTTGATCTTATCCAGAGGAAATTTCTGTCTTGCAACTGTTATGGTTATATTTCACGAATCCGGCGTGTGGTAAGTTTCCTGAAGTGTCTTGAAGCCGAATCATCAACCTTTGACCTCCCCGCATACCCATTCCTTCGAATTCTATCTAACCATAGCTATACAACATAGTCTACAATGAATGATCCTGCAAAGAAATTGTATCGGAAGACGCGTATAGTATGCGTGTCTGATACTCATGGGTACACGCCATCTCAGGCTGGATTCAAATTACCCAAGGGCGACATTCTAATCCATGTCGGTGACCTCACGAATCAGGGAAGCATGTCTGAACTGCGGAGAACTATTGATTGGATTAGCAAAGCAGACTACGAGGTGAAGATCTTAGTTGCCGGTAAGTCTCTTGTGCGGTTTTCAGCGACCAACGGAGATATCCTTAGTTGCCCTGGTCGAGACGTCATTGCTGAGAGATTACCTGTAGGCAATCACGATATCACGTTAGACCCGGAGTTTTACGCGAAGCATGGTTCCAAATTCCATAAACAGAACCCGGAAGATCCTGAGAAGTGTATCGAGCTTATCACAACGGCATCTCCATCGATCATTTTCCTTCGTCATTCTTCTACTACTATCCGATTAACCAAGCCAGAAGGACCCAGAACAATGCTCACGGTCTTCGGTTCACCCTATTCGAGGTTCAAAGGAGCTTGGGCCTTCGGATATGAATCCAAAGATGCAGACAGCTTGTGGCGACAGATTCCAGCGGATAGCGATATTGTTGTGACGCATGTGCCGCCTAATCCACCAAACAGTCCCAATGAGGAACGGGTTGCAGTTGGTTGCGAGGGACTTCATAGGGCATTGCAAAATGTCAGACCTATGCTAGTAGTGTGCGGTCATGTACACGAGGGTCGTGGTTATCATAGGATTCGATGGGGGGCCACTCCGTCCGGCGATGGGTCTGGCAAGGAAGAGGTGATACCTGGCAGCCTACCTCCCATGGGGAGTAAAAAGCAGTGTCTCGTTGACCTGACAGGAAAGAGGCAGCGACGACTCGATGGTTTCAGCCATGAATGTTATGGGAATTCAAGCCCTGGACGGATATCTACAGTACAACTAGAGGATGATCGCTCGCATCTAGGGAATGCTGCCTTTGCCCCGCAAGATGGACAGTCAAACACGGACGGTGCCCATCCGACAGAATCTGAAGAAGGATCGGAGAGAAGGGAGACATGCGTTGTCAACGCTGCCATCGTAGCTACGAACTGGCCACACAGAGGAGGCAAGAAGTTCCATACTCCAATCGTTGTCGACCTCGAACTACCCGCCTGGGATTGTCACCCCGAAGACTGAATCCAATGTAGCGGCCGCAGCTGGGCGATAACGACGAAACGGTATCAGTGAATCAATAGATATAATCTCATCAAATGATTATTGGGTACCCATATGTCGGTTGCATCTGGCAGCCATTGTGTTGGGGCGCGGATACTTGAGCTCTATTACTCGTTGAAGGATATGGTTGGCTCTCTTCATGCAAGGTGCCTTTGGTCGCCTCTCCCGCTAGTGCGTGCAGAAGACGAGGCTGAGAATGATTCTGAGTTGAGGACAACCCAAGGAAAGATGGTCACCGCTGGGCGATGTTCCAGTAGACAAATGAAGTTCGATCGTATGGATATCTCGCTTTTGGAACGGGCCGGGTGCGCTGATGCCCGGGCGCGCCCGCCAATCGATAAGTTGCTGAGAACCCCGCCTGAGGGCCTCGTTCAAGTTGTAAGGTGGAAACGACGAACACAGAGTAAATGATCTGATACCCACTTACGAGCAAGTTGAATCGGGGCTAATCTATGTACAACTCGATCGAAGTCTGTAGTATCATTTTTGAGACATGTCTTTAGCGGGAAAAGATGGATACCACACCCGACCTCTTGAGGTTCGTCCTTTGACCATCATGTCAGCCGGCCACTGCAGCGCTGAGCAACAGCTACCAGCCCATCTGTACAGTTCAGAGGTCGATCAACATTTCTGAGAGCTATGCCACGTACTCATATAGCCAGTTTCCCGCACATGACAATGGATGCTAGGGAACACTTGACATTCAATCCATGACATATATCATCGAAGGATATACTGGAGACAATGTGCTGCGGGGAGGAGCGTTTACCCGACTTCCTCTTCTGTCCCGTGCCGCTTTTGTGAGGGTCCACGTGACTGTGGACCGACTCGCACTCACTGAGCACTTGTAACCTGCTCACAGAGCTTTGCTAAGCAGCAATGAGCGCTCACTGAGCACTCACTGAGCTGATGCTGAGCATTGTGAATGTGTAAGGGATCTTTAGGTAGCGTGGTAAACAGCAGTATTGCATTAAGACTAATCGCTGGTTCTCTGGAGTCGACATTATGTAGCATGTTGGTGGGTCACATGACTACACCTTAATAAAACCGCTCAGCCACAAAGGCTGCGCAGATCTATAGATAATTGGTGTCACAGTAGTAGTAGCCTATGTTAAACTATCAGTTATCCGTGCCTTTCAGCTCACCCACACCTTCCCGGTGTGGGTGCGCTCAAGGCACGGATAACCTTGGGGGCCTTGGGGCCCGCCCCTTATTGAGCGCATGCTAAGCAGCCTGCATATTTATTGAATATAATACACTTAACCTGCACTGAATATCCCAAAGGCCTCACTAATTCCCCTTGCCGAATCCCCGAGTGATTCAAAGGCCGTTTACCCCCGCAATCTTGGATTCATAGCCTGCAAATGCCGCAGCCTTGTTTTTCATCCGGGACTTGGCAGGCATCGGCTTGAGTGAAAGGATCGATTAGAGGTAAGTTATTCGTGAAAATTTTCGTTGAGCTAGCTCGAAAGTACATTCGAACCGAGATCAGTGCTCATAGCCGGACACAACAGGTCATGCCATGAGAAGGCCTCTACTGTAAGGAGGGCGTCCGTGAGATGGTCGAGGTGATTGCCGCCACTAATTCCTGGTCTCAGAATTCCTCTCACTGTCATCATTGGGATCTTCATCCGCTCTTTAGTCCACAGAAAGTCTCTAGGATGAGATCATCTCATCCTGGTTATGCAGAAAGCTGGTTAACCCTGAGCTGTTACCTATTTGGAATTTGTTTAAGGGCGACCGGCTATCCCAGCCCGATACGTAAAACATGCATTACGCCATGTGGTTCAACGTACTCAAGCCCGTGGGATCCATTCCATGGTTTGCTACAGAGAAATTTTGCTATGACTCTGCTCTTGATTGAGATATGAGAAATGAGACGTCTTACCTCGAAGCCATGTTAACTTGCCTTTTGATGCCTCACGGTGTCGACGCGGCTATTGACCCCTCACTGACAGATGGCCGGTTCAGCCATAACTACTGCCGTGGTCTTGAACGCCATATACTTTTTTGGGGCTCTTCCTTTCCAAACAGGGATTTATCTCATCATCAAGGATTCTTCTGATTATTCGGACAGCCACACAAAGCTTCAATCCCCCTTGAGCTCATTCTTGTCACTCGGCTATGGATCCATCACCTCCAAAATACTATGACCTGCCGGAGATTCTACCAGGTTACCGCTGCGCCTGGGACTTTTTCAACTCACTTGGATCGAACCCTGGCCACAAAGATCAATTAGGAACCGTGAGAAAACATCCGCCGCAAACTTCAACAAATTTGGTTTTGTAGCACTCAGTTGACTTACCCAGCTTAACTTCTTGACCAACGAACGAAAAGCACGGGCTGCGAAAGAAACAATCTTGAAAGGCCAATCTATTTCTCTTGAGTATTGTTTACCTCGAATCACTGAGAGGAAGCGCTGATTCATTAACCCATTGCTGCGATAAAGCTTGCCCATTGGTTTCTTTACTCCTGACATCTCGGCATTTGGTCGGCCTGCTCCGGTGCACACCATACATAAGAAAGCACCATTTTCTTGCGATGACTCGTTGAACTTCAATACTCAATCCACTAGCCAGTGGGATGGGCTTCGACATTTTGGGTTTCGAAAAACTGGTCAGTTCTACAATGGCTATACCTCGGATGAGTTTGACTCGAGCAATGTGCTGGGGACGCAAGGTGAGCCGCTCCAAAATACTCCGAAGCCTATTTTCGCGCATTCGATTGATGACGGATTTTTCTTTCTGTTTCTTGACAGCATGGATTCAAAATGGAGGAATCGTCGGCCGTGGTATATTGATCGACTTCTGCGCCTGGGCGGAAAGTCAAGGCGAGAAGGTGGATGTCCATTCTGGACGGGCCATCACGTTGGCTGAAGTAAATCAAATCTTGGAATACCAGAAGACAACCATCCGACCTGGGGATATCCTCGTGTTCCGTACCGGGTGGTTGAAGTGGTATCGTGAGACGGAGGCCACTGCAAGGCACCATGAGCTTTGTGTTCGCAACAATTTCGGCGAGCATCAGTTCATCGGTCTCGCGCAACAGCCTGATTTTGTTGAATGGCTGTGGAACAATCAGATTGCTGCTGTGGCGGGCGACCAGCTTGCTTTTGAATGCACACCACCCCCGGATGGAGGCTTCGGTTGGCTTCATGAGCACTTACTGGCCGGGCTGGGGTGTCCGATTGGAGAGTTATTCGATACGGAAAGAATTGCAGAGGCCTGTAAAGCCGAGAACAGGTATGAATTTTTCCTATCCTCGGTGCCTCTGCATGTTGATGGCGGGGTAGCGAGCCCGGCGAATTGCACGGCCTTGATATAGTCCGTACACACTCCCTGGGACTTATTCCTGAAACTAGAGACCAACCAAATAAACAGCTTCATCCGGAGCTCTCAAATGCCGATTTTCCAAAACCCGCCATGTCTGCTTTTTGCCCAGTTTCAACTTTCTGCCTCCTGCGGATCATCTTTTTGCTGTGCGGCGCGCTCTGTCAGAAATCTTTGCCGCTGGAATCTTGCTCCAAACTATGATGAACTCATCATTTTGACTGTTCTAGATTCTAAAATATTTAACCTTCTTCTTGCTATACCCAGATGGTTCCACAAGGGCGGAAATTTGACCAGAAAGAGTAGAGTATGTTATTCTAAAGGCAGTGTCCAAAGGGTCAATTCTATATACACAACCCTTTCATTTCTGCCCCATTGTATCATATATCATTCCAAAGAATATAAACTCATTTTGCTCCTTATTTTTCAATCTCCATCGTCTTCTAAGGTGATCATAAGGTATGCTGTGGTACACTACCTCTTCCTGATACAACTTACTCGGCAATGCTAAGACCACCATCAATGACTGTGGATAGAACTACTTTACTGGATCCTAGTGGTTGCCAGGAACAGGTCCCGTTGATTACCCGGGAATGTACTAGATACCCTACTGACCGTATAGTAGGCGTTATACCATACTTGGTACCTGGTACTGTACTTGGCCGATGTGATAACCACCTGCGGGTGACACAGCTTTCCGGGATTCCCTGGGCGGGTGTAACGCGAGTGCTTGAGGCCCCTGAGAGGCGATGGGTGTGCCCCGTCGTTATCGACAAAGATTGGATCGTATGGTGATGGAGAAGCGGCGAAAGAACATCGTCTAGACAGTAGTCACCACACGAGAAGGCGAAAAAAAAAAAGGGCCGAGCTGGACGGGCGCAAGAAGCAATAGAAAATTAAGGCAAAGTGAAAGGAGGCGGGGGAGATCTAAGGCGGCCACTGATGGAAGCTGGATGGATTTCATGGCGGATCCAGTTGTTGCTGGCCTCTTCATACGGCAAAAAGGCGCAGACCGGTGGATGCTAAAATGCATGGATGATGAATGAAAGAGTCTTGGAGATCGCTCGTATGGACGAAGCAGGGACCAAGGAGCTCGGGGCAGCCTGTGGTGGGCAATGTCTATCACTAGCAACGAGTGAGGGGGTGAGTTGATATGCTATGGAGGGCATCAATGATAGCATCACATCGCGATAGTACAAGTTGATTACAGCCTAGGATTTGATGGATATTTACAGCATATATCATTTTGGTCCCGTCTCTTGTTCACTTTCCAACATCCAGCCTGATCTCTTTTTTGGATCCAGTGGCACAAACACCAATCTACCTCTGTACAGGCATCTTGTTGACCGCTTCATTATTACCGGATATTGCTTGCAGGTTCCGAGAGGTTAAAGCAGAACCCGTCACGACTGGTCGTCGACGATTTCTGCAGTTTTCTGTTTCGTCTTCATCAGCCCGTTCACCGCTGGCTCTCTGTCTCGGAGGGGTAAACGGGGTCAGGTACTTCGCGGCCGGGGACATCCATCATCATCATCATCATCAAATCTTCTTCATCACTAACAACATCAACCATCATCTCATCAGCAGACATAAGCATTGCTCATTCTTTGATCTTCCTGGGGTCTCTGTCTGTTATCTTATTCAGCTCAGAGTCTCACGGTCAGATTTCCCCTGGTCTGCTTATCGTGACTAAGCGCCAGTGCCACCTCAGCAGCAATCGACGCAACTCTTCTCTACTCTAAAGTCTAGGGTAGGCATCGTGGCGCAGTCCCCTTGGATCTTTTCGCCTTCGTACTGACCCGTGGAGGCCCCGTTTTTACGCCCATTTACGCTCGCCCTGCCTCCGGCCTCACCCCATTCCACTCGCTCCGACCAACCCCCAGAAAGACGTCCCAGGGAAATCCCGCGGGCCTTCCCTTCGGCACCACTGTCTTTCAAGTCGGCCATCTCCAATCTCCTGTCGCTGGCAGCATTAGATCTCCCGACTCTTTGTGCATTGTCTGCGACGTGCGTGACGTGCATTCTCACATTCTTAATGACAGACTCGCGTTCCGACTGCGGAGCTTCGACCATGAATTGATCAACCCATCAACACAGGTTGACGTCGGACCGTGTATATACAATATCCACCGCTTAACGCTCTTTTACCTCCCTCCCAAATCGCTCGACTTTGGAACAGGACTACATCCACCGTTGGATGTCCTTTCTATCGGAACACAGACCAACATGTCTTTATCGCCACCCACTATCGATCCGTATGTCGTCTTGGGAGTCAAGAAAGATGCCACCCTGTCGGAGATCAAGTCTGCTCATCGAAAACGGGTCCTCAAATGCCACCCGGACAAAGTGAAGGATGAATCGCGGCGGAGTGCGGCGCAGGACGAGTTCCAGCGGGTGCAACAGGCGTACGAGCTTCTGTCGGATGAGACGAGGAGGACGAGATATGACCAGAAGGTGCGCTTGGCGGAACTTCGAAAGGAAGCCATGGAACACGCTGGCGCCAATGGATCTTCTCCGTACGCATCGACTCGCGCCGCCACTTCGAGCGGTGCGCGGCAATATCGTGACGGACGGTTCTATGAAGAGAGAGTTCCTGCCGATACCCGTTTCTTTGAAGAGGAGGTTCCGATGACAGAAGAGCCACAGCCATCCTCCAAAAGATACGATGATCGCAAGAAACCGCGTTCCAAGACCACAGAGGAGAAGAAACGATCCAAGGCTGAACCGTCAGATCCCCACCGCGCCAAGGAATATGTTCGCGAAAGCGTGAAAGCGAGCCATGCGGAGCGAGCGAAGTATCGAACAAAGACCCGAAGAGGAGAGGCCTCTGACAAATATGCGACCTACTTTGAAAGTGGGGAGGAGTCCTCCGATTCAGAGAGGCCATTCGTCGTCAAGGTGCGACCCGGTGAAAGCAGGAAACCCCGAGAGACGCATTCTTCGAGAAAGACGAGACCCGAAACGTCCCCGAGACGCGACACCAGATATTATGATGACGGCGAAGACGAATATTCGGACGACTGGAAATCCAAACACGAGCGTTTACAGTCTTCTGCCCAGGCCTATATCATGCGCTCCAGGGGCGACCCCCCGGTCGAGGTCGATCGGCGGGCGCGCCCTTCCAACTCCCCACCCAAGTACACCGAGACACCAAAGTATACCGAGTATGGATATCCGGATGGTGAGCCAGAGTCGTCGCGACATGCCACCCGCGCTCATTTGAGAAGAGAGAGCGGGCGAGCGCCTCGAGAACCTCCGAGCATGCCCACTGCCTACTCCGCCCCTGCGGGTATCAAGATCCCTTCTTCCGCAAAGCCGCCTCCCCAGTCAACGCGATCGTCTCCCTCGGCATATCCGGGGCAGAAGGAGCCGAGCGGCCGGTCCGACAATCCTTTCTTGAGGATGGTTCCACCTCTCAACTCTGGTCCTGCTAGACCGCCAAAGGTGAGGAGCAGTACGGATGAAGGATACTCCAGTCCAGGCACCCCTGAGATGCGCCAAAGCGGTAATTCTCCTCCTAAGCCTCCGATCAGGTATAAGATCTCAGGAGAGAAGCAGGACACTATTGTGGTCGAGCCTGCTGAGACCTCGTATCGGCATCAGAGAAGCGTTTCACCTGTGCGGCCAGAAGGCCCATCCGTTGTACGCCCATCGATGTCTGCGAGAACAGGGTCGCAGCCCACACGGACCTATACTTATTCTCCGGAGGTTCCATGTCGCTTCCAGTCGGTGCAGACGCCCAGTTCCCGACCCACTTATTCTCACACTCTCCGTTTCAAGGAGAAAGATATCAGAGTAGCACCCGAGATCAAACCCAGCAACATCAGTTATACGTCCGACTACTATCACACTCGATACGACGATCATCCCCTAGGCAGACGACAGTCCACATATTGAAGTTTCAAGTTGAAACAGACCGCTTTCCTCTGAAGGAAATGCCATGACATTGTATGACATGCTTCGATTATGATTTTTTTTCTCCGTCGGTCATCATATTACGTTGACCTTATTCTTGTTTATATTTGATGATTTGCTAGCTGCCAGGCAGCTCACCCACGTTTCACTAGAGATGAATTATGAAGAACGGTAGTTTCCTCCCCTGTCTACACTTTCCTTTGCATGTTGTTTGGTCTCCATCGCTCTCGGCGGCGATGGTCCAGTCCGCAGTTGGTCACGAGTTACATGTCCATACATCAGATCCACATAACCTATGCAGTCTGAATTCGGATGGCGTTGGAGTAAAGGTTTCTTATAGTTCACTCGTTTCGTGTCCCTGATATTATTTACACAGAACTCCATGGCATATCGGACCGTGGAAGGATTGAGGATCGAATATACGATGCCTGTAGGTTTCACTCGGCCTCTACTGGCTCTCATCTGCGGAGGTTCGGATACCGTATAGTTACTGTACGGAGCCGTTTCTTGGGTAACGGGTTACTCTATGTTATCTGGGATCGCGCAGTTATGAATCATGCTTAGCTTTTCCCATTGGCATTCCAGTTGGCCACTTTTCCTTGACTACACGATAGGATAAGGCACTCGGCAATATGCGTGGGGTAAGCATATACAGGAAGGCTGTGCATGTGGCGAGCGGATTAGTCCCCGGAGCAGGCTCCAGAGTACCATTGAAACATAGTCGAATAAAGCAGTTGATGTGGAATGCCTTTCGACAGGGAGCAATATTATTACGGTACAACTATACGAGTGCAACATCCATTCCTGTGACGTAATTGCAGGTCTGTCGTCTGATCGTCGGATTCCGACTATCACACCATCAGAGCATTCCTAGTGCCTGATGAATCATGAGGTCCTTTGGCTTTCGCGTAATCCTTGGAGATTCGTACTCAAATCCTCTAGGAGTAGTATACGAGCGGACCCCGCGGATCGGACCGATCGACAATCCAGCTCCACGAGGCTTGCTCCGCCACGTGGCTTGGGGTGGATTTACTGATGAAGACAACTGAGGTTGAACATCAAATAGTGCACAGATTGAGACAAGAAATCACGTTTGAAGCCGGGATCCAGGGCTAATAGCACGGTCGCAAAAGTCCCTTGTGTACGTGGCCGGGCGTCGGAGACATGAAGCAGATTCTCCGCCGGTGCGTATCAATTCCTTTCCCCTGTAACTTGGAGGGAATGAATATTCCGCAAGGAGGTGACACCAGTTCTTTCTTTGTCAATCTTATGATTACCATTACAGATCATATAATGCTTTCCAGACATGGCACGTGTACGACATAGTAACCTTTGATGGCTTCTCGGTGAGCCGGTCTAGGGACTTTGGATTTTTTTTTTCTCTCTTAGTTACCATTTAGACATTTGAATAAGATTCAAAAGAATAATGTGTATAAGACGAGGGAATCATGGTGGTTTATCATCACTATACAGAGTAGTTAATTCGCTCTGAAACCCTTGTAACAAGGTACTAGTATATAAGATCTTCACGATCAACTCCCTTCCTACTACAAATAATAAACATATTTGGCATTAAGTTACAATTGAAACCACACATTCTTTTGTGATTTCCTCCTTGTTATATTTCTAGTATGGAAGATACCTCAAAAGATATCACCGCATGACGTATATTCTAGGCACCCATCTCCCTAAATAAAACAATTTCCTTAAGCCAAATCTGCCTCCCAACTAAATACCATGAATCCGATATCTCCCTCTATCCCGTCTTTTCCCTATAGTGCAGTCCGTTCCACGGTTCCTTCCACCCCGATATAGCAACCCTTCCCCACGGGGTCAAGTCAGAAAGAATGAATAACCTCCCGTTCCTGGGCCAGGAAACTTTATCATCTATCTATTCTATTTTAAGCATGGGATTGCGCCAGTCCAGGCACCGACTGCCATTCGGGAAGTATATATCAAGACCAGATACAGAATAGTAGGGAACCTTTCGCTTTCCGATAGGCTACGATGGCAACGGTCCTTGGATTTATACTCCTACGACGTGGAAGAGATGCAATTCGGGTTTTCTTTACCTATTCGGAGATCGGAGTTCAGTCTGATGTAGTGAAGGTATGATGGGGTGTAGGCGGCATGTGCTGGATTTCTTGATGGTTTCTTTTACTGTCGCTCTTGTCGTCTTCATCTTCTTTCTTCAAGAGAAATATAGAGATATCATCTGCATATCTATCATATCAATATCTAAGTCTTAGCGATATCATCGCTGCAATCATCATCGGAGCATTTTCTGCATTCTGAGAACCATATCTATCATTCAGAGCAAGCTTTCTCCCATTGCTTCTTTCTATCTTATCTTGCATACCAAGTTAAGAGGTATCATAAACAAAACCCATCTGGAAGTACGCCGTCCTCATTATCATTCCATTCATCTTTGAATTTCATCAACTCACAACTTCTTTCCAAAGAAACTGCATCTTTTCCTATCAAGATCCAACGATCACCACAACCAACATGTCCATGAAGATGGATCTCAGCTTCGTCATCCAAAACTGTAACGATCCACACAAGCCTATCCCCGCTGAAACCGACTTCACCGAAGAAGACTACACTGCTGCTATCCGGCTTCACAACTACTGGAACGATGCATGGGAGCAGGACCAGACGGACCCGAATCCCGATACGGACGATACGATGAGCGATGTGCAATCTCATTCGGGAGTTGATGATGAAATATCCGTGACGTACTCTCCTGGAAGTGTCGACAGGACCAATACGGATAAGTCCTCGGCTCAAGCATCGACCAAGACCAAGACTCCGAACAAAGCAGAGTCACAAAGCAAGCGAAAGGCCGAGAAGGCTACGAACAAAACGAAAGCCACGAGCAATTCCAAAGCGTCGAAACAGACAAAGTCAAAGACAGCTACGAAGTCGAACAAGAACAAGAACAAGAATAAAGTGACGAAGGGCGGAAAAGTTGAGAAGGGCACTACGTGCACGAAGATCAGATTGGTGCTGAAGCAATCGGAGTCGGAGGGGTCTAATTAACTAGGGATGGAGGATTAGTTTGCATGAATGGAGTTTTGGGGGGTGGATAGAGGTTTATGTGAGCTGAATATTGTGCATGTATGGAAGGGTTTGTTGTGATGTGTTTGTGTGTACATGTACAAGGGAATTGTTGTGTTTGGGAATAATTGGGTGTTTTGTATCTAATTACTGGTTCGATCTGATGGACTTCGAATCGATATGCAATTTGGAATTATTTCTCGGATTCTATCACTTCTAGCGTTTACGTAGGCGTAATACTAGGGAGTACTAGTAGGTATCCAAATTCTTTCATGAACATAAAAAGTCTTACTGTAAAAACCTAATTCCAACCGTTCTTCAGCTTCTGTCGATACTCCGCCACCATCTCCGCTGTGACATTGCTGCCTCCACACACGATCACAACAACCCGACTCTCTGGACCAAGGCCCTTGGTCGCCTGCTTCAATCGTTCTCCAGCGGCAACTTCGACCGAGACACCACAGGCCAGTTCGACCAACAACCGCATCTCATCAGCTAATCTGACCACACCTCTGGCCGCTTCCGCGTCAGATGTCACTACGCTCTTTACCTCGATCCCTGGAGGTGGGGTCATCGCATGCTTGAAGGTCTGTGGAGCCACAGATAGAGCGCCAAGTGATGTTGCCAGCGAAGTGATGCCTGACAGTGACTGAAGAGATCCATTTCGCAGAGAGTGAGCGAGGGAATCTGCTCCTTCAGTTTCGGCAGCGAGAACCTGTACGTTCTGCCTCGATGGGTTCGACTGCAAATATCTGTCCAAGCCATCAATTACGCCGTTGAAAAGGCCTCCGCCTCCAACACTGCAAATGATGACGTCTGCAGGAAAGGAAATCCCTGGTTCAGATTCGCGAGGAGGCAGCTGGGTTGCAAGCTCCGAGATCATCGTCCCTGCTCCCTTCCATATCTCAGGATGATCAAATGGTGGAACATAAACATTCTTAACAGGTGCCTGTGAGGAGGTTCCATCAATGTCGATGAAAGTTTTGCGCAGATAGGTATCGGCTTCGAACCAGCTCGCTCCATGTTGTATCACCTCTGCTGCGCCTGCTGCGCGTAATTTCTGGATCATCAATGGTTTCGTGCTCATTGGGACAATCACAGTGCATGGACAACCAAGATCTCGAGCTGCAACTACGGCCGCAAGCCCTGCGTTTCCTCCCGAGGAACTGTAGAAGTGAAGCTTCTTGCCGCGGTTTGACGGATCAGAAAGATGAGAAAGAATCAAGTTTCCGATTCCTCTATTTGAGCGGTAAGTTTCTGAATATCATATCAGAGGAACCGGTAGATTCTGGCATCATTTATGTATTATGCTCACTTACCGTGACTTGAATGGTCCAGAGGGTTGCAGTAACTCGAGCTTCAAGAACACTCTACTATTGAATCATGAGCAAGACGGAAGGACCCAGTATAGCACCTGATGAATCGTACCATCCGGCTTCCTTGGAAAGAATCGCAGATTCAACCAGAGGAGTTTCTA
This sequence comes from Paecilomyces fulvus, assembly GCA_029606305.1. Lineage (NCBI taxonomy): Eukaryota > Fungi > Ascomycota > Eurotiomycetes > Eurotiales > Thermoascaceae > Paecilomyces > Paecilomyces fulvus. The sequence goes on from JAPVCG010000047.1 coordinate 632,004, forward strand.
CCCATGGCTTTTTCAAGCCCGATTGAGAATCAACCTGTTCCATCGTGGATCGGGGATCGCTAGTCTATGAGCAAATCGAGAATCTATATAGGAAGGAAAAACTCGCGACAGAGAAGCAACCAGAAATCAACGCAAACGAGACACAAGAACATCCAACGCTATACGAAGTATTTACATGTAGCGCGTACTCCATTTTAAGCCTTCTGGCCTGGGCAGTTGGCGTGTTGAGTCGTTAGATTAGAATTAATGAGCTAGGCCCCGTCAGGAGGCGGTGTGACAGGCGGTGAAATGCAGACCGGCAGATGCAGAAATAGAATAAAACAACAACAACAACTACTACTACTATTGTTGTTGTTGTATTCCTTACTCGATTTATTTCAGCAGTTAGTCAATTTTAGTCAAGAATTCATCAATTCTAAACCAATAAAATCTAGGTGGGGGGAGACTAAACCTAATAGTTAAATGGATATTAACTAAGTGGATATATCTCTTTTGATTGGTTTAACAATCTAGTGCAAGGCCGGCGCAGCGCGAACGCCCGATGGGCGAGGGTCCGCTGAGATAAGATCTCAGAAGGCATTTTGTTTTGTTTCAACACGGGTGCCAGTTCACCGTACGCCCGTTTCAACACACTAGCTACGTAGTGATGTGGATGTCAACAAACCAGACGCGGCAGGAAAAGGGGTTCAGGATCAAATGAGGTCCCCACCGGTGTGAGGCAGTTGGAATAGGAGGGTCATGTTTGCAGTTGGTTGTGACTACTGATGAGGTTGTGGAGCTACTGACAGGGTTGTGAGACTGCTTGAAAATATATAATTGTGCTGTCAGTCGCCGCCGCGATGAGTTGTCTCGCCTCGAAGGCGTAGCAGACCTATTACTACTACTTTATACCACAAGTCTGGAAACATTCACGGTCTCGTCAAATTATTATTACTCTCCTCCTTCAATTCGGCAGACCCAGATCAACCGGTTTTTCTGCATACTTGTTCCACAACGGGTTATTCAGCAACCGATCCATAGCCTCATTGTCCACGCCCACAAAAACCTCGATACCCTTTCGCCCCGGCCGATCAGGCAGCACGATCTGCATGCTGTGAGTAACGCCGACATTGGGCGGGCGGATGGCCTTCATACGACCACCGAACGCGGGACCCCATTCGATGTCGTAGAAGGGGAATTCGCGCCACGAGCTCTGAAGCGCGTTGCGTCCAGGCATGTCGAGGAACATGGTGGGCGCAAGACGGTTGACGTCTTCGAGCTTCTCCACCACCGCGTTCAAGCTGTCTAGGTAGCTGTTGTCGCATTTGGCAACGGCTCGTCGCACCGTGATGGCCAAGTCGGCCAGCGAGGCCTCGTCGGGGCTCACCACAGTCTTCAGGTCGAGTATGGCGGGTGCGAAGCCGAGGATGTTGCCCAGGGTGTACTTGTGCACCGGGGTGCCAGCCCGCCGGCGCGCATCCAGGGCGAGTCCCAGAACCGACGGCGCTGTAGCCGCCGCGTCGAGGTCGGGGTGCTGCGCCGTCATCGTAGCGCGCCAGACCAGCGCCGAGATGGCGTCGTTGGTCGACACGAATGCTGGCAGGTCCTCGCCCCGGAACAGTTTGGCGTTGGCCGGGGATGTCTCCTGCTTCAGCGCCTCAATGGCCTCGGGCGAGAAGAAGAACACATGCCCGTGGTGGATGTCCGACGCGAGCTTCGGTGGCGGGCCTGCAGCCGCAAAGGGCAGCTCGATATACTCGAGGTGGTTCTCAGGCTTCCATGCTGCGAGCCCAGACCGGTTCATGAGCTTCTCGCGGTCGTCGGCCGGTATGTCCACCGGGTGGGTGATAGGGATTCCCTGGGCGCGGCGCAACTCCTCGGCAAAGATCTCAGAGAACTTGTAGCCGGTGGTACCGTCGGCGTAGGCGTGCAGGAACATCAGATTGAGCAGCAGGCCGCCGCGGATGAAGTTGGCCTGCATCATGGTGACATTGAGGCGGTCGCCTAGCCGTATGGGCCACTCACCACCGAGGCCGCGCTTACACACATCGTCCACCTTCAGCGCTGCCGCAGGGAAGCCGCGCGTCGATAGCTCCGTGAAGGTGTAGGCAAAGGCACCGGGCTCGCGTAGGTCCTTGACGGTGAAGTCGTCGATTTCATCGTCACTATAGCGTCGCAGCTGTAGCAGCCCGGCCTGCTTGCCCTCAAGCGGGATGGCCTCGCAGCCGGCGATGGGAGTTCGAGCTTTGAAGGCGCTATAGCTCGTCTTGAGGAGGGCCGTCAACTCATCAATGTTGTAATTCTCAGGCAATTCGAAGCAGAATAGCACGCGGACCCAGCCCTTAGGGCCGATCTGCTCGACAGGGAGAAGGGGAGGGGCCAGAGTAGTGGCCATCGTGAGCGTGCTGAGGCCTGGCAAGAGGGGAGAGAGATGAAGAGGATGATGAGATGAGTTGGGAGAAGGAGAGAAGGACCCAATTTAAGATCCTAGACGCTCATGGATCATTTAGGGGGCCGTTCGCATAGGTACATCTGTGGAGCTCTATGACGATTGCAAAAGTAGTTAACTACTAGTTAAGTTCGGTAGTTATTTATTGTTCGGCATTGGGAACGTGGGTTTGCAAAACGAAAAGGAAAATAACAGCTTCTAATAGGGGTTACGTACATTGCGACGCCAGTACCGAAATGGTCAAATTTCGCTATCGAGATTAAGTTAGTTACGGATCTGCGCCCTCCCGCTGGAGATGGCCGCAGCTAAAGCGATGCTGGATGAGAGACATGATTGACTTGGCTTTTTTTTTCTTCATTCGCAGAGGATGCCGTTGCGCTATAGAGTCAGTATGGATTTGGTCAACCAGTAGGCCGACACCTGCCCCTAACTTCCTCCAACCTCCTCAGTGGAAGACTCTTGGAGCGTGCCCGAAGCGTTAAAAACGACGATATACTAACTATACTCCGTAGAGTTCTTTTGATTCGTCGTGCGCCGTCACCGAGAATTTTCGTCGCTGATCACACATTTTCTTCCAGGCCTCAGTTGCGTTCGCCAAAGGTACGCGGGCATGTGCCGAGATGATCGGCGGGACGAACTAAGCAGATATTACCGGCGTGCCGGTATGGCGCCAGATCAGCGCTGTCATGAAGGACAAGGGTCACTTCGCCTTCTTCGGTATGGGCTTCGCCAGTGGAAACACTGACCGCGACGCCTTTCTCTGACATTATCTCAACGATTCCCATGTGGGATCCACAGAGAATGACCAGAGGTTAAGTCAGATTCTCCCAGGAAGCAGCAGAGATGAGCTCAGAGAACGAAATTCTTTAATTGATCAGATATAACTATATAAATGACTGTTCTAGCCTAAGAAAAAATAATTGGTTCGCGCTAATAACGGTCCAAAACACAGTCCAGGAGATTACGTATTACGATCATGACTAACAAAAGACCAGTGTCGCAGTTAACTAACTAACTTACAAAAAATGAGATAAAAGGGGGTATTTAATGAGCAAGTCTGACTTCTATTGGCTTTTTGTTTCTCACCCGATTCGGCTTATATAAAGTTTTGATCTTCATTTCCATCACAGACGACAGCGCCCAGATGTCTTTCTTGCCATTATGACTGCCAATTCCACCATAGACCCCTCCATTGAGGCGATTTTCGGCCAGCCTCCCGACGGAACCGACATTGACGAGGAGGTTCTTGTCAGGTACGATGTGGTCGTGTGCATCATTTGGGGCATCGCCGCCGCCGCCGTTGCTCTCCGTATGTATGTGCGGAACATGAAGGGCGCACACCTTTCATATGATGATTACGCTGTCGTTGTCGGCCTGGTAAGCTCCCCGAGGAGTTGCAGAAGGATCAAATACTTATACCCCATGGCAGTTTTGTACCGCTTCGACCGTCTTCACGACTATTTTTGGTGGGTTTTCTCTGAACCTGAGGGCGTGTCAATGGCGGCTTGTACAAGCTCTTTCCTGATGCTCATGATAACTTCCGTTTCTTCACGGGACCCCGAGACTGATTGTTACTTGCAGCGGGCTCTTACGGAGCGGGCAAACATGTTTGGTCGACGACGGTCCCTCGGCTGATAACTCTTCTCAAGGTGAGAGACTCTGGAGCTGTAAAGGAGCTGTCAATGGGCAAGATCACTGATGCCTCCCAGACTGTTTACTCTGAACCATTCCTGTACGCCCTTTCCGTGACGTCGACCAAAATAAGCATTTTGCTGCTCTACCGCCGACTCTTTCACACCAAGCTCGGAGTCGATAACGACAGGGTTTTCACCGTCATGTTCTGGATCGCAACCTTTATGACCCTGGTGTACCCCATCATCTTGTGGGTCACCATGGCTGTAGCCTGCACGCCCGTCAGCTACTACTGGAACCAGTACATCGGCGGCACGGGCTCCTGCATTAATATTACCCTTTTCTTCCTCGTTCTCGGCATCATCAACATGATTAACGACATTCTCGTCCTGCTCGTCCCGATTTCGAAGATCATGAAACTGAATCTCAGCTCGAAAAAGAGGGCATCCATCTTGGGAATCATGCTTCTTGGCAGTTTGTGAGATTACCATCCCCCCCCCCCCCCTATCCGCAGACTGAAGCGTCTAACCTTCTTCTCAGCGTCTGCGTAGCAAGCATTGTGCG